>CM050163.1:501725223-501875223 GCA_027410445.1 Discoglossus pictus | reverse complement strand
AAGCATGTTTCATCTAATGAAAAAAAATTCACAAACACGTACGCAAATCTGGAGAGGCAGGAACAACTATGCAATAAAGTTCAGGCAGACCGCAGTGACATAAGTCCTGTACGTTTTTTTTATATGCATAATGGTACAATTTTTTTTTATTTATCTTCTAGTTTTAAAACTGCTTAGTGTTTTATTGCTTGTTGTGCAGAAATGGAGTAGTAAAATGGCCATTGGCGCATTTTTATGATTTCCTAGAACTTACTCCGATTTGGGGAGTGTGCTTCTTTTGTATCAGCACCTCTATTTTTAAGATTTCTAATGTTATTATAGTTGAAATAGTACATATTACGTTATTTGAGTCTAAAGCACGGAAGTACATTATAGGATATGCTTTTCATAGTTTGCAGCTGTGTGAAATCCCTGCTGGTCCAGTGGTTTGGATTTGGTGCTTTCACTCCTGCTGCCTGTGTTCAATTCCAGTCAGGGGATTAAGAAATCCCACCACCCTAAAGCCAAGCAGGGTTGGGCCTGGTCAGTACTTGAATGGGAGACCACCTAGGAATACCAGGAGCTGTATAATGTGGGCCACTGGAGAAGGAACTGGCAACCCATTCCAGTATCTCTGCGAAAACGAAGTGGATCAGCATGACCATGGACATAAAGATATGCCTGGTGTGTTACGGTCCATGAGGTCACAGAGAGTCTAACATCACAAAAAAAAGATTATAAGGCTCTGACAAGTATTAATTTTAGTATAGCGGAGATTTAAATGTAACCCCCCCAAATTATCAATTGGACACCTTATTGCAGGGGTAAAATAACCAATGACATTTAACAACTATATGAGCAATTCTGGGTATAAAACCTACTGTTTTTAACATAAGATTGCTCGGAATTCGGATGGGATTCCTCTGTGCCTTAAAACTGCATAGCATTGAATACACTTTTTTTCTTCCACTTCTGGTTGTGATGTCAATAATCTTTTTGTTACGGATCAAAAGCCACTGACATCACAAGGGACAAAAGCCACTAATTATATAGTAATTAATTAGCACAACTAAGTAGCTCATTAGGTAAAATGTAAACATTTTAAAGATATTCACTGAATGTGTCCTACATAACCACTGAAGTTTAATGTATACCACACACTCACACACACACACACACACTCTCACACACACTCACTCACTCTCACACACTCACACACACTCACACTCACTCACACACACACACACACACTCTCACACACACTCACACACACACACACACTCTCTCTCACTCACTCACTCACTCACTCACACACTCACCCCAGATGGGCATGTCATAGCACAGAGGTCAGACAAATGGTGGTCCTCTGGAGGAGGAACTGGCAACCCACTTCAATATCTCTAAGAAAACCCTATGGACAAGCACAACCAGTAACATAACAATATATGTCCCTTGTGTGTAGCAGGCCATATGGTCACGGAGAGTCGGATATGACTAAGCAACTAAACTATTACTATACTGTAGACAAGGCCACTCTTTGCTTTTTTTATTAACCAGACTTGACCTGAGAGCTCATGTTCGGTACAAATAAGACCTCCATTCAGTTCTGTTGGTAGGGCTGTGAAGCTTATAAAGGTCCTAGTCCCATATACTGCCAAATCAGATTGTATATAGTAGTTCTCATTAATCTTTAAATTGCAAGGTGTCTCCTGTCCATAGCATTGTGAGATGCAATTCTGGGATTTTCATATAGATAACGGTGTACACACTCATGTTATACCCATTTTTTTAGTTCACCATTAACTCATATTAAAAAATGCATGTGCAACCAGCAGCAAAGCAACTCTTTAGTCAGAAAATATATTTTAAAAACACTGTTAAACTTGTTAATGGCCAGTGCTGAACCCTTCCCCACCTCTCTCACTGTCCTGGGCACTACTGAAAGGGAGTTAAATATTTCAACTGCAATGTTAATTAATAGTGAACTAAAAAACAAATTTAACATGAAAAGTGCATACACTGAACCTGTCCGTTCACAAAATGCAAATAATTGCTATAGTACATAATACTGGAGTCTTGAGAATCGGAAAAGAGTTTTGGAAACAGAAATTAAAATCATTTGGTGATTTATTAGTGCACAGAACTGAGCAATCAGGTAGACCAGTCTGTCATTTTATGAGATCGAATAAGACAATGAGGTCTTGCATTTTTTATTTTATGTTACTTTTCAAAAGCACATACTGTAAATGTGAGGTTTCTTTAAACTTTGTTTCAGTATAGTTTAAATTATTTCTTCTTTATTTTTATCCACTTAAAAGCAATCGCCAACCACAACAAAGCTACTTTCGTTTAGGAGCAATACAGCTGCCTGTATGGTAAAGAAGTCGGTGTTTTTTATGATATGTTCCTTTGCTGTTTTGTAAGCTAGGAAACATATGTCATGTTTTAGGTTTTTACAACAGAACTAAACAGCTTTAAATCATCCATGGTCATAATTATTTTCTTTGCATTGTTCCACGAGGAGCACTTTGTCTTGCATCAAATGTAATTGATCCTGAAGCAGTGTAATCACAATTACTCACTTTCTTAATTGGCCTGCCCAAAATCAGAAAATGGAAACCGATCAGCAGTGATTAAATCAATAACTTTATAGCTGTGTCTGGGGGGGTCTGGAGATAGTGGTAATGGGCAGATCAATTGACTTTAGATGCCAATCACAAGCTGTGTGTTTTGCATAGCAAATGCTATTTCCCTGCATTCGGATGTGTAATTGCAAGGGAAACTGTTTAATAAAAATCATATAGTGTGAAATGCATGGGTAGCTGATATACAAATGGTTGGAAAAGTATACAGCGTTCAAAAATATGCTGCATAAAGTCCCCCTACTGTACTAATTGAAGAGTCTGCAGCCTTTACATTTTTAAAGGACCGATCTAGTTTGGGAAAACCCTCACATGGTTGTGAAATATGCAACAATCTTTAGATCACTCCATTTTAGATTGCTAGTCTATCTATCTGTAGATTGAAGGGGAGGGTTATTCTTTGGGGCCTTACTCTGCCATTCAGTTCTGTTGTCAAGGAGCTATTTGAAGACGACCTTTTTAACAGTAGTTAATACAGATAATATATTATGCATTTTTTAAAACTGTAAAAACTGCATGATCAAGTCAAGTTCTATCAAAAATAGCAGTTTATAAATATCTTGCTTCAGTGGGCAGTTAATGGCTAACTGGTTTCTATCTTTTATATAAAATGGCACACAGAGAAAAGCAAAAATGTAAACCTTTTCTCCAACTTATCTACATCGTATATTATTAACCAAATAAGCAAGCATTCATTGATTTGCTAAAACAGAAGAAAGAGTTCACCCTTTTAGTGCCAATGCTTACAGCATGTGGTCTTCAGAAGGTTGCATAAAAAACAATGTTTGTGTAAGGGCTCTCAGGCAGCTTTGGGGGAGTAATATTGTAATGGATATGTAGAAATAACCTCCTTAATTGGGCAAGGCTTTGGGGGAGTAACATTGCAATGGAAATCTTTCTCTCTCTCTTTCAATTTTTTCTTTCTTTCTTTCTCTCTCTTTCTCTTTCTGTCTTTCTCGCTCTCTTTTCTCTTCCTCTCTCTTCCTCTCTCTTCCTCTCTCTTCCTCTCTCTTCCTCTCTCTTCCTCTCTCTTCCTCTCTCTTCCTCTCTCTTCCTCTCTCTTCCTCTCTCTTCCTCTCTCCTTCTCTCTCTTCCTCTCTCTTCCTCTCTCACCCTCTCTCACCCTTTCTACATTAGAAAAATATTTAGGAGCCTTGACCTTCATGTGTGTATTGCCTTTTGGGTGCCATAATTAATATTTACATGATATGATATTTAATAGTATAATGACTACCCAATGAATATTTACAGATGTATTGAATGTTTTCTTGTGTTTGATAAAAGTGCACATTTGCTTTGTATATTTAGCTTGTTATAATAGAATGTATAAAACAAGTGAAAGTATTTTTAAAGTCCGACTTTCTGTGTTTCTTTTAAATTATCTTATCCTGTAGATGTATAAATTATATTTAGTAAACTTCTTGAATAAACGTACTGTAGTAGGGGTTAATTAAATCAAACCAGCCACTGAAGCAATGTATCCTTATCCATTTCCATTTATCTAACTTCCAAGTTTCAATATTAAACAGTTAAGCACATCAATAACATTTCTAATATTCTTTTAAATATCACAAGTATTAATCAATTGATTTTGAATTAACAGTGATTGTTTTCTATTTATTAAATGGAACCCAAGGGAATACCCACAATCAATACATGACCATAATCCGTATAAGAAGTTGTTTATTACTTGTCTTTCAATGAGTATTGTACTGTACAGGCATTGATACCATTGCAATTCAAGAAAGAAAACAACTGTTTGTTAATTATGTACCAAACAAACAATATTAGCAGCTGTGTAAGCCATGGACATAATATTTTTGCACCAAGCGGAATTTTTAAGATTCTTGAGTTCAGGAATCCATTTTGTGTTTGTAACATCATGTCCTGAGACCTGGGTGATCGGCAGTAAAACACACACACACACACACACACACACACACACACACACACACACACACACACACACACACACACACACACACACACACACACACACACACACACACACCCCTACAGTGGATATAAAAAGTCTACACACCCCTGTTAAAATGTCAGGTTTCTGTGCTGTAAAAAAATTGATAAATCATTTCAGAACTTTTTCCACCTTTAATGTGTCCTATAAACTGTACAACTCAATTGAAAAACAAACTGAAATCTTTTAGGTGGAGGGAAGAAAAAAAAAGAGAAAAATAATGTGGTTGCATAAGTCTGCACACCCTCTTATAACTGGGGATGTAGCTGTGTTCAGAATTAAGCAATCACATTCCAAATCGTGTTAAATAGGAGTCAGCATACAGCTGCCATCATTTAAAGTGCCTCTAATTAACCCCAAATAAGGTTCAGCTGCTCGAATGGTGTTTCCTGAAATTTTCTTAGTTGCATCCCACAGCAAAAGCCATGGTCCACAGAGAGCTTCCAAAGCATCAGAGGGATCTCATTGTTAAAAGGTATCAGTCAGGAGAAGGGTACAAAAGAATTTCCAAGGCATTAGATATACCATGGAACACAGTGATCATCAAGTGGAGAAAATATGGCACAACAGTGACATTACCAAGAGCTGGAGCTCCCTCCAAAATTGATGAAAAGATGGGCAGAAAACTGGTCTGGGAGGCTACCAAGAGGCCTACAGCAACATTAAAGGAACTGCAGGAATATCTGGCAAGTACTGGCTGTGCGGTACATGTGACAACAATCTCCCGTATTCTTCATATGTCTGGGCTATGGAGTAGAGTGGCAAGAAGAAAGCCTTTTCTTACGAAGAAAAACATCCAAGCCAGGCTACATTTTGCAAAAACGCATCTGAAGTCTCCCAAAAGCATGTGGGAAAAGGTGTTATGGTCTGATGAAACCAAGGTTGAACGTTTTGACCATAATTCCTAAAGATATGTTTGGCTCAAAAACAACACTGCACATCACCAAAAGAACACCATACCCACAGTGAAGCATGGTGGTGGCAGCATCATGCTTTGGGGCTGTTTTTCTTTCTGGGCCTTAGTTAAGATAGAGGGAATTATGAACAGTTCCAAATACCAGTCAATATTGGCACAAAACCTTCAGGCTTCTGCTAGAAAGCTGAACATGAACACTTCATCTTTCAGCATGACAACGACCCAAAGCATACATCCAAATGAACAAAGGAATGGCTTCACCAGAAGAAGATTAAAGTTTTGGAATGGCCCAGCCAGAGCCCAGACCTGAATCCGATTCAAAATCTGTGGGGTGATCTGAAGAGGGCTGTGCACAGGAGATGCCCTCGCAATCTGACAGATTTGGAGTGTTTTTGCAAAGAAGAGTGGGCAAATCTTGCCAAGTCAAAATGTGCCATGCTGATAGACTCATGCCCAAAAAGACTGAGTGCTGTAATAAAATCAAAAGGTGCTTCAACAAAGTATTCGTTTAAAGGTGTGCATACAGTTTATAGGTCACATTAAAGGTGGAAAAAGTTCTTAAATTATTTATCTTTGTCTAATTTTTTTACAGCACAGAAACCTGACATTTTAACAGGGGTGTGTAGACTTTTTATATCCACTGTACACACACACCTACACATACACACCTACACATACACACCTACACATACACACCTACACATCTACATACCTACACACGCACCTACCTTCAGCTAGTGTATCATGAATCCCTCCAAGCTCCTGCATCAGCCTCAAAAATATTATTATTTTTTTTTAATTAAAAACTATTTGTATGGGTTTTTCCTGATTAATTAGTCAGACATTGTTTTCAAAAAAATGTTTTTATTGTGAGGTGGTCCTTTTTAATGGTCCAATGTTAGAATGTGGTTGTCCAACCTTATACTTGTGGACCACAGTGAGGTCATCCAGTGTTTTTTTTTTTTATCTGCCCCCATATATCCACAAGTAGAACACTAGACTGTGTATGGAAAGAGATTTGTTTTGCATCACTTTTATAGATCAGACAACCTTTGCTCCCGGTGCCACCTTGTCTCTGTTTTCACACTTCTTCCTCCTTACTCTCCCTTTTCATTCACTCCCTTGGCCCTTCCTCCCAAAGCTTTTCATATATTTTTTAAGAATATTATGCACTCACATTTAGTAATATTTGATGAAAACATGTGGTCCTGCTCAGCACTTATACCTCCACCATGTCAAGTTTTCAGTTTACTGACAAGGGGCAAACCTACAATATCAAGTTTTGTCATCCGGTGTCTTACAAAATCAGGAATAAGTACAGAAGGTTACGTCCAGGTTACAGATGAGATACAATCCTGAGAACGTGTCTAGGTTGGATTTGTATGTAACTCGGATTTCTGAATAATAATAATAATAATAACAATACTATAATGGCTCAAATGTCCCGGCTCGACTATTGCAATGCGCTCCTTGTTGGCCTGCCCACCACTCGCCTCTCCCCACTTCAATCCATAATGAATGCCTCCGCCAGACTCATCTTCCGTACACACCGTTCAGTGTCGGCAGCTCCTCTTTGTCAATCACTCCACTGGCTTCCAGTAGCCTCCAGAATAAAATTAAAAATCTTAACCCTAACTTATAAAGCCCTCAACAACAGCGCACCCCCATACACCTCTGCTCTCAATTCCAAATACTCCCTCACACGCCCTCTTCGTTCTGCTAACGACCTTCTTCTTTCTACCACTCTTGTCACCTCCTCTCACTCCCGCCTCCAGGACTTTTCTTGTGCTGCGCCTATTCTCTGAAACTCCTTGCCTCGCTTCACCAGACTATCCTCCTGCCTTAAATCCTTCAAAACTTCAATACAAATGCACCTCTATAACCTTCCACCTTAACATGCTCAGCACTACTCTCTCCCTACTGTACCACATACACACTTCAACCTTTAGTCTGTAAGTCTGCAAGTTTCAATTTTGCAATGTGCTTTAGGGAAAGCGCTATGGACACCGGATTCCAAGCTCAAAGACAGGGCCATCCACTCTTTGCAATGTGTTAATTTCGAACTTGTCATTGCCTGTAACTTATGTATAGCGCTACTGAGAAACGATAATAATAAAATGTGGTAATCATGCAGTGTAATATTGTAATGATAATTCCTCTGTACTGTAATAAGTTAACAAAAATATTGTGCACTTTCTTTTAATTCAAACACGCTCAACAGAAAACAGACTCATGCAAAAATCCTTGGGAGCCTGTTCTTAAGTAGGCAATGCTGTAAATTGGACTTCCTGTATAGTGAAGACTAAATAAATATAGTATTCATTTATTTCTTATTTGCCAAGGTTGCTGTTCGATTAAAAGACCACATTAGGGAAACAATGTTGGTAAAGTTAGTGAGATGAGGTAGAAATTGCTTGGACAGACACCCCCATAATATACCTGGTTGTTGTATATATTACTAGCGACTTGCCCATGAAAAAATTACAGCAATAAAATTGGACGGCAGGTAATGATGTTTGCCACAGAGAGTAAGTGTTTTGGTCGTCTGAGATCCTTTGGCGCTCATTGCGAGCCTCGCGCTGAGCGCTTTTGGCGCTCATTGCGAACCTCTCGGTTGGTGTATTTTTTGTTATCAGAGGCGCTTTTGCGCTTATTGTAAGGTCCGCGCTGTTCTCCTTTTGGAGCTTATTGCAAGCCTCGCACCTGGTGTACTTTGTGTCCTATGAGCACCGTTGGCGCTCCTTGTGAGGCGCGCAGTAGAGGCGTTTGTGTTTTTTTGCGATACTGAGGGGTGTTTTTTTGGGGGGGGGTTTCTGTATATTTGTTTTTTTATGATAATTAATTAAATCCTAAATTAATATACTTTACCTATTTGTAATTAATATATGCAGCAAGGAATGTGCTGAAGAGCTAACAATCTGTTTTGATGTTTCTGCAGCATATAATGTAGATTTGCAGTGTTGTTGAGCTGAGGTGTAAGTGTCAGCAATGTGTGCAGTGTGTAGTGTAAACAGGCTGCGTGCGCGAGGGGAAACAGTTTATGTAGCTGGGTACTTCCGCATTCTGTAAGTTAGTTTTGTAAAATTGCGGCGAATATGTATGTGGTACGCGGGTGTGGATGATTTATTGTCCTTGCTAACTGTCTATGTTGTACCTCGTGCGGGTTTTTGTAAAAGTCGTATGTGCTTGGCGGTGTTTTGCAGCTTTAGGGGTCTTGTAGCCTCGTTTTCGTATTTTTGGACGGCCATTTTTTCTCTCGCTTAGGGGATTTTCGAGTGTCTAAACTCTGTAAATTGGACTAGAATTGAGGTGTAACCTCACTTCCAGACGACGTGGGTGTCCCCCCCGCTGTGGGTAAGGTTTTTATTTTATTTTTGTGTGTATTTTGTGTTTTTTTTTTTTTGCTGTGCGCGGGACGGCTGTTAAGGTTGTATTTTTGCGAGTTCGGAATTGTTTTTTTCTTAGTCACGCGGCTCCTATTTTTTTTGTGTAAATCCGTATTTAGTCATTTCATGTTTTTTTTTTTTTTAAATCCTGCTTCTGTGGCTGTTTGTAACAGCTTGTGAGGCCCCGTAGAGCCTCCACCTCCGCAAATGCGGCCCCTCGCTTCGTGAGGGTCCACATTTGTGGTCCGAAAGTCGTACAGGGTCGTAGGGATGAGCGCCATTCAGGGGGGAGAAAGAGATTGTCCACTCTATCCACTGGTTTGTACAATGTAAAATTTTACTACAGTGATCCATTTGTTCTTTAAAATATACAGTAAAACAGCCTCAAAGTGCCTTGGACATATATTGACAAACCGAATAAATCATTCTTATTCTTCAGGTAATGGCTTAAGGATTTATAGTCCCAACAGCAAATACCATAACAATATAACTTCAGTTTACTGTTTATTGCAGATTTCATCTACATTTCCCTAGAAATCTTATCGGTTTGATATATTTATATTTTGAGGGGTTATTCTTTAAATCATCTATTCACTACATATATCTGATAGATAAGCAAACATTGCCATTTTCAGTTTTTTCAGAGTAACTTAAAAGAAAAAAGTCAAATGCTGGAGATTTTATTTGAACTAAACAAAAAAAAAATGTGTGTGTGTGTTTTTGTGCACTCTCTTAAAGGGAGTGCTCCTAATCTCAGCTTGTTACCTGTATAAAAGACACCTGTCCAGAAAAGCAATCAATCCGATTCCAAACTCTCCACAATGGCCAAGACCAAAGAGCTGTCCAATGATGTCAGGGACAGGATTGTAGAGCTACACAAGCCTGGAATGGGCTACAAGACCATCGCCAACCAGCTTGGTGAGAGGGTGACAACAGTTGGTGCGATTATTTGCATATGGAAGAAACACAAAATAACTGCCAGTTTCTCTCGGTCTGATGCTTCATGCAAGATCTCACCTCATGGAGTTTCAATGATCATCAAAAAGCCCAGAACTACACGCGAGGATCTTGTTAATGATCTCAAGGCAGCTGGGACCGTAGTCACAAGGAAAACAATTGGTAACACACTACACCGTAAAGGACTGAAATCCTGCAGCGCATGCAAGGTCCCCTGCTAAAGAAAGCACATGTACAGGCCGTCTGAATCATTCAGATGTTCATTGGCAAACTTCAGAGGAGAACTGGGTGAAAGTGTTGTGGTCAGATGAGACTAAAATTGAGCTCTTTGGCATCAACTCAACGTGTTTGGAGGAGGAGGAATACTGCCTATAACCCCAATAACACCATCCCCACTGTCGAACATGGAGGTGGAAACGTTATGCTTTGGGGTGTTTTTCTGCTAAGGGGATAGGACAACTGCACCGCATCAAAGGGACGGTGCCATGAACTGTCAAATCTTGGGTGAGAACCTCCTTCCCTCAGCCAGGGCATTGAAAATGGGTCATGGATGGGTATTCCAGCATGACAATGATCCAAAACACACAGCCAAGGCAACAAAGAAGTGACTCAAGAAGAAGCACATTAAGGTCCTGGAGTGGCCTAGCCAGGCTCCAGACCTTAATCCCATAGAAAATCTGTGAAGGGAGCTTAAGGGTCGAGTTGCCAAACATCAGCCTCGAAATCTTAAGGACTTGGAGAGGATGTGCAAAGCGGAGTGGGACAAAAACCCTCCTGAGATGTGTGCAAACCTGGTGGCCAACTACAAGAAATGTCTGACCTCTGTGATTGCCAACAAGGTTTTTGCCACCAAGTTGATGGGGTCAAATACTTATTTACCTCATTGACCTGCAAATCAATTTATAACTTTTTTCACATGCGTTTTTCTTGTTGTTGTTTTTTTTTGCTTGTTTTTTTGCTATTCTGTCTCTTGCTGTTTAAAATACACTTACCATTAAAATTGTAGACTGATCACTTCTTTCAGTGGACAATTATTCAAAATCAGCAGGGGATCTAATACTCTCTCTCCCCCCCCCCCCCCCCCCCCCCCTTGACATGAATTTATATAGCAAAAATTATAAAATCCTCAATGAAAAAACAGTGGAGAATTGAGTGGGAGCAGTGTAATCAATAGTCAGGGAAGCATCTTGTAGGTCGAGACAGAGGGATTTTCTTTTTGTGGGATTAGATGATGGACTGTATATACCCTCCACGGGCTTCCGATTGACCACTCGTTTTATAATAGAGCCCCTTTTATATTATGTGCAGCTCAACCCACATATATTTAAATGTAAGCAATACCAACAATTGAGGTGCTGTATTCTTAATAGGTAGTTATATTGATATGGTCATTCACTCTGTTAGCTCACTTGTGCCCTTTACTGGGGGAAATATCCTGTAGTATATCCAACTGGTCTCGCTCAAAAGTTTAAGCCAGTCCCGAAATACCAGGCAATTCTACCCTGAACAAGAGAAACTGCTCTGAGTGGATGACCATATCCATAGAATTACCTATTAAGGATACTTCATTCTCTGCCTGAGCACCTCTATTATTGGTATTGTATATTTACATGTATCCTGTACATATATATCTATTATATATTATATTGCTAATCTCTGAAGAAAGGAGTTAATAAGATAGATGGACTTCCTACTTTGCAATTCCCTGATATGGCAATTTCCAAATACTCTGTGAGGTAGTAGGACATAGAAACCCTTCATAAGGGCTAACTAGTTAGTCTGTAAAGCATATGATTTTTTGTGGTTACTCTGAAATACCCTCTTTTTTGCTAAATCCTTTAGGTACGCGTTGTACACATGAGATCAGGCCATTCCTGGTGCAGTCTCACAGTACCTAGAAGAAATATCCTGTAGATCATAATAATCTAACTTCCAAAAAGGAAAAGCCAGGCAAACCTCAGACATACATTGTGGCTTTTGCCAAAGGTGAAACGTATCTCCATAGACCAAGAGATTCAAATTTGAATCACCCTATAACCTTTACAAACCGACAGGAGTGTGACAGGCAAGTGGTTTAGGTGAAGAGGTAACTCACATGGGAACCACTAACTATGGCGTGTAGTTTCTATCATATGCTGAAAGCACTTCCTACATTGTCTGCTAGACATCCTAACATAAAGTTTTAATAAAAAGTTAGGACATTTTCATGCAGTCTATAGGTGCTTACTAATAAGGTAAAAAATATATATACATTTACTTACCCGGTATTATACTAATGGTAGCAAAGTTTTGCTGAGCAATAGTATTTCCAGATGTGTGTTTATTTCTAAGTCTTTATATAGTGTTATGAATTTTGCCAATGTTGGAGTCTTGTCTGCATTCTTCAGAAGTAATAATACGCAGATTATTTTTTTACAGCACCAAAGAAGACCAATTTTGTGTTAGCATTCAGCCACCAACTGGAGAGCTTCTGTTACCAGTGACCATGTCAGAGACAGATTTTAAGAAAGAGCAAGGTAAACAAACACCTTTTTTTGAGGGTTTTTAAAATATTGTTCTATAACTGTGATGCATTATATTTATTGGACCCGACAAAAGCAATATAATCTAAAATACAACTACAGTGTTCTTTATAAGAACTCCGTTAACAATAAGTAGTAATTTGTTTCTTAAAATAAATATCTCTTACAAATGCTGTATGTTATAATCCACATTGATAACATAAAAGTTTTTTTCTGTTTGTGTCATCTCTGAAAAATGCATATATACCAATGAAGTTCTCTAAATCTTCTTGCCTATACTTTACCTAAATTCTGTTCAGTAAGCGAGAATGATAATGAAAATATTTGGGAGGGATCTGAGACTATCAATGAAGAACTGGAACTAGTGAAATGAATTTTAAACCGGTTTTGGAAGGGGTTTGTTCAGCTGCTGTTTTTCTCAACACGGCCATCAATTTATCATCTAACTAGGACAGATTTGAATAGTGAGGATACATCTCATCACACCTTTTCCACCAAAAAATGTCCATAGGCTTTAATTGGCTTTATTGGGCTGGAGTTTGATATATTTAACCACACCAGTAGAACATAGTCCAATATTTTATTTTATAGTAAGAGTTTATCCAATCCCCTGTCTAGTAATTATCATAACTTTCCATTCATTGGTTTTCATTAAAAGCGATCAGAAGTGGTGTAGAAACCTACTACAGAGCTTATAATGTAAAGTCCAAGACCAGACTCTATAGCTTTGCTAGGATGCAAGTTGTTCACTGGACACTAAGCTAGGAATGACCTTCTGTGTGAGACTTTCATTGTAACTGAAAGGTAACTGTCTTGATATTCTTATTTTCTGCTTGCTAAAGCCTGCCTTGCTGCTTTACATCTGTCCTGCAAATCAAGGTGAGTGAATGGTGCCTTCCCAACTGTATTTAAAGGGAAAACTCCACCTAAACACAACTTGCTCTTACATAAAACGTGCACTTATAGAATTCCAAATATATGTAAACGTTACATTACCTATCTTTTATTGCTACAAGAACTCTATGTATAATAGATTAGGCGAGCTGACGAAAAACACAAGAAATTAATGTAAATGTCATATTTTAGAATGGCATGTGTATCTTTATTGGCTCTTAAACTTTTGATCCAATTAGCTCCATTAAAGTAAAACTTTTAATGGTGTTTTGCACTCTCCACAAACCTAAAGGCATAACCAGCAAACAAGAAACATCCATAACTTTTACATGTCAAATATTTTAGAGTTGTTGTGTTAAGATGGAACTTTCCCTTTAAATGGTTTCAGCTAACAAGAAATTATATATGATTGCCACGGTTTTTACCATTATGTATTTTAGATTCTTGTGTAAAATTATGCTGCATGTTTATTCATGTGTAATTGTTGTTGAAATATATCAGAGGTGGTCTTAATAGGGGAGCCCAGAATGCATAAAGTTGCTTATAATAGTTACAAAAATAGTTTTACAAGTTTGTAAACTTTCTTAAGATTGTTCAATAAAACATGGTTTAAATAAGGTATCTCTATTTTCCCTTTAACTCCTTTCTAGACAAAATCGAAAAATACCAAAAATATATCAAATCTGTTTATCTATTGTTAAATGTTAAAATCGTATAAGGAAAGTATACACACACGTACACATACCTTTTCTCTTATTTATTTATTTATTATTTTATTCTCTTATTTATTTATTTTTTTATTTTTTTTATTCGTTTTCCAACATATAAAACTTTCACACATTCCAGATAAAACAAAATGCTTGAGACACATTATAATGATGAATTATTCCATCTAAACAAACATTAAAATTTACAAACTTACAATGGAAGTCATAATTTAATTAGAAAATAATTCATCTTTAGGTATATTGTCTTTATTCTTTTTTTATATCTATACTTATCCCATAATTGTCATTTATTATTTAATCCTTTTTTTATGGAATATGGTAATATCAAATCTTTCCCTAGATCTTGGTTTCTTTCTACCATATATTTTGGTGGCACATCCTTTGCGCACAGATGAATAGCGCACCGTCATCAGGGTGCAGAGAACTGCGCTCTAATGACGCTCTGCGCTCCAGCCTGTATCCCAGCCTGCTTGGCAACGTATGGGCCTGACAGTACACAATGTTGTATATGTACAATACACACTACAAGTTGCACATACAGTACCTGGTGATTTTGGGTGTCCCTGGGTAGAGTGTACTGTACTGTAGAGCGGTGTGCACTGTATGTATAGAGTACTGTGTATTGTATGTGGATAGCAGTGTGTACTGTACATATAGAGCATTGTTTACGGTCAGCCCCATACCTTGCCAAGCAGGCTGGAGTGCAGAGCGCCATCAGAGCGCAGTTCTCTGATGACAGCGTGCTATTCAGTTGAGCGCGAAGGTTAGGGTGCCATATATTTTTACTTCTTCAGTTAAAGGGATTTGTTTGTTTTTTCAATGATTTACCTTTATTTTTATTATTCCATTTTGAGAAGGTTTGGGGAGGGGCAAAACAAGTTTTTATATAAACTAATAACCAAAAAGCTCGATCTAGATTATTTCCATTGAACCTATTGGAGAATTTACAGTTACAGAATGAAGTTAGCAGACACTTTTTGGCAGCGATTGGATATTATATATGACCATTTAGGGGACACACCTCTTGGAAGTTGAAGGCAGGGTGTACACTTTGTCTTATTATGATTTATGCATTTAGCTTATAAATCCCAAGCAAGCAAGATGCTAATTCTTTAACTAGTTGGACATTTTACTATTTTCTGGCCCTTAACTACCTCAAGCAATCATATTTGATGCCCCTTAATTAAGGAACCTTTTTTTCTTTCCAGGTTCCTTTCCACCTCAGCAATCGAGACAATACATTTGCTTACCATGCTGCTCTCCTAAGTGTTCTTTTGCATGTAAATTAATCTTAATTCAGTTTACACTGTCATGCTGAGTGGTACAAATTGCCTATAACAATAAAACGGCACGAGTTAAAAAGGGAGGGGGCTGGAAAGGCAGATTGAACGTGTGCCTTACTTGATAGGATGTTACTTTGTTTTATGCCAATACATTAGCTGACAATAATGAATCTTTTCTTCTGAAAAGCATGGTATAGTTGATTTTTTAATTTTACTTCAATGGAGCAGTACCTTGTCTTTTATAGAATAACTTAGACAAACCATTAATGACAAGAGTGTTAAGGTTAAATATGAAGCGATGCATTCACTTGTATGAGTGCTATCCATCTTTCCATTTACAGGAGCTTGACAAAAGTACTAGCTTTGTACAACATTACCTTTAATTACATGCTGCAGGAAACAGGCTTTTAACATAAACATAGTTGCATTCATTTATTCAACATTTGCTCTTCAATAGAGCTTAATGGAGAAGGTTTAAATCCTAAATGAGCGTACGCATCTCCCCACAGTGTTAGGTCAACCGGTGCTTTCTGCTTAAAAGCAGCTATAGACTTTTGGTGTTTTTTTTATATATATATACTTTATTTTTATTTTTAAAAAGCTTCAGCCTAATACAGTAGTTAAACAGCTGAAAACAGCACGTAATGTTCCACAACTTGATAGCATTAAGTGTTTGCTTCATACTGAGTTTTTGTTTGTCCTAAGTAAATTGCATCTTAAAATAGTCTTTTTTGGATATTCTTTTATTTAATGTTCACTTTATTTCTGGTTTAGACCAAACCTTAGCACAAAAAACAATCCCACACACAGTTTGTGTGTACACAAACTTGGATATCTCTTGCTTAAAGGCATATCTAAGTTTACCATGTTTTCCTTCTTCAAATCGAACACATGCTGCTTATATCAGAAACATACATTACATAGTCATTCTATACACATATAGATTTATTTTATTTAAAAAAAAAACTTTCCACACCCTCATAGGCACCCTATACTAACCAATAGAAACGCTGAATTCAAGTACGTTTTTTATTTCTATACTAACCTTCACTTGTGGGTTGCATCATTCAAGTGAGGAGAATGGGATGTGGTTTTGGGAGCTAAGCCTACAAAAAATGTTGTCACACACTACTTATTCTCCTCTATCAGATGCATTCATAATCCAAGAAACTTAAATATGCCTTTAAAAATTAAAAGTCCTTGGAACTTATTGTAGGGGTCTGTAAATATTTGACAAAAGGAGCTAAACAAAGAGTTTCATATATTTAAAATATATAAATATATTATTTTTAATATTAACAGCTAAAAAATAGGAAAATTATTTTTGAGTGGAAAAAAATAGTCTCTAATTTGTAACCTTTTATATGCTACTAGCGACTTGCCCGTCAGAAAATGACGGCAATAAAATTATAAGGCAGGTAATGCTGTTTGCCACAGAGAGTAAGTGTTTTGGTGATCTGAGATCCTTGTGTGCTTATTGCAAGGCTGGCGCTGAGCGCCTTTGGCGCTCATCGCGTGGCTCGCAATGAGTGCCTTCGGTGCTCATTGTGAGCCTCTGGGTTCGTGTATTTGTCGCTATGATAGGCGCTTTTGCGCTTATTGTATGGTCCGCAGTGATCTTGCTTTGTCCCTTATTGCAAGGTTCTCCCCTGGTGTAGTTTGTGTCCTATGAGCAGCGTTGGCGCTCCTTGTGGGTGGCGTGTTTGAGCTAGTGTGATGTTAATAGTTTTTTGTTTTGTGTCTATTTAATTTTTCTTATGCTAATTAATTAATTAATTAAATAATAAATTAATATACTTTACCTCTTTGTAATAATTATATGTAGCAAGGAATGTGCTGAAGAGCTAACAATCTGTTTTGTTCCTGCAGCATATTATGTAGATTTGCAGTGTTGTTGAGGTGTAAGTATCAGCAATGTTTGCAGTATGTAGTGTAAATAGGCTGCGTGCGCGAGGGGAAGCCGTTGGCGTAGCTGGGTACTTCCACAGTCTGTAAGTTAGGTATTTTACATGTGGTAGGCGGGTTTGTATGATGAAGCGTCCTTGCTAATGGTGTATGTTGTTGGTTGTACGGGTTTTTGTAAAATACGTATTTGCTTTGTGGTATTTATCGGCTTTAGAGGTCGTGTAGCCTCGTTTTGTTTTCTTTCTTTTTTTTTGCGAACATTTTTTCTCTCGCTTAGGGGATTATTTTCGAGTGTCTAAACTGTGTAAATTTGACTGAAATCAAGGTTTAACCAGTGTTGCAGAGGTCCTGCCCCCCCCCCCCCACTTGCTGTGGTTAAGGTTTTTATTTTATTTTTGTGTGTATTTTAATGTTTGCCGATGGCAGTTTGTCAGTTAAGGTCGTATTTTTGCAAGTCCGTAATGGATTTTTCGTAAGTCTTGCGGGTCGTAATTTTTTTTTTGTGTAAGTCCGTAGTTATTCATTGCGTCATTGTTAGTCACAAGTCCCTCTTGTGTGGTCGTTTGTAACCGGTTGTGAGGCGCCGTAGAGCCTCCACCTCCACATATGCGGCCCCTCGCTTTGCGAGGGTCCGCATTTGCAGTCCAAAAGTCGTAGGGGGTCATAGGCTCATCTCCACCAGCGCAAGGAACGCCTTTGGCACTCCTTGCCAGCAACTGCGGCCTCGCTTTTTTAGGGCCGCAGTTGCGGTGGGCTCGCTATGCGAGCCCACAAGCTTTGGCAACAACCCGTATTGCTGACAACTATATATGTGATTATGCTGCTGTTCAGTCTACCATTTTTGTTTTTGTTGATCAACTTCCTAGGTGGGAGAAGTTTCTATCTGCACAATGGAAATGTGCAAACTTAAACTGCCATTGCTGCCAACTGAACTAGTGGAAAGCTCATTAGTTTACAACAAAGACAAAACACACTGTGATAAGGTATTACGAATCTTCTGATTCAACATAAAAACTTCTTTCCATGTCCCTTTAAAACTAACAGACAAAAATTATAAACTTTCGAACATGCAGTATTAAGCGTAATATCAACCAAGAGCCAGCATGTACATAATATATTTTGTCCAAATATATAACATAATATTGCCTGTTTTGTGTTTTATTTCTGCAAGAAGTTTGTGTTTTAGATAAGGCAGGGGACGCGATTACTAAAAAGACTTAAGTTAAACATTTTTTTCACCATAAAATTCGTTTTCAAATGCAACTTTAAGTCTGTGTTACTTTCCTAAAGGGCCACTTAATTGAGCACAATTTGGACCACACCACAATTAAGATCTCCTGAAAGCGTGTTGAAATACTTTTTGAAATACGTGCATTTATCACTACTAGATCAAATAAAATCTATTTTTCCATGTGGAATAGACTGCACACATGCTCTGGCATTTCCACAGCCTATCAGTCTGCAGGTATGTGTGTCCCATCCAAGTCAATAGTAAGACTGCTTACATTTCGTTAAGGGAAATGTAAGCAGTCTATAATTTTTGTAAGTTCTTACAGCAGAAAATTCAGGTTTATGCTCTCGTGCCTCTCTGGGATTGGAACGATGCAGGCTAGTGCTGTGCTGCTCCAGTGCTGTCCATATAGAGCTCAAAAGAAAAATTAACCCTTAACAAATCTCTGTGTAGGCATGGATTGCTGGACTTACCTAAAACAGGTCGGCTATGTTTTAATTGGTCAATCGAAAGGATGCAGTGTTATGAATCATAGCCTCACACAGATTCGCACAACACACGCTACACTCGGCTATTTGTTATTAGATCACCTACCAAATTTGTAACCCTTGCGGTATATTCTAGTGGCATTATTTTCGAGTATCTACAGTACTACTTTTTCACAGGGAAGGCGTTGATCATTAGAATATGTTTGAGATTGTTGAGTTTTGTGTACATTTAAAGGACTCCTGTAGTTCAAGAAAAAAGGCACGTGTTTGTGATACAGGAAACTAACAACATTGGCAGTTGTGAAGCCATGGACATAAAAACATTTTGGGGAAAACAAGCTGCGTCAGAGCTGGATCATGACAGTATATTTATCAGTGGGGGAGAATATTAGATATTTGGATCTGACTACCTTTTACACCAAACCACCACCACTACATCACTGGGCCAGAACTGCAGGCTGTTTGCAGTAATAGATGCAAGCATCTCTCTCGAAATGTAAAACACACGCACACGTATTTTATTTTTTTAATTTAAAAACTTCTTTAATGAATTTTCCTTAATAATGTTCTTATTCAGACTCCATATTGTTCCCAAAGTAATTCATGTTCTTTGAAAACTGAAGCTTTCTGCTATGAATGTAAATTGTATAAACTGGTTAAAGTTCTATATGTATATACACACGCACATCATTTTGTTTAATATATTCTAAAAAGCAAAAAAGGTTTTATGTGTTCATATGTGTTTTAATGGAAATGCTCCTTATATTTTATGGAGAATATAAAAATCTTAGTTTGGTGTTTTGTACAGTAGTAAATTCCATAGGTTATTTTATTATATTTAACAGCAACCTTGTGCTGAAAATGGATTGATGGGGAGAGCAAAAACATCTTACTCTGAATTTTGCAATGCCAGTGTGTTTATCTTATTCCAATTTCTATTAAACTCTGGTAAAACATACTGTTACGAACATATTCATGCCCAAATTAGCAAAATGTATTTTTGGTATTTGTTTTTAAAAGCAACATATATCACAAATATAGAATCAAATACAGCTATGTAAAAAAAATAATCAAAGTTGGGTTTTATTTTTCTCCCTCTCTCACATACATTCGCTCACTGGCTTCTAAGAATTCTGGTTTAGAATTGTAGTAACATTTGTCAACCACTTATTATTTGCACAATTAATATTTTAATATTCTGAAAATTTTCAGTGAGTTTGGGTTTATTTTTAAAAGATGAATTGAACCCATATTTAGAACTATGTAATCTTTCGATAGTGACAACATAAACCAACCTGATTCTGTTTGGAATGAACTATATTAGAAATTCAATTTACATACAAAAAAAGAAAACCACAAAAAAAAAAATCTTTTTTGCTTTCTGGGTAGTGTCTTTTTTGCTATTTCAGGAGATGTTTACAACATTAAAGGTGTTGTTTGAAAGTAAAATGCCACGTAAAAAGGAAATCTGACATGTGCAGGAACATCAGTGGTATTATATTTTTAAATGTAAATTTAAAAAAAGTGTCTATCTGATCTTTCTGGTATATTTTTTATTTTTAAGTGATGTTTATTATTTTTTATTTAACTTTTTTGTGTATTTTTATTGTAATGTTTTCGTGAAAAATATGTTTTGTTTTCTTCACTATGTTTGTAAGTGGTTATGATGATGATCTGATTTGCATTGCTGTATTGATATATATTTGCCATTACATGCTTGAAATATATACTATTGAAACCTCAATTTAGCTGTTTATTAATCACTCCAAAATGACATTTCGGCATTTAATTATTTAGTATTTAGGGAACATGTTTATGATAATATCTCAACGGGTTAAGTAAATATTTTTATTTTTTCATAAGTTTAGTAGTTATTCAAACTGGAAGCTGAGCTATAATGGCTTATGCATGGGCACTGGGTATGGTCTATGAGGGAGCTGCACATAGGTTACAATACAGCCATTACCTCTGTGTAGTCTACAGGGGCGGAGCCAGTTATGTCATTCTCCAGTCTGCTTCCAAGCTCCATGAAGATCCAGACCCCATGCAGACCTAGTCACATCCCCACGGAGGTGAAGTTAGGCATCTCTGCTCGAGGTGAAAACAGACAATTTATAAAATAAATAAAAATATTAATTTTATACTGCATACTCTTTCTTTATTAGTCTTTACTTAAAATACACTACAGTGGTCCTTTGAGATTACAATGAGATATGTTTCCAGCACCATTCAAACACAAGATGCTGATATACTCTGATATATCTAATGCTTTAACCACTCATCCCTCCATTGATAGATAAAATAATCATGGCTTCTTGGGTCTCAGTATAGTAGGAAGTGTTACAACCAGACAGGAAAGAACCTACAATACTCGGTCTTAAACATTTTTAGAGATAAATTAGATTTTTTGCTTTGCTGCATACACTAATGCTGATGCTGTTGGTTTGTTACATACGTCACAAATGCCAGGCTTTTTCTGAATTTCACTGGCCCTTTAACATCTGCAATAATTACAATAACATTTGTTAACATTTAATTGTATATTGTGTTTAATATCTATGCTTTGCCTTTTGCAGGAAAACTGACCGGAATGAATGAGAGTTCAGCCACTATCACGGTGTCTCCACAAAATTCTACCCCTCAGATTCTTGTCCAGAAATTTGTAAAAGCAGCCAACCTTGGGGTAGTTCCTTCAGGTCAAGACAATGTGCACAGGTAATTTTACTGTTTATTTTTGGTTAAATTCCATCTTAATATTTTTTTTTTACATTGAATACAGTTATAGTCTGTAAATTGTATAGGATATTTATGTGTAATCTTTACACCACATGTAGAAGTTTGAAACAACATAAATAATTTTTTTCAACCTCCGTTACTATGTTATTTAGTATATTAGGTTCGCTCTCTTTTCTTAGATCTTTTCTGATCCTTGAATTATGTGAATTGTTAACGGTTTGTCTCATAAACTTCTCACAGTTCGCAGCAGTACTTATTTCGCCTCCCCCTTTCTTGCCGGTGTTTATTGTCTACAAAATGTCAAATTAGTAGATTTTGGACACTTGAACTCTCAGGCTTTGCACAGTGATCTTTCTACAGATAATTCTGGGAATTGTAGTAGTTTCTGTAGTATTTACAGTCCCAACCACTACAAGAATCCCATTGGAATTTTGTTTTGCTCCTCCAACAGACAAATGACATAAATAAAAGTATGATATGTCGGTCATATTCAGAAAAGTAACGTCTCAATGTGAGCATAGTTCCCAAGTATGACAATATATATATGCCTCTTTAAACCCCTTATCAGATGAACAATATCTGAATTTGACATGAAGGGGTGGGTGAAATTCATGTTGTTGTAAACATATCTTTATTCTCTTCCCTCTTGCATTCATTGCCCAACTTTGTTTTGTTAACAAATTGTCCTACTGATAAGCACACTCTTCAAAGGTATTGTTTAAACCAGTCATAGGCACTTCCCATACTGCCCCTAGCCTGTTTTCTATATATGGAAGGGCATGCCCTTTCATTATATCTCTATAAACTAGCAAATTATACACAGTTATACTCATAAATATTTCTCATCATAAACTAGACCTGTACTACTAACTAATCCTTTTCTACATGTACTCGGACTTATAATTTAAGGGTTTGGTGTGATAAAGGAGGGTGGGAGATGCACAATATATGTGTCTGATTTGAACACGGTTTTAAGATCTTGCCAATCTATGTCTTTATTTAGATTAGCACTGTCATCTAAAATATTTCCTTTTCTTTTAAGTTGCCTGCATCAGCTGCCTCCTCTGAAGTCTTGTGATATACAAGGTGACCAAGTGTAAATAGAGCTCTCTGCAGTGCTTTATGTGAAAGAGAGAGTTTATATCTTGGTTTGGCATTGTAACTTCAGTAGCCAAAATTAGAGTTCATCTATTCTTAACATATGATCTTATACAAGAGATCATTTTTACAGCCTGAAAATTTTTTTTTTTTTTTTTTAAGCTTTAAAGTTATAAAAATAAATAGCTGGTTATTTTTGATTTTGCACAGTGCCTTTCGGATATTTACTACATAATTTAGTCTTTCATTGACTAAATATTTTGTGCGTGTATGCTCTGCAGTGAGGCATCATATAGTGTCTACTTACCTGCTTTTGGCAGTGGGGTTGGGCCTAGGATTCTGACAATGTTCAAGTCTTTCAAAATAAGTACCGTAAACAAAACATTTTCAGAATAAACCTTGGAAAGCTGATCAGTTTCTTACTTCCATTTCTCATCCCACTTGCATTAATAATCTATTTGCCAAGTGGAAAAAGCTAAGTGGAAGGACATTACAACTGCTTGTGGCCAAGCATGAAAACCACATCATGCGACCTCATGGGCTAAACTCACAATGAGTTATACCAAGTCTATAACAAGATTGTAGGCAAGGTTTGGAGTCTGTTTAAGAAATTGCATTTTAAAGATACTGTTTAGATTTATAGATAGATAAATAGAAATATATAGAGAGAGAGAGATACTAGCAACTTGCCCATCAAAAAATGACGGCAATAAAATTGTAAGGCAGGTAATGCTGTTTGGTTGAGAGCTTCATTTTGTTGGTGGTGCAAGATCCTTCAGTGCTCATTGTGAGCCTCGCGCTGAGCGCCTTTGGCTTTTGGCTGTTGTATTTCTTTTTTCCTGATAGGCGCTTTTGGTGTTATTGTTTGGTTGGCGATGATATGTTTTATGCGAGTATTGCAAGGCTTTGTGTGCTATGAGCAGCGTTGGCGCTTGTTGTGAGTCGCGCAGTGAATGGGTTTTGTGTTTATTGTGAGAGTGTATTATTTTTTATCTTTACCTATTTTGAAGTAATATATGCAGGAAGCATTGTGTTGAAGACCTGACAATCTGTTTTGATGTTCCTGCAGCATACAATGTCGGTTTGCACTGTTGTGGAGCTGTAAGTGTAAGTGTCAGCAATATGTGTAGTGTAAATAGGCTGCGTGCGCGAGGAAAAGCCGTTAGGGTAGCTGTGTACTTCCGTTAGTGTTGTAAAATGGCGGTGAATGTGTGTGGTACGCGGCTGTGTACGATGTAGCGTCCTTGGTAAGAGTGTATCTTGTAGCTTGTACGGCTTTTTTGAACAGCTGCATGTTCTTGATGGTGTTTTGCGTCTTTAGGGTCCTGTAGCCTCGTTTTTTTTTTTTTTTTTCTCTTGCTTAGTGGATTTTCGGGGGTGTCTAAACTCAGGAATTTGGAGTTAAATTGAGGTGTAACTTCACTTGCAGAGGTCCTGGGTGCCCCCCCCCCCCCTTGCTGTGAGTAAGCATTTTATGTATTCTTTTTGTGTGTATTTATTGTGTTTTTAATGTTCTCAGGTGCGCGCGGTACAGCCGTTAAGGTCATATTTTTGTGAGTTCGTAATTGTTTTGTTTTCTTCCAAGTCCCGCGGTTCGTATTTTTTTGTGTAAGTCCATATATAGTGATTGCGTGTTAGATGTATTTTGGTAAAGTGTCGCTTGTGTGGGTGTTTGTAACCTTATGTGAGGCGCCGTAGAGCCTCCACCTCTGCAAATGCGGCTCCTTGCATTGCAGCCGACTTGGGAGCCTCCACCTCCGCAAATGCGTCCCCTCTATCGCGAGGGTCTGCATTTGCAATCCGAAAGTCGTAGGGGTCGTAGGCGCTCATCTCTACCAGCGCTAGGAGCGCCTTGGGCTTCGCGAGGGCCGCAGTTGCTGGTGGGCTTGCTATGCGAGCCCGCAAGCGTTGGCAACAACCCGCATTGCTGACAACTATATATGTGATATTTATATATAGATATATTTATAGATATAGATATATTTATAGATATAGATATATTTATAGATATAGATATTTATAGATATAGATATTTATTTATAGATAGATAGATAGATATAAATAGTACATTTGTGTTCACATTTGAATGTCTAAAATGTTACAAAAATTTGCTTCCTGCTCAGAATTCCGAGAAATACAGTTATTACACCGCCTTCTGGGAAGCTAAGCGGGGACATGCAAATGTGCCCACAAATGCTTTGTTCTTCAATCCATAACCATTTTAAACACTGCTTATTTAAGCTTATGCCCGCTGCATTACACAGCTTTTTTGCAAAGCCAAGGTTGGATTTTAACACAAGCTGGGAATCCTACCCACGGTCAGCCGTTTCAGGATTACTGCCTATCATCAGTTACTACCTATATATGTATATGTGTGTATATATATATATATGTATATATATGTATGTGTGTGTGTGTGTGTGTGTATATGTATATGTGTATATATATATATATATATATATATATGTATATATATATGTATATGTATATGTGTATATATATATATATATGTATATATGTATATGTATATGTGTATATATATATATATATATGTATATATGTATATGTATATATATATATATATATATATATATATATATATATATATATATATATATATATGTGTGTGTGTGTTTATACACATACACACACACTCACACATTATTCAATTAAAATTTGTAAAAAAAATAAATGAGTTAATTGTGGTGAAATACAGCATTAACCAATTAGGCTTCTTTTTGCATAAATCTGCATTCATAAATTAATTACCAGAGCTTAAGAAAATAAATGTGTTGAAGGATATTATTCCTGATGCATTTTTAAGCTGCTCCGCACCTGATTCTACTTGATAAATACAGTTTTGCGTATATGGTGGTGTATTTCCTGCTGTAATGGACGGTGCATTACAATACGCTGCTAGATAAATCTGAGCTTGAGTGTTTTACAAAGAGCATTAGTACATTGTTAAAAAGACTAGACATAATTGGCTATTGCATCCTCTCCTTGTTAATGTAATGATTTGTTTTAAACCCAGGTAATGTAGTAAGACAACTCTCAAAAGTTACATATCCGTATCCTAGTGATTTGTTCAGTTTAGCTTTCAGACTTCATTACAGTATAACTGCAACAGTGTGCCACAAGGAAGTTTGTCTGCCCGTGTACGTGATGTGAGCAAACCTGAAAGCTTAGGCCAGAAAACTGTGAATTCTAGTGCATGTGTTTGTTTGAAGTAGAGAAATAGACAAGCTGCAATTTAGGGTACAACCCTCTGGTTACCTGATATGTCCTAAGACATATGTGTCATGCTATGTTAGACATTAATACCGAGCAAGACAACTGCACACCTGAAACTGGACATTGATCAAGTAAGCTTTTGTGGTGAAGTCTCTAGAGGACTGGTGGACATCTCAGTCATACAAGGGCTGCCCACATTCCAGGATTTCTGTATCTCTCTGCTTGTGTATTGAGGATCTCTCTGATTGAGCCCAGGTGAGTTAATCAATCACATTCATTCTGATTGGTCCAACTGTGCTTTAGCAAAGACATATTGGAATCCCGGACTGTTAATGGCTCTCTTAAGATTGGATTGCCCATCTTGCGCAGTGGTTCTTAAATCTTTCCAAGATTCACCAGACAGGCCATGATTTTGTTTAAAACTATATGAACACTGGAGAAGCACGTAGTGTTCATCAGACTCTCTAATTGCTTCATCTTCCACCTCAGATCCCTCCCCTCTCCCTCTAAAATAAAACTCTTTCTATCTTTCACTTGCTTCCTGACCCTTGCTATTCCTTATTTGTTACTCTTCCCCAGTTCTCTTCCCTTTAATTCCCTTTAGATTGTAATTAGCGAGTGTCCAGTCTTGTAGGATGCTTTGGGATAAAGCACTTTCTGCTAAGATGCTAAACTCAAAACAGGGCCCTTCAACTTTTGAATTTGTTGTATTTCTTGTATTTCCCCTGTTCTTATCCCCTATACAAATAAATTAAATATAATAATAATAATAATAATAATCTGCATTCAACCGTGCCATGGCCAGTCTGGTGGGTATTGAGAAGAGGTTTAAGAACTGCTGCTCTAGACCATGGTTGTCCAGTCTTTTCTCATGAGCGCTACATTGGAACAGCCAGTATTCGTTTTTCATCAGTCACCTATTTAAAATAATTTGCGTCCCCCCTTGCAACATCTATATACACCCTGTAAAGTTCAATACAAAACCCTAAAATATATGTTGATGATTAGATGACCCCTATGGTGATGATTATTTTCCCCTCCCCTAATAAAGAGTTTCACTTAACTCTCGGCTTCTGCCAATAGAGTGTGGTGTTTAATGAACTGGCAGAGATGCAGCTAAGGATCATTCAGTATTCTGTAAATCCATTGTTAGGTGATCAAACTTCAGCTATCTCCTTTCCTTGTAGCTCCTCACAGGCAGTGTCACTGTATTTTAGTATCCCATATGGAGAATCTTTCTCTCCCTTTCTGAATTGGTAGTGAAGGGGGTTGAGTACCTCAATGAAGCTGTGAGCTATATCTTTTAGGGTCACCCAAGATGGGCAGGACTTAGCAGAGAGGTCAGACCAATTAGGGTTCACTGTAGCAGGAACTGACTACCTACTCCAGTATTTTTGCCAAGAAAACCTTAAGGATAAGCACAACCAGACGCATGTGCCTGGCATGTTGCGTTCCATTGGGTCATGGAGAGTTGGATACAACTAATCAACAATGGGGAATCTCAAACCTCTGACCCTTTCCAGAAGACTGAGGGACAGACCTCACTTTCTTGCCCATGGAATGGTAGTTTTGTTTTCTTGGCTATAGTTATTATTAGTATGTAAATTAGTCTACAAATCTTAGCATTCTATAAGGAGGAACTGTGTAGACAGAAGATATAATTTAGCCAGTTAGAGAAGAGCTCACTTATCCTTACCCCAGGGTAACTAGTAAGCCACAGAGGTCCCTAACATTACTTTAGCACATTCTCTGTGCTGGCACTAGTCCCCCTTGGAGACGCTCCTAGGCACATACTAACTCCTACTTCTGTGCCTGCCACACCAAAAAATCCAATATCAGTACTGAAAACTATTTACTAAAGTTTTGGAATAGGAACGGTGTGTACCCTTTTGTCAGGTTGTAGTAGAGCTTAGCAAAACATTTGCATCAGTGATATTTTTTATCTCATCCATATTTCTCTATAGTAATCATGAGAAAAAATCTTACCTCAATGGTTGATTTAATTATTTTATAGGTGTATAATAGCAAACTATTGTGTATCTAAAATGTATTCTCTGTGTAGAAGTCTCTTACCTACACTCTGAATTTAACCTAATGTTTTAATAGTTGACAGGTGCCGGAAAATTTTATCATTCTTAGCACTTTCTTTCAAGAAAAATGAAAAGCTTTATTATAAATTCAGCTCTCAAAGCAGTATTAAGTTGCCTTATTATAATAACAACAAAGATGCTATTTTAGTTGTATCATAATCAGCAATTTCGTCAACCTGGCCTACTTTTTTAAAAATATGTAGGGCCTCATTCTATTATCGGCCGCAGCCGTTGCGGGGCCGCAAGGACCGGCCGCAAGCTATTCGGCTATTCTATTCCCCTCCGGCTGGGGCTTCCGGCAGGCTTGCGGCCGGCGCCTTGCTATCTCTTGCGGCCGCTCGTGCCGGAGGAAAGCCTTTGATCTAAAACGGCCGCAAGGAAATCGGCCGTAAGAAAATCCTATTTGCAATTCTATTGCTCCGGGAACCCTCTCTGCAAGGCTAAAAACGAGCCGCAGCTTACTTGCAGGAAAAAGGTCCCGCTAGCACCAATTAAGCACATAATATAGCCCAAATAAAGCCATCCTTCACCTTGAGAAGACTATAAAGTGATTTTAGGTGTTAGCAAAAATAGCACAAATTTCCCCTATACTCAAATCCGTAAAATAATTATTTTTTAATATATGTCAAATATGCATGTAAAAAGTCCAGAGTGCTTGGAGCACCTCAGACCTGGCCACGCTGCGGCCGGAAAATAAACAGTTAATTTTAACTCGGGTTTGGGCTGATGTGCAAGCTTTAGAGTGGGTTACTATAAATCCTCATGTCCCCCAATATGATCCCTAGCATTTACAGAGCTGTACAGTGCAGGCTTGAATTTATTTTTGACTTTAAACATTTCTGAGCTTACGGCCGGTTCCAAGATATGCGGCCGGCCGTAAGAGGAGATCCTTGCGGGGCCGTATAATAGAATTGCGAGGTAACAGAACCCCCGCAAGGAATCGCAGCCTTACGGACGATTTACGGACGATAATAGAATGAGGCCCGTAGTATAGTAATGTCATGTAAAGCTAAACGTAGAGGAAGCGCTGTTATATTTCAGATGAGTGACATCCCACTTATTTTTTTCCCATCAATAAAGACTATCAATCAACCAGTTAAAGAACCTTCTTTGCAGGCTTATGAAGTATGAGATATGTTGAGCTTTATGTATTATTATTAATTACTGATGTGTTTAGGGTAACACATGTGGTCATTTATGTACGATCTATCCTGTTCTGTAAATGCAGGACTGACAGCTGCAGTGCTATCAAGCAGCTGCTAGATGGCGCCGTCCAGTTTGAGGGAAGGGAAAAATGATTCCCCCCACAGATGTGGCGCAACTCGACATCGCTGAATCAACAGTGAGGCCATTGCTATGTTCGGTGCGGGCACTCGGGCACTCCTCTCATAGCTCAAGGTCTCTTCATACATTGTGCAGTACTGTCGGAAAATCGACAGAGGGAAAGGACCCATGTAAAACTAATGTGAAAATAATTATTTACACATGGCAGAATATACCTGCCGGTCATTAATATGCCATTGTTACTTCTCAGTATTTGTGTTTGTGACCTATTATTATTGTAACTGAATGAAGGGCATATACAGGGGTAGTCAATTATTTGTGTTTAGATTCACTAAGGTCCAATTGTACTTGTGTAAATGAAGTCAAGGTCTGAAATTATTATTATCATCCTTTATTTGTAACGTGCCAACATATTCCGTAGCGCTATGAAGGGGTACGTTCAAGTAAAAAAAATAAAAAATATTAACACAATGGAAAAGAATGGTGAGCCCAGTCGTTTGAGCTTAAAATCAAATCTACACAGTGCCTTTGTGCTGCTACGGATACAGATATTTTTATATACTGTTGCATTTTACATAGTAAATGAGACCCAGGAACAGAATGACATTTAAATTATAGTTGTATTCAAGGAATTGAAATCTTCAAGATACATTTATATTAAATGTAGTAATGAAGTGGCGCTGTAGAAGAAAGGAGTCCTCTGATGGCTGCACTTGGGATTGTTACAGCGTACATATAGAATAAACGTTTTAGGGACCAGTACTTCCTAGCAAGAGTAGTGCCTGTACAACATTGGTTACTGTGTTTTTTATCATGAAGACCGTTTCACACAGAATGCAGCATTTAATCACCCGCCTTCTTGTCCTGCTAGTAATGGAGAGATTTTTAAGCAAATTGATATTGAATTCTCCACTGGAGTATAATATTTTACAGTATAGAAATATTGGTGTTAATATCAATACTGTTAGATTTTTTTTTTTTTTTTTTTTTGCAACGACTGGTCATGGGAAATTAAGGGGACATATTAAAAGCATTATAAAGAAAATCTTAACCCAAACTAACAAATACTGAAGTATTCAAGGTAACTGGTTAAAATGGCTAGATTGTGTAATTAAAAATCTGAATTAAAAAAAACTCGGGGCAAAGGTTAATAATTTGTAAAAAATTTACGCAGTAAATAGTGAACTGGTTTCAGCAACAAGGTATGTATTTAAGATCAAATGCTGCTTTCAGAGAGAACATTATTATTATTATTATTATTATTATTATTATTATTATTATTATTATTCTATTTTCAAAGCTCCAACATTTTCTGTAGCGCTATTTACAAAGGTAGATGATGCTACTAATTTATATGCTATCGGCACATGTCTACAGTCATACAAAGTGTCCCTGTGATTTAAATACTTTTTTGACATTTACACCCTTTTATTCTAGTTTGGGTTTGTGCTAATAATGGTCTATATGGCAAGTCTTTTTTTTATTTTTTTATTCCAAATATGGTGGCTGCATGATAAATGTTGGGTATATTCCAAGTGATATCAAGTACACATATTGAGCAGTCCAAGCTTCACATCACATGTACCCTGTACATAGTGTGAAGTAGGTGACATAAAATATGCATAATTATTATAATGGCTTCTCGTTTTATTTTCACTGGTCAGTATGTTTTTATTTGTTTTAAATACAGGCGATCCCTGTGTTAGACGAGATACGTTCCTGAGACGTCTTTAAATCGGATTTGTATGTAACTCGGATCCCTGATGAATGATAATAATACCAATACTATAATGGCTTGTGTGGTAATAATACTGTAATAATAATAATAATACCCCTGTAGTGTAATAAGTTACACAAACTATTGTGTTTTTTCCTGTAATTCAAAGAAAACAAACCTAAAAACAAACTTGCAAAAAGCCTTGGGAGCCAGTTCTTAAGTATGGGTCGTCTATAACCCGGAGACCTCCTGTATGTCCTCTTAGTAGAATTAATAAGTAGCCCTTATATATTATTTGCTTATTGTTTTCTAGAAATGCCTATTAAATTACTTTCTAATATGTGGTCTGCAAAATAATTAACTATCCTCCCTAGTGTTGTGTATATACAAATATCCACCTTGTAGACATGACTTCACTTTTCTTTTTCCTCAGTGTCTTCGAATTTGACATATGCAGGACTTTATACAGAAAAAAATATATCTGTAGTTTCACATTGCAGTTTCCTATTTGATTGAAATAATTGTTATAATATATAAATTGCTGTTTTGTATTGAAATTAATTTTATAACATACCAGCTCAGTTTGCTTACATCATCTGGCTATTTCACAGGTAGAGTAGAAACACAAGGATGTAAGATTTGCAATAATATTTATATATAGACTTTAATGCTATCGGTTTTCTAGTTCTGTAAAATATTGTTTATTTGTTGTATTTTCTTAGTAAAGATCTTCAATAAAATACCAAGCCAAAACATAGCTAAAAATATACTTTAATGTCCTTAGTTTGCATGGATTTCTAGGAAAATCTTCCCAGTGTATCTTCTGCTTTGGATCGGCAATCCTTTACCAACTAATGAATGGAAATAAGCCTTACACTTCTTACCTACAAAGATATTGTGCTGTCATCTTCTATCTTACGTTACTGAAAACCAATTGTATTATTGTTATGTACACTAGGGGGCAGCACTGCTATTGCATCTGTCCTAAACTAACACAAATTCTGTAGATTTCTTGGAATTAAGGGACGGTCATAACCTCGGCTGCATAGTTTCTAAATGCTTGTGGTTGGAAAGAGCAGCAAAAGAAATACTAATGTAATAGCCTTACTGCTTTCTAAGGAATTATTTTATTTATGTTAAATGAATTGTTTACATATAGCTTCTAAATGCTTTAAATATATGGTAAGCATTGCTACTTCTGTACATTGAGAAACCTAAGGATAGGTTTCTGTACATTGAGTAACCTAAGGATAGGTCTAAGGATGGTAGAAGAATATAACCGAAGACGTTCAAACATGATTATTACACATATTTATTATACAATTCAATAGCTCCCTTCATCTGCGTTTTCCTCTTCTGTTCATTGTGGCACCGTGATGGTAACCTGTGTTTTCTTGCACATATTCATCGCACATTTGTCAACTTTTTCCTAATTATTTTTATACAGCTAGGGCAGGGCACAGCACCATCTGATCGTCTTTGTGGCTAATAGGATTCTGTCTGCTTCAGCAGGCAGTAATTGAAGGCCTCATGTAGGGATACAAAGTTTTTGCGATAGTAAGGCTTTGTCACAGCTTGTGGCAACCACCAAAACAGAAAAAATAGGAAATTAGCCCAAGCATAGAAAGAAATTACACATTACGAAGACATAATGATAAAGGGGCATCCTCTTACCACTGCTACTTTACAAATTACTTTAAATATGCACTGGATAGTAAGATGTACCAGTCATATTGTCTTATAATTATAAAGCCCTGACATATACTAAAATGTATATCACTTTCTCATTGTACTTTTGGATAATGACAGTTCTACCTCCTGATATAGAAGACTCCTGCTACTGTGAGAGCTTAAAATCTAGTATTGTTAAAATTAATACATTTATGTACATTCCATAGTACCCTCAATAGTTTGTGTGTGTGTATATATATATATATATATATATATATATATATATATATATATATATATATATATATATATATTCTATTTGTAACAATTAAAATGCACACACGCACACACAAATTACATAAATTAGCGCTACAGAATATGTTGCTGCATCACATGTAAACTAATATACACGCATATTTATTATATATATATATATATATATATATATATATATATATATATATATATATGTGTATAAATATATGTATGTGTGTGTGTGTGTATATATATATATATATATATATATATATATATATATATATATATATATGTATATATATATATATATATATATATGTATGTATATATATATATATATAGTGTTTACATACTCATTAAACTGTATTTCTTTTATGAAAACTCTCACAAATAGATGTGTTTTACTTTTAAAGTAATTTTAGTAGTAGCAGCAGTAATAGTTGGGGTAAAGTTTAAGGGTTTTGATTTATAATTAATTACACAGGACACTTTAAAGTACGCTATACTACTACATTTTTCATGGAACCATTTACCGTAAAACAGTAAAATAAAAAAAACATAATTTATTCTTTTGGGATACTTTATAAGATGTATTAAAAACGCACTACAATAAGTAAGGCAATTGACAGTTTGTTGTGAAGTAATTCATATATGCTGCTAAAAATAGGAAACACTGTTCTTGTTGACATACCACCTTATAGCTTGGTAAATTGTCCCTGGGTGTAGATTATAATGTGAATTTATAAATCAGATATGTTCAAATTAATTATGTTCCAGAATTTATATATATATATATATATATATATATATATATATATATATATATATATATTCCCAGTCTACATAAATGCATTTGCGGTTGGACCTATTGTTGGTCTCCCCATTTTACTTATATTTATATTTAGTCAACAACTTGCTAGTTTATGAACTCCAACCAAAGAACTAATTGTGATTAATGCTGTCACAACAGAGAGAGAATATTTTCAGTCTCTCCAGAGATACAACACATACATGAGTGATTTAGCCTCTCTACCACCACATGTTTAATTTATGCTTGGGAGTTCATCCACAGCACCAATCATTGATATTAAAAAAAAAAAAAGATTTAAAAAAAGTAAAAATTTTCTTTCCTTTTTATTATGAACCTTTTTATGTAAATGTATTTTATTTATATATTGTATTAAAATAATTTGGATACAGCTTTATTGAAAGAATTACACTGTTCTGTGTTGAAGGAAGCTGTAAAAGGGTTAAGTATAATTGATATGCGTTAGTTTAGTTAAAAATGTGTTTTTTAGTCCAATGTGTGGCCAGCAATAAATAAAATACTCTTTTTTTTTTGTCTGAATGTTTAGGGACGTCTTAAACAACTGTGTTTTGGATTTCACATCAATATTGAGAGTTTTATTGACTTATTCAGAACAACATATACACTAGTGCTTCTATGATATAAGGTTTTGTCTTCTAATTACTTTTTTTTCTCTTCAGTTTCTTTGTTTTCTTTTTATTTTAGAAAATCCTAAGACTAACAGACTTAAAGTAATTACTTAAACTAGAAGTTAATACGTATATTTATCTACATGCCTTTGATCATATTAGTATTTTCTTATTCATTTATTATTTTTAATGAAAATAATAATTTTTGTCATTAATTAACATTCAAATCATACAGTTTAATGGCATATATATATATATATATATATATATATATATATATATATATATATATATATATGTACGTGTTGTTTGTGTTTGTTTATAATAAAAAAAGTATTGTATATAAGTTTTTATCACCAGAGATTCTAGATTATATGTGTATATATATATATATATATATATATATATATATATATATATATATATATATATATATATATAAATTAAAAAAATGGATATAAATGATTGCAAAATATGTAACAGGCAAACTAGTTTACAATAAACTGTAAATATCTTATCTAAGGTGCTGATTTATCAGTTTACAGACAAAAATAGCTACTGTAGCTGCATTTTTAGATTTATTTGTACATTTGTTTTTTGTGTAATTAAAATCTATATACATAATTTTATCTGTTAGCAAAACATACAAACAAGCTAATAAATAAAATAAAAAAAGCTAAGACGGTTCATAAGTATACCAAATAAACATTGATTTTCTGCTTATAAAATAACTAAAGAATGGTAATTATTATATATAAACAAGTTAACAAGATATAAATGACTTGTTATGCTTTCCTAACTAGTATAATGTGTTAAGAGAATTTGATGTCATTATAATAATGTAAAAAAAGAAATTACTTCTCATTTAAAGAGAATCTGTTTCCTGCTTAAGTGGCTAATATTTTAATTAAGTCTAGTGTGAAGTTTTTTGAGTATCTGTGATAAACTCCCTCTTTTATGTTGATGATAATTAAAGAGATCCCTACAGACCACAGTATGTGTTGTGCGAGGGCCATGGTAATTGTCCAGTTGGTTTGCTATTGAATAGTGGGCGCCGTGCTGTCAGTATAGCAGTTTTATTTTTCTTGCATTGTTAGCTGTTGTCAGGGCTAACTGAGTCCTATTGTGGCTGAAGATGTTTCACAAATTGAGGCAGATGGCTCCGATTGAGACACGTGTCATTCAGAAAGGGGAGAGGGGATTGGCCTCCAGAGTGGGGTCATAGTAGGTCATAGACCTGCTCCCGTACTTGTTAGTGTCTTCAAAAGGCCATGTGCAGCAACTTCATTGTTCTCAAGTTAGCAGTGCAAAAAAAAAAAAATGTCTTTCACTTTGCATAGCATACAAGATCCAGGCTGCAGCCATTGCTTTTCTTCCCCTCACACTTTTTGCTATGCTTGCAGAATGAATTAACGGGATTGACAGACGTTCATTGTATCTAAAATGGCCTTTCAGTAAATTGCATAGGATAAAAGGACAGTTTTGATTCTAATTGCTTGTAATTAAAGGGATTTATGTGTCTTGGAATTTTGCAACATTCAACAACCTACTTTATTTATTCAAATCAACTTTGAATAACCCTGATACAAAAAGTGTACAAGATACAAAATTATCGACACAATAATATAACTTAAAAATTTTTAACATATACCCTTTACATTTATTTATACAGATGACCGTACTTAAGAACAGGCTCCCAAGACTTTTTGTATGAGTTTTTTATGTTGTGTTTGAATCAAAAAAGAGAGCACAATAGTTTCTGTAACTTATTACAGTACTGGGTATTATTATTATTCATCATGGATCCGACTTGCATACAAATCTGGCTTAATGTTCTCAGGGACAGGTCTCGTTCTTAACCTGGGATCACCTGTATAGTACTCTTATCCTAAGCTATTTACAAAGGTACAAAACCGTACAAACCATCACAGTACAGTTAGGTAAATCAGGAGCGTTTCGTAATGCAACACGCTTCAACAGTTAATAGATCTACTTCTCAACGCTTTATTTTTGTATATTTCAAGGTGCTTTGGTAAAAGCACTAGGTACATAAGATTTTAAGCTCAAAGAACGGGCCTTCGTCTTTTTATACCTTGTTTTTAATATTGTATATTTTCTTTGCACTTAACCCCTGTATAGCTCTATGGAATATATTGGTGTTACAAATATCGGATAATAATATATTGTAACTCAAAATAATGCATCCGCAAAATATGTTGGCTTGCTAATGCGTTAAACTAAATATGTATAGATATAATGTTTTGAATGAATTAACTGCATATGTTATGGAAAGTGCTATTTTCTAAACACAAGGTTGTTGGGAACAGATTAGCATTTTACTATAGGAGGAGGCCGTACCTTCTTTACAATCTACTCCACATCATCCCCCCTTTTTCTCTCTCTTCACAGATTTGCAGCGAAAACTGTGCACAGTGGGTCATTGATGCTGGTCACAGTGGAGCTGAAGGAAAGCTCTACAGCACAGCTCATAATAAACACTGAGAAAACTGTGATTGGTTCTGTTCTTCTGCGGGAGCTGAAGCCTGTCCTGTCCCAGGGGTGACCAGCTTACATCTGGACTTCAGAATCTGGCACAAAGCAAAAGTGCCTGGCATCCACTACTGCTGCCTTTCATTTATAATAATAGCCCTTCCATCTGGCAGCAGTGGGAAGAATACACGCCGGACAATCTTGTCTCCTGCTTTACAACTCTCATATCTATCATGTATGCAAGCACTTGCCATAGTGGAGCTTGCTAACCAAAGATCATATGTTTCACTGTCAGTTATCTCTGCTTTTAAACACATTTGCCATTTGTTACACTTTCATGCTGTTTGTAAGAAAGTATCGGGCAGTTAGATGTGAAACGCAAAAGAAAAATATGTTTATGTGAACTAAAGCATTCAAGAAAATGCGATTGTTTAGTTTACAGCAAGAAAGATCACACAACACCTTCTCTTTGGGTATATACTGTATGTGTTGTCCGCAGACACTGCTTTCTATGAAATTACGTCTCTATGATAATTTTACATATTTGAAATTTTTCTTTCAATTTCAGTTACTGTAGTTCAAATCATTGAATAAATTTTGTTACTGAACAGGCTACCTGGCTCATTGGTTCTTTGCACAAAAATACAGAATAAATAATGAACCAATAATAAATTGCAAATTTGCCATATTTACAAAATGCTATTTTGCAGAATTATACTAGATGATGTGCAAAATGTTTTCAGAAAGCTTACATTTTAAACCTTAAATGTATTATTTATAATAATTTTACAGTGAAGTAGCCATGAATGCCCGGTAATTAACTTATTATTAATCTATTTTATATATATATATATATATATATATATATATATATATATATATAAATATATAATTAAAGCTTGTCAATATAAATAAGTAGTTTGTGCAATACAAAAGGTATCACAATATACTGCAATACTCATTTATCTATTAATATATATATATATATATATATATATATATATATATATTGTGATACCTTTTGTATTGCACAAACTACTTATTTATATTGACAAGCTTTAATTATATATATATATAATATATATATATATATATATATATATATATATTATATATATATATATAATTAAAGCTTGTCAATATAAATAAGTAGTTTGTGCAATACAAAAGGTATCACAATATACTGCAATACTCATTTATCTATTAATATATATATATATATATATATATATATATATATATATATATATATATATATATATTGTGATACCTTTTGTATTGCACAAACTACTTATTTATATTGACAAGCTTTAATTATTCTTAACAGTGCTAGAGATTGCCACATCATAATTAAAGTATCTGACACACATTCTGCAAACAAAAAATAAATCATGACTCCAACTACCGGTACAGCTTAATTTAATATAATAGTTAATACTTTAAAGTTTTGTTTTTAACATTTTAAAAACATTTTGTCCATTATGAAATATGGTCCTTCAAAAGAGCATACTATAAATAATGGAACTGCATCCCTACTTTAGTAGCCAAAGCAGTAAAACAAGTCCAAAGGTGAATATATCAAAACTCCTGGTTTCATTTTTATTTTCAGAGTATAATAAAACAACTTAATTTTATTGTTGTCATTTCTATTTTATATTTGCTATCAAAATGCTATTTCTAGAGCTAAATGCTAAATGTGAACTTGCAGGTGTAGATATACATATATTGGCTTCTAGTACCACCCTCATTGATTTTAGGACACAATATAACCAGATACGCATTATTGGTCCTATTCTATTGCCCAATTTGTAAATGTATACTCACTTACAATCTGTGGCAATATTAAGAGCAGTTTTATTAGCTACTCCCAATCTGATTACGAGTTACCCGTGCACAATCGCTAGGGGCCAGGCAAAGCCAGATCGGAGGATGGAATAGTTCTTTGGCTGCAGTACATTGTTTACACCACCAGGTGGTGCTGTGGCACAGCGCCCAACCCCAGTCTTCTGGATCTGTGTGGCTTTAAAATAGAAAAGGACAGCGTTTTCAAATATAGCTGTAGAAGCAATTAAACACACAATACTGTACTTTAAAGGGAAGGCATGGGTAGACATTAGAATTAATTGCACAACAGTTTAAAATTCACAAATATGCAATTAAAAATTGTTGTTTTTAATGTTATTTCTGAGTAATATGGATCCCGGGACTCAAGGGGTTAATACATATCATGAAACCACATGGACTAGAACAGATGATCTAACGCATTTTATAGATTGCTTGATTGCGAGCCTGATAGGCAAATATTACTTATTGGCACAAATTCTTTTGTAGCGTCCAATTGCAGCTTACGTCTAACTTCCTTGTTTTACAAAAGTCATGATGACGGACTCATTTACTATTTGCTGTGTGTAAGAAGTAAATCCCCGGAGTGGTTAAATATTGTCCGATAATATGATCATGCCCCTTGAAATTAAACTTAAAAAGGCAGGGTTTACGTGTGGAGGCTTAAGGAGGTAAATTGTGAGCTTGAGTCAATAGAATACATCTAAACATTTCAAAAGAAAAAAAATGCAACCAAAATTACTGGTCATAGGCATTTGCAGGCTTCTAATAGAATTAGGCTCTAAGATAGCAGTATTATAACATTTGCAAACACTAATTATAGATGGGAAATTTAAAAGTTGTTTATCTTTCTGCAATATTGTCATATGGTAGAACAACATTATCCTGAATTACATGTTCAGGATTTCGTCTAAGCACTGGTGGCTTAATAAGTGGCACAATCATTTAGATTTAGTTAACTGAGCTGATTCCTAAAATTTTACCCGTATCTAACCCTCGAGGACAAATGTTGGACAGATCTGGTGTAGAATATTTGAGGATTGTAATGACCTTTAATCAGAGTTTCCTATCAGGAGAAGAGCTATTTCAAGTATATTTATGACAAAGGACATATGAAAATATATAAATAAAAAAGCAGATATATTCCAAAACGCCATATTAATATAAAATATAATAGTTTCATTAATTAAATGAATTGACGGATAAATCCAGTAATTAATTGTTGTACATATGTAAATATAAATGGATTTATCCGTCAATTCATTGAATTAATGAAACTATTATATTTTATATTAATATGGCGTTTTGGAATATATCTGCTTTTTTATTTATATATTTTCATATGTCATTTGTGTGTGCATTTATCAATGGTTTATTAATTAAAGCACCACTATGGTGATTTTTTTTCTACAATGTATTTTGAATAAATAAACTTGATAATGGGAAAATGTTTTTTAGAAAACAAAAGAAAAATGAAGAGAACCGTTAAATTTTGCAAACTTTTGTATGCAAATCAAAATGGTAGATTCCACATGCTCATAATTGCACATAAAAATAAACAGTAAATTAGAAACTGCATTAATTATTTTTAAATTCTAAAATATTTCCTATTTTGAAGAGTATGAGGACCACAGTGGTCCTTTAAATAAAAAAAATAACACTTGGTGAAAAAACTTGTAATGGTTGATGGAAAACGAACTGTAACATGTTGTTTATAAATTATGATTATTTAGTTAGTAAATATGTTATAGCTTATTAATTGGTGAGCAGCAAAATAAAGTTTAGTTGATGTCAGAAATTGACAGTTTTTTATTTTATTTTAGTTTTATTTTATTTTTTTAGAAACTAAAATATATAATGGGCAACATTTTTTACAAAATTGAATTTTTTTTTAACATTTATCCCAGCAGTCTGTTTACTTACATAGGGCCTCATTCTATTATCAGCCGTAAATCGGCCGTAAGGCTGCGATTCCTTGCGGGGGTTCTGTTAACTCGCGATTCTATTATACGGCCCCGCAAGGATCTCCCCTTACAGCCGGCCGCATATCTTGAAACCGGCCGTAAGCTCAGAAATCTAAAAACGCAAAAATAAATTCAAGCCTGCACTGTACAGCTCTGTAAATGCTAGGGATCATATTGGGGGACATGAGGATTAAAAGTAACCCACTCTCAAGCTTGCACATCTGCCCAAACCCGAGTTCAAATTAACTGTTTATTTTCCGGCTGCGGCGTGGGCGTGTCTGAGGTGCTCCAAGCACTCTGGACTTTTTACATGTATATTTTACGTATATTAAAAAAAAAGTATTTTACGGATTTGAGTATAGGGTAATTATGTGCTATTTTTGCTAACACCGAATATCACTTTATAGACTCCGCAAAGTGCAGGATGGCTTTATTTGAGCTATTTTATGTGCTTAATTGGTGCTAGCGGGACCTGTTTGCTGCAAGTAAGCTGCGGCTCGGTTTTAGCCTTGCAGACAGGGTTCCCGGAGCAATAGAATTGCAAATAGGATTTTCTTGCGGCCGTTTTAGATCAAAGGCTTTCCTCCGGCGCGATCGGCCGCAAGAGATAGCAAGGAGCCGGCCGCAAGCCTGCCAGAATCCCCGGCCGGAGGGGAATAGAATAGCCGGAAAGCTTACGGCCCCGCAGCGGCTGCGGCGGATAATAGAATGAGGCCCATAGTTACATAGGGCCTCATTCAATTGCAATTTAGACAATTGAATAGGGCTCTAAATAAGCACATAGCATTTATTTTTTAAAGAAGTTTTTAGTTCGTGAAAACCTTGCTTTTGGATAGATGTTTACGAACTAAAAACTTCTTTAAAAAGTATATGTTATGTGCTTATTTAGCGCCCTATTCAATTGGCCAAATTGCAATTGAATGAGGGCCATAGTAATTGAGGTTGAATAAAGACGTTTAGTCCATCAAGTTCACTCTTTTTAGATCTCCTCTAATCTGCAATATGCGGATTAGTTGTTAATTGATCCAGAGGAAGGCAAACAGAATAAAAAAAACATTAAAATGTTGCCAATTTTCTCAAAGGGGGGAAAAAAATACAATTCCTTCCTGACCCAAGATACTGGCGATCTTACTCCTCCCTGGATCAATACTCCTCGGGTTATTCAGGATAACCCTGAATGCCCTTTTTATTTAAAAATATATCTAATCGCTTTTTAAAGTTACCTATTGAATCCGCTGTCACCACCTCCTGGTAGAGAATTCCACAGATTAACCACCCTTACTGTGAAGAAACCTTTTCTTTCTTTAAGGTGGAATCTTTTTACTTCAAAGGATGTCCTATTGTCAGCTAAAAACCTCTTGGCACAAAAGGTTTGCTTGACAAAGCCTTTTATTGGCCCTGGCTATATTTATATAAGGTAATCATATGCCCTTGTGCTTTTTTTTTTTTTTTTTTTTTTTACAAAAAAGGCATCTAACACATGGAACCAAACACAGTGCTAAAAGGATTCTCTGAAGGCCATAAGCCAGTATATGAATAATAATAGGATAAAAGGACTAGTGAATATTGAATTGACTGTAATTTTCTTTCAAGTAATTGAATCCATATCACTATAGTAATGTAATGCACATTCTGCTTTAAACAATCTGTTTAGAAGGTCCAAAAAAAAAAAAAAAACGTAAAACTAAATCCGCATAGTCTGTAAAAGGACATAACATTTTTTTCTGTTTATTTGTTGGAGGTAGTTTTGGAAATTGAAGTTAATATGAATTGGAAATGTAATTAATTAACATTAACAGACAAACCAGATGCACCAGTCAACATATAACAGGCAGTACATTAAAGGCTCTATTTCTTTGTATTTTAGCCATTATCATTTGTGGCTTAAACTATATTTAAATATAGAATTTCAGTGTCCGTTTAAAAGAACACCATCATGTATGTTTCATATGATTTGGTCCCCTCTTCATAGAGCACATACTGTTTGAAACTCATTTTTATAGCTCTATATTAACATATATGTGTTCCCTGGTGGTCCAGTGGTTAGGATTCGGTGCTTTCACTGCTGTGACCTGGGTTTGATTACAGTCCGGGAACCAAGAGATCACACCACCCTGACGACCAGCAGGGTTGGGTTAGTACTTGGATGGGAGAGCACCTAGGAATACCAAGAGCTGTATGTATGCTGTGGCCCACTGCAGTAGGAACTGGCAACCCACTCCAGTATGTCTGCCATGAATACCATGTGGATTAGCATGGTGTGTTACAATTCATGAGGTCACATATAGTTGGACATGACTGAATGATGCAAACACAACACAAACACATTAACATATACAGTGGATATAAAAAGTCTACACACCCCTGTTAAAATGTCAGGTTTCTGTGCTGTAAAAAAAAATGAGACCAAGATAAATCATTTCAGAACTTTTTCCACCTTTAATGTGACCTATAAACTGTACAACTCAATTGAAAAACAAACTTAAATATTTTCGGTAGAGGGAAGAAAAAAGAAAAATAATGTGGTTGCATAAGTCTGGACACCCTCTTATAACTGGGGATGTAGCTGTGTTCAGAATTAAGCAATCACATTCCAAATCATGTTAAATAGGAGTCAGCATACACCTGCCATCATTTAAAGTGCCTCTGATTAACCCCAAATAAAGTTCAGCTGCTCTAGTTGGTCTTTCCTGAAATGCTCTTAGTCGCATCCCACAGCAAAAGCCTTGGTCCACAGAGAGCTTCCAAAGCATCAGAGGGATTTCATTGTTAAAAGGTATCAGTCAGGAGAAGGGTACAAAAGAATTTCCAAGGCATTAGATATACCATGGAACACAATGAATACAGTCATCATCCAGGAGAGAAAATATGGCACAACAGTGACATTACCAAGAACTGGAGCTCCCTCCAAAATTGATGAAAAGACTAGAAGAAAACTGGTCTGGGAGGCTACCAAGAGGCCTACAGCAACATTAAAGGAGCTGCAGGAATATCTGGCAAGTACTGGCTGTGTGGTACATGTGACAACAATCTCCCGTATTCTTCATATGTCTGGGCTATGGGGTAGAGTGGCAAGAACACATCTGAAGTCTCCCAAAAGCACGTGGGAAAAGGTGTTATGGTCTGATGAAACCAAGGTTGAACTTTTTCGCCATAATTCCAAAAGATATGTTTGGTGCAAAAACAACACTGCACATGACCAAAAGAACACCATACCCACAGTGAAGCATGGTGGTGGCAGCATCAGGCTTTGGGGCTGTTTTTCTTCAGCTGGAACTGGGGCCTTAGTTAAGATAGAGGGAATTATGAACAGTTCCAAATACAAGTCAATATTGGCACAAAACCTTCAGGCTTCTGCTAGAAAGCTGAACATGAAGAGGAACTTCATCTTTTAGCATGACAACGACCCAAAGCATACATCCAAGTCAACAAAGGAATGGCTTCACCAGAAGAAGATTAAAGTTTTGGAATGGCCCAGCCAGAGCCCAGACCTGAATCCGATTGAAAATCTGTGGGGTGATCTGAAGAGGGCTGTGCACAGGAGATGCCCTCGCAATCTGACAGATTTGGAGTGTTTTTGCAAAGAAGAGTGGGCAAATCTTGCCAAGTCAAAATGTGTTATGCTGAATACTTTTTATATCCACTGTATATTAACCAAATTTAAAGACCTCCATAGAAATAAATATGAATGTTGTACAGAATTGTAGATACTTTATGGATATGTCATATGGAAGAGCCATTTTTTTTTACTCTTAATTAGAAGTATTGAGATTCATTAATGTATTGTGTTATTTAGGAATTATGTACCTTACCCCCTTCTGTATTGCTAACTTCTGGTGGTGAAGGGGCCTGTGTACCTCAATGAAGCTGTGAGCTATACCATGTAGGGCCAACCAAGATGGACAGGTCATTGCAGAGTGGTTAGACAAATTGCAGTACACTGGAGAAGGAACTGGCAACACACTCCAGTATCTTTTCCATATGGATCAGCACAACCAGACAAAAGATGTGCCTAGTGTGATGTAGTCCATCGGGTCACGAAGAGTCAGACATGACTGAATGACTGAACAACAACAACATGTCCCTTATATTATTAAATTAAATAAAAATGCTTGATATTTTTAATAAAAAATAAACTAAGCTATAGTGTTTAGTATTAAAGGAGGATTGTAATGGTCTAAATGTTTTAACTTTTATCCAGTAAATATCAGTCTAAACAACGTTTCAATTTAGTGTGATTAAACAAAAAGTTATGAAAAATCTCACAGAATTTAGCTGGGTTCTCCCCATGTTTAGGCTGGAACTCCTACCATGTTTTTCAGTGTTTGACATTGTCTGCAGCTGCCTATTTACTGCACAGGCTTACTGATACCACCTGAGATTATGTGCTGCAATTCCTGCTGCAGTCTGGAAAATGAGAGAAGCTACAGCTTTAAGACAGTGGGGATATACTATTTGTTTTTAGGCAGTAACACAGAGTTTATTAGCACTTCTTAATAGAATGAAGTACATAAAAGGAATCTATCCCGTTTTGTAAGCGCAAAAAAATCACCAGCACTGACAGCTGCAGTGCAAGCAAGTAGCTGCTAGATGGCGCCATCAGGTTTCAGGGAAGGCCTATAATTATTCCCCCCTCCGATGTGGTGCAACTCAATGGCGATGAATTGACTTCGCTGTGTTCGGCGCAGGCACTCAGCCATCGAGGGCCTCTGGTGCGCTTCTCATAGCTCAAGGCCTCTTCTGTCGGCTCACCTTATATGCAATGCGCAGCAGTATTCCGAAAATCGACAGCGCCATCTAGCGGTTGGCATTGGCACTGCTGCTGCCAATCTTTTGCATATGGGAAGAGAAAAAGAATGCATAAAAGTAAATACATAGGTATATTATAGTCAAATCCAGAAAACCTCCATATCCCTTTTGTAATGTGGTTCCTTCAGTTCGGAGCTGTGAGCAGGGGGGTCCTAGATCATTTAGTGCTCTGGGTATAACCAGATATAACATACATTGTTCTCGTGGCCAGTGATCTCAACTCCCCTTGTATCTGTTGTGTAAATCTATATAGTCCTTAACCCTTCCACCCATATGGTCATAAATCTTCTAACGGTTAAAAGAACTTTGCAAAAATGTTCTACAAAAATCTTAATAAAATAAATGTAAAAAAAATGATTAAAGGAACACTGGGACCTATCCTCTTATGGTATCGCAGCAGAAGTGGCGGTGAGCATCCGCTAGATGGCGCTGACGATATTCCGGTGCCATATCAGAGTCCAGGCTTAGGTAAACTGTTAGGGTTAGGGTTAGTTAAAGGGTTAGACAGACATCTTAGAACTTCTCTCGCATATCGGCAGCGCTGCAAAATATTGACAGCGCCATCTAGCGGTTGGAGGCCGCACTGCAGCAGCAGGCCTGCCCCTATACCAGGATAGATCTGAACACTATTTACAGTAATCCTCATTTGAGCAATTATAAACATTACCTTAATTGATTTAGTATATTGCTGTTGTGCTATGCGGTTTCCACACCCCAGAGCTGCTTACATAGGCACAGTGATCCTACCAATAGAATCACTACAATTCGGTACAAATTTTAACCTTATACTAATCTTCAAGCCAACTGCAGCTCAATGCAGATATCTACACACAGCATCCTCCTGCTTCCTTGTGCAGGGTACTACACGTCCCATGATGCCATCCTGCACAAACTACTATCATAGATTGATACAATGTATTAGCTGCCTGTGATTGGCCAAAACAAATTATGCATTTTATGCTACTTTTAGCAGGGATTTGCAGGAGTGTTAACTCTGAAAGTCAACTGCTAGCAAACTCAAGAGATTTAGCAAACTTTAGGGTAAGTATAATAATGTTTATTTTGGTATGTTTTCATGCAATACCGATTCTCCTCTGTACTCCATGACATTTGAATATGTCTTTAAAAAGTTTATGAAAATGCCAAAAGCCATACAAACACAAATTGTTTAACATCTGGATATATGAAAATATAATAATGCAGTAAATGTCCATATGTCCAGATTCATACAATGGCCTTCCTATGACTACCTTTGAGTTAATGAATTAAAACTACACTCTAATTCATTTCATACTTTCTAAAAACATTTGGTTCAATATCAAATGTTTTTGTTCTATACACCCTACTTACTAGTTATGATAGTACTGTTGTTCAGTCGTGTCCGACTCTTAGTGACCATTTAGACCAGATAAAACAAGGCCATAAAGTTTTCATGCCCAGTTCCTTCTCCAGTGGCCATGATTTGTCTGACTTATCTGCTTTGACCTGCTCATATTGGGTGACCCTACATGGTATAGGAGAGGTTTGAGAACCACTGCCTTCGAGCACACAGGGTAGAAATCTTCAAATATATCAAAGGATTTAATAAAGTTCAAGAGAGAAGTGTATGTGAAAAAGAGGAATTCCAGATCAAGATGTCAGATCTTTCCTGTTTGAGTACTCTAGCAGTGGCAGCAGCAGTTGCAGCAATGAGCTACTAGATGGCGCTGCTGAAATTGTACACAATTTGTAAGCACTGCTGAGATCGTACATCATTTTCAAGCTTAAACCCTTAACCTAACCCTACAGCTATGACATTGGCAGCAAAATCTTGGCAGCGACATCTAGTGGATGCTCACCGCCACTGCTTCCACCTGTGCTGGTGGTGTGCTGGAGTACTCATAACTGGATAGGACCAAAATTTCATTATTTGATGTTGGAAGGTGGACAATTTAGGAGTAATGTGAGAGAGTACTGCTCTACATTAATAGTAGTAGATAAGTGGAACAGCTGTCCAGTGGAAGAGGTAGCATTAAATACAATTTAGAAATGTAAGCATGTCTGGGATAAGCATAAGGCTATCATGAGGCTTAAAGGGACATGGAGGTTTCTGAATTTCACTAGGGATATACTATATTTACTTTTATAAAAAATTCTTATAAGCTCTGTTTTTTCTGCATGAATTCATACAATATGTACCTATTTCAGTCTGCAGCACATGAATACACAGACTGTGAAGTACAGTGTTTCAAATTAGCCAATAGTGACCATTTCTCAGCAACATTTTGCAGAATGTTGCCATTTATTGGTTACTATGAGACACTGCACACCATGGGCCTCATTCAATTGGGATTTGGTCAATTGAATAGGGGTCTAAATAAGCACATAGCATATTTTTTTTAAAGAAGTTTTTAGTTGGTGAAAACCTTGCTTTTGGATAGATGTTTACTAACTAAAAACTTCTTTAAAAAAATATGTTATGTGCTTATTTAGAGACCTATTCAATTGGCCAAATCGCAATTGAATGAGGGCCCATGTACTTAGAAGTACACTATATTCATGAGCCACAGAGGGGAACTATTGTTAGATTTTAAGTACTTCATAACATGACAGTAAAGAGATACACAGGTATATTATATTCCTAGTTAAATTCTGACACCTATTCCTTCATTTAAGGCAAATTTTAGGTTGATAGAATAGGCAGTCCAGATGGGACCCTTAAAGCGACCTCAGTGAGTCTAGGTTTATCACTAATTGATTTTATACTCAACAAATTTATTTGGCCTGGTATTTTTGGTAAACAATGAGTCACACACAGCACTGTGGGAAATGTAGTTCTATTTCACTACAGTGCCGCAAAGCAAAACTGCCACACTGGATGTAAGCTACCACGATTGTCTTTATATATGGCATTGTGAGTTATAACTACCAAAATGATTTTAGAAAGGAAAACACAGAGCATATATATTACACTTTTCAAGAGCGTTTATTCTTAACTGGAGTTTTCCAATTCTTTTATTGATGCTTTTATTTCCCTAATGTCTAATGAACCTTCCATTAGACCCAATGCAAGCAGTGGCAATTTTAGTTGAACATTTCCATTGTGCTAATTAAATCTTTCCTGCACTCAGAGCGTCCTCTAACCTCAGGAATTAGATTAGCAGAAACCAAAATGGTAGATTGCATATCAGGAAAATGTGCATATAAAAGATAATAAATTATCTACACGCCAGCAGTGGCGGCCAGCGGCCACTCAGTGGCGCGATGTTTGCTTTCAAAGATTTTCTTCAATTCCTTCTTAGTTTGTTAGATTTAACCCTAAACCTAACCCCAAACCTAAACTCTAACCCTAAACCTAACCCTACCCCTATGAACAAATTAAAGAAAGTCTTGGCGAGCTGTCCTTACACCACCTAGTGGCTGCTGGTCGTCACTGCTGACGGGCAGATGACAAGAATACTCCAAAGGATATATATATTTTTAAGCACTCATATTCTAAATACAGGACTGCAGACCGGTCCTTTCCCTTTTCACCTTCCCAAAATCTACTCGCTGCAATCCCGCCGCCAACCGACAGATGACGCTGGTGATTTTCATATAAGGCGCGCCGACAGAAGAGGCCTTGAGCTATGAGAGGCGCGACCGAGGCCCTGGTGGGCGAATAGTTCTTTGCCTTACATCAAACATGACGGAGCCCGAAAATTGACAGCGCCCTCTGCCGGATGGCTCCCGTAACTGCAGCTGTCAGTGCTGCCGAAGAAATGCGAAGGTGAAGAGGGATAGATCCCAGTGGCCCATTAAGATATTAATAAGATATTAATATTAACATATTATATTTCCCTTACATTCTATTGATATGCCTTGCAATAAAGTTCAAATAGAATAAAAGTGTTTAGGGTAAATCTATCCTCATCATATTTTCAAGCTGCGTTCTCCTGTATAATAATCTGCCACCAAAGAAAAAGCTTCGAGAAAAAAATCGCAACTTGTCCTGAAAATGCCTTAAACTAACAAACTAAAGTTAGTGAACCTGCTGAGCTTCCTAATTGGAGCTAATATTGGTTTGTATGCTGCATTGTAATTAACTAAAACATGTTATTTGATGATTAGCATTCTGGAGAGATTTTATTTTGTGGTTTCTTGCACTGTTCCTCCATCAGGGAGTTTGTTTCAGTGGAGTGCAGCTGCTAGGCTTGATTTACAGTGCTGCGGCTGTGGCTCGTCATAAATAAATCCTCTTATATAGTTGTTATGAACACCTGTTAGATCATCTGTCAGAGAAGCAATGTTCACATTTATCATGGTGCGGTAGTTATGCTACCTCAATCCATTTCCAACTGACTCTGCCTCCACCAGCGGATCACTATTACCCAACATAATTGCTCATTTCTACTCCATGTTACAACTTGCAGATAAAAGATTTCACTACTTGGCCAAATTTCATAAATAAAGGAGCAGTTCGATGCAGTAAAAGTTTATTTTTGTCATCATTTATCACTCAGTTATTCTATAAATCAAATATAATAGCACTCTTGCCAGTTCAGGCGTTACTGTCAGTCCAGACTTGGAAATGGTCCGTTTCTTCCCTCTAGAAGATGACATGTCTTTCACACCGAGATGCCTTATGGCTTTGTTTCACCCATTCTCTTTTATTAGCCCTTCAGAAAAAAAATCCACAGGGATCAGGAACTAAAATGGTAAAATAGCAATAGAAGACATAAAATGACAGGCTGTTTTTCCATTAGAGGATTTTTTTTTTCTTATATCCCACAATGAAATATAACTCTGAGAAATCAACTAATTTAACTGTCCACATTCGGCTTCTTTTAATCTCTTCCAGGACATTAAAGCACTTGAATGGTCTAACATAATTCCTAAAGCATAAAGAGCTTTAATTGCATGTGTATGACACATTTGGGGCAGATTTATAGAAATGACTGACAATGTTGATATCTTTAATACTCAAGTGACAGCACAATTTTATCTTGGACTCCATTATGGGTTAATGCTAATAATAATTCTTTTTTTAGACGGTTTACCTGTTCAAATTTTTTTTTTTAATTATTGACTGCATTATAATTATTTTTATTTTAATTATTTTAATTATTTTTATTTTAATTATTTTGAATTATTCCTACAGCACTATAAGTTAACAAAAAACATTTTGTAAAAATTGCCCCCCCCAAAAAAAATTGGGTAATTTTTGTCTAAAAAAATATTTATGAAATATGATTTTTTTTTTTTTTTTTAAATCTTGACTGCATTATAATTATATTTGCTTTAATTATTCTTAAATGTTCCTACAGCACTATAGGTTGACAAAGAACATTTTGCAAAAATTACCCAAATAAAAAGAAATAGTTGGGTCATTTTTGTTTAACAAATATTCAACTTGAAAATGGAATATTTAAAAATTCTTGACTGGCATTATAATTATTTTTATTTTTATTATTTTAAAATATTCCTACAGCACTATAGATTGACAAATAACATTTTACAAAAAATACCCAAATAAAAAAAAAAAATCAACTCCCCTATAATTATTTTTATCTTTAAAAATGACTTTAATTAAAAAAAAATAAACCAGTCCAAGTATTTATTTTTATTTTTCAATATAAAACATTACAAATCATGTAGGTTGTCAATAATTATTTTTATTTTATTTGTAATAATTAAACTCTAACCAACAGCAATTATTCTTAACAACAAAATGTATGGTTAAAGAGGAATTCCGTTTTAGTTATTTTATTTAAGCTTCAAAAATACTCCATGTTAACTAATTCTTGTTTGTACCTTAAGGATTTGTAAAAATAATTAAAAAGCTCTAAATGAAAAAATGCCACCTGCTAGGAGATTAGTTTTATTTATTGTAAAAAAATAAATAAATCAATACTATTTATCAAAAACCAACACCCCGCCCTGGTCAATACTTTTAAATCTTTAGTGCATTATACTTATATGTTCAGTAGGAATGGAAATATTGTAAGTGCTGAAACGGTTAAGCAAACAAAATAAAATCTTCCTTTTCTATCTTCCAATCTGCATTGTCCCAGCACTTGCTCTCTCAGATTTGTACTCCAGGAATGCACCAGAATTTATGTAAGTTGTGAACTCATTGCTTGGCAGCATGATGAAGAATTTGATGGTAATGCAGTCCCTTGGTAAAATAAAAAAGTGAGCGTAAAAGCTGAAAGAACAGGGCAATAGAAGGGTTTATAGTTGACATTATACTTCTGAGTTGGTTCTAATTCAAGTTACATTCTCCATGGCTATTATGTAGCTCATAAATTCAATAAAATGTTTTACTGTTACTATAAAAAATGACAGGAGGGGGGTTTTATGTTGTAAGTTTAGTCAGTAGCTCTGTGTATTATATGAGATTTCTCTGGCCATTATGCCATTAAAAGCACGACTCTGCAGGGCTCAAGTCCTCCATTACTTTAGTTTACCATAACATATTTTCGGTAACATTTTATGTAAACAGCTTTGTCAAGCTGTGTTCCTCAGCTGGAAAAATGCTCATTGGACAAAAAGGAAATATTAGTTGTAATTATCTGTTCTGGTGATATCTGCTTTTTTTTTTGATATTGGGAAGCATGTCTATATACAAAGTATAAATATATATATATAGTGTGAACATATGTGATAGAAAACTGATTGACAACTTAGAGTCATTAAAGGGACACGCAACAAATACATTTCACAAGAATTATAATTATTATTGTGGAAGACAGTGGGAAACATTTTATATGACAAGACAGAGTGATGTGCTAGTGAGAAACATATTGTGTGCCTTCCCACTCCTACATGAGGACAACCTAAATGAAATCTATTACACAAGATTGAATACGTTTCAAAAGCTTATCTCTTAATACTGGTAGAACAATAAAAAGTGTATCTATCTATCTATCTATCTATCTATCTATATCACATATATAGTTGCCGTAATTGTGAGTTTGTCGGTCATGCTATGTTAAAAATTATGGGCTTAATAGCGTTACTGGTAAACTCGCAATTCCGACAGCTATGCGCTAAGGGATGCGCATGCGCAATGCGAGGTATGAGCAGCGCATGAGCATTGCATTTGGGTTTCGTGCATGTGCAATGCGCGGTAGTCCAACGGGAGAGGGTGAGGGGGAAAGGAGACACAGGGGAAAGAAGACACAGGGGAGGGAGAAGGAGGGGGGCAGGAGACACAGGGGAGGGAGAGGGAGGGAAAGGAGACAGAGGAGGGAGAGGGAGTGGGAAAGGAGACACAGAGGAAGGAGAGGGAGGGGGAAAGGAGATACAGAAGAGGGAGGGTGAGGGGGAAAGGAGACACAAAGGAGGGAGTGGGGGGAATGGAGATAAGCAAGGGGGAAAGGAAGAGGGGGAGGAAGACACAGGAGAGGGAGAGGGGGGAAAGGGGGGAGGTGAGCAGGAAAGGAGACACAGGGGAGGGAGAGGGGGAAAAGAGACACGGGGAGGGAGAGGGGGAGGGGGAAAAGGAGGAAGAAGGGGGTAAGGGAGGAAGAATGGGGAATGGAGAAAGAGGGTGGAAGGGCAGGGAGAGGGGAGAAAGGGGTTGGGGGAAGGAGGGGGGAAAGGAAGCAAGGGAGAGGTGGAAAGGAGACACAGGGGAGGGAGGGGGAAAGGAGACACAGGGGAGAGAGAGAGGGAAAGGAGACACAGGGGAGGGAGAGGTGGAAGAGAAAAGGGAAAATTAGGCACAGGAGGGGGAGGGGGAAAGGAGAGGGAAAGGGGGAATGGAGGCACAGGAGAGAGGGAAAGGAGAAACAGGGACGGAGGCAAGGGGCAAAATGGATGGAGGCACAGGGGGGAAAGGGAGGGAGAAGGGGAAAGGAGGCACAGGAGAGGGAGAGGGAAAAGGAGACACCAGGGAGGGAGAGGGGGAAATGAGGCACAGGAGAGGGGGGAGGTGGGAAAGGAGAGGGAAAGGGGGAAAGGAGGCACAGGAGATGGGGAAAGAAGACACAGGGGAGGGAGAAGAAGAGGGAGGGAGGAAGGGTGAGGAGGCAGATGGGGAAGGGGAGGGAGAAGGGGAATGGAGGCACAGGAGAGGGAAAAGGAGACACCAGGGAGGGAGAGAGGTGGGAAAGGGGGAAAGGAGGCACAGGAGAGGGAGAGGGGGAAGAAGAGGGAGGGAGGGAGGAAGGGGAGGGAGGCAGATGGGGAAGGGGAGGGAGAGGGGGAAAGGAGGCACAGGATAGGAAGAGGGAGAAGGAGACACAGTGGAGGGAGAGGGCAGAAGGAGACACAGTGGAGGGAGAGGGCAGAAGGAGACACAGTGGAGGGAAAGGGGGAAGGAGACACAGTGGAGGGAGATGGTGAAGGAGACACATGAGAGGGAGGGGAAGGGAGAGAGGGGAAAGAGACACAGGGGAGGGTGAGAGGGGGGAGGGAGAGGGGGATGGGGAGGGGGGAAAGGCGGGGGAGGAGATGGAGAAGGGAAAGGAGGCACAGGGGAGGAATAGGGGGAAAAGACAGGGCAAGGAGAGGGAGATCGGGAAAGGAGGCACAGGAGAGGGAAAGGGGGAAAAGAGACACAGGGGAGGGGGATAAACACAGACGACGGAGAGGGGGGATGAGACACAGATGAGGGAGATGGGGAAGAGACAAATGGGAAGGGAGAGGGGGAAGAGACACAGGAGAGGGGGAAGAGACACAGGAGAGGGGGAAGAGACACAGGGGAAGGGGGAATACACACAGGGGAGGAAATGGTGGGAAGAGACACAGGAGAGGGAGAGGGGGGAAGATATACAGGGAGAGACACAGGGAAAGGAAGAGGGGGTGAAGACACAGAAAGGAGGGGGAGGGGGGAAAGAGACACAGGAGAGGAAGAGGGGGAAAGGGGGCACATGAGAGGGAGAGGGCAAAGGAGACACAGGGAGGGAGAGGAGGGAAAGACACAGGGGAGGGAGAGGGGGAAAAGAGACCGGAGGGAGGAGGGGGGACACAATGTAAAAAAAAAACATATAATGCTGTCATTTTTGACAGTCAAGTCACTAGTCTATATATATATGGTTGTGCTCAAAAGTTTGCATGTCCTGGAAGAAATTGTGAAATGTTGGCATTTATTTTGAAAATATGATCATGCAAAAAAATCCCTTTTATTGAAGGATAGTGATCATATGAAGCTATTTATTATCACATAGGTGTTTGGCTCCTTTTAAAATCATAATGATAGCAAAAATCCCCCAAATGGCCCTGATCAAACATTTACATACCCTTGAATGTTTGGCCTTGATACAGACATACAAGGTGACACACACAGGTTAAAATGGCAATTAAAGGTTAATTTCCCACACCTGTGGCTTTTTAAATTGCAATTAGTGTCTGTGTATAAATGGTCAATGAGTTTGTTAGCTCTCACGTGGATGCACTGAGCAGGCTAAATACTGAGCCATGGGGCACAGAAAATAACTGTCAAAAGAACTGCGTAACAAGGTAATGGAAGGTGATGGAAAATGATATGAAAAGATATCCAAAGCCTTGAAACTTCCAGTCAATTCTGTTCAATCACTTATTAAGAAGTTGAAAATTCGGTGATCTCTTGATAACAGGCCAAGGTCAGGTAGACCAAGAAAGATTTCAGCCACAACTGCCAGAAGACTTGTTTGGAATACAAAGAAAACCCCATTGGTAACCTCAGGAGAAATACAGAATACTCTGAAAAAAGACAGTGGTTGTTTCAAAGAGCCCAACACTACTATACTTGAACAAAAATGAGCTGGATGGTCGAGATGCTAGAAAAAAAGCTTTTACTGCGACAATGCCACAAAAAAAAAACGGTTACAATATGCCCCAAAACACCTCGACACGCCTTTCTGGCACACTGTAATTTGGAGTGACAAGACTAAAATAGCGCTATGTTTGGAGAGGGTCAACAAGGCCTATAGTAAAAGAATACCATCCCCACTGTGAAGCATGGTGGTGGTTCACTGATATTTTGGGGGGTTGTGTGCTCAAAAGGCTCGGGGAATCTTGTGAAAATTGATGACAAGATGAATGCAGGATGTTGTCAGAAAATACTGGCAGACAATTTGCATTCTTCTGCGTGAAGGCTGCACATGGGACACTCTTGGACTTTCCAGCATGATAATGACCCAAAGCACAAGGCTAAACTGACCCTCCAGTAGTTACAGCAGAAAAAGGTGAAGGTTGTGGAGTGGCCATCACAGTCTCCTGACTTTAATATTAAGCATGAGTGCTGCCGGCACTTTGGAGCATTGAGGGAACCATGAATGCTAACATGTACTGTGACATACTGAAGTAGAGCATGATCCCCTCCCTTCTGAGACTGGGCCAGAGGGCAGTATTCCAACATGATAACATCCCCAAACCCACCTCCAAGACGACCCACTGCCTTGCTAAAGAAGCTGAAGGTAAAGGTGATGGACTGGCCAAGCATGTCACCAGACCTAAACTATATTGAGCGTCTGTGGGGCATGCTCAAACTGTGGGGGAGTGGAAGGTCTCTAACATTCACCAGCTCCATGATGTCATCATGGAGGAGTGGAAGAGGACTCCAGTGGCAACCTGTGAAGCTCTGGTGAACCCCATGCCCATGAGGGTTAAGACAGTGCTGGAAAATAATGGTGACCACACAAAATCTTGTCACTTTGGGCCCAATTTGGACATTTCCACTTAGGGGTGTACTCACTTTTGTTACCAACGGTTTAGACATTAATGTCTGTGTGTTGAGTTATTTTGAGGGGACAGCAAATTTACACTTTTATACATGCTGTACACTTACTACTTTACTTTGTAGCAGAGTGTCATTTCTTCAGTGTTGTCACATGAAAAGATATAATAAAATATGCACAAAAATTTGAGGGGTATACTCACTTTTGTGAGATATTATATATATATATATATATATATATATATATATATATATATATATATATTTATATATATTTATATTTGCATGTATATATCAAAGGTAAACCCACAATCCCCAAAAAATGCACAAGCAAGGTGTGCACGGAGTTGCCATGACAACATTGCATCTGTTGATGAACCATCAACTGAAATGGTGACTAGAATAAATAAGGGTAGGTAGCAGCCCTATGTGCAATTGTTTATTCTAGTCACCTACGGGTATCTATTCTAATTAAGCTATACTACAGGTATTGGAGAGGGAAAAGCAGAGGAGGAGATAGATGAGATCATTAAAGCAACAAATATGAGCCAAATGGTGCTCATATGGGCAGTGACTGACAGATGTGCATAGCGTGCTGCAGTGCCCAGGGTCATGGAGAGTCAGACAAAACTGAACAATTAAAAAATGACAAAACAAGTATTGGTGAGGGGCATATATAAAGTTCTTGCATTAGCAAAATTGTGAAATAGGTATAGGTGGTCTGATGCTATAGCGCCATAAATGCAAAGCCTACCTGCTATCACATCACTGAGGGTCACAGTTGGTCTCAATCGAAGCTGTGAACACCAACTGGAATTAACCATTCCATAATCTTTAATTTATGTTTTCATGCACATCAGAATGCTCTGAAAACCATTGTGTTTTAAGACCAAATAGATGTCACTTGACTATATCAAGATCATATTGTAGCAATACTAAATCTAACTGGACTGGTAAAATCCGAGACTTCACATGTCTCTGATATAGAAAGGTCTAGGCGGGATAAATCAGAGGCCATGCATTCCGGTCATGGGATTCATAAATGGTCCAAAGTTAGAAATGCCTTGTCACAAGTTATCTAAGCCTGTGATTGATTTTGGCACCTGTACATTAAGCTGCAGAGACAGTAAAACATTATCTCAAACAAAGCATTGGAGTGTTGCTTGTGTATTTAGGTCTCCTGCTATACTCTGGTGGTAGATTCCCAAGAACTATGAAAAATAGGAAGCAGTTTCAGAATACTTCTAAACAAACCTCTCCAGTTTTTAAAAACGGAAGTACCTATAGTCCTCATAGATGTTGTAATAGAACTAAGATTTTAATAGAATGATGACTGATGAAGCTACTCAGTTATTAAAGACTTCAAAATAGCTAACCAACCACAACTTAATTATGCACAGATAGTGGTACACTTCAAATACAAGGAGGAGACCAAAATATATTCTCAAGTAGAAGACAGTAATAATTCATATGGAGCACTGAAGACAATATGTGGCCACAGTGTGAAATATGGCTTTGCTTAAAAGATAAATGATGATATGGTGAATTATAAATGTGCATCCCATCCCTCCTTTATATTTTGGGACCATTCCCACCATGAGCCCTTCTGGTCCCCCACTGTGCTCCCCCATCCCATGCCTCTCCTGCCCCCCCCCCCACCCCCCACACACACAGTGTACCCCACCCCAGCCCTTCATGGGATTGAGGTTTAGTCTCTCTAAGAAACAAATGGATAATATTTTGATTTAAAGCCATAATAATCACCAATTACAATACAAAGATAAAGTCTCCATTCATGAAAACAAATGATAACCATTTATACTCATGAACTGTAAAACAAAAACTTAGAAATAGTATGAGTAAGAAATACAGAGAAATAATTACCACCAATGGAACTTAAGCTTTCAAATGTGCCAGGTCAACTAAATTAAGAGAGTACCCTATAACACGTAGTACTGTTATTTTGATTTTGCCAATTGTCCTGCAATTTAGATATGACAAAATATTTCAAAGCGTAGAATAATACATTTTATTGGGTTCACTCTCAATTTATAGACAAGGATATACTTTATGCAAAACATTTATTAAAATGGTATACCAAAAATAAACAACTGTATGTATCAGAAATTGTGAAAACAATCTATGTTCAAATAGATTACAATATAAAATAAGTGAAAAATGTACAAAATTGTATCAAACTTAGATGGCAATCAAATATCTATTACATAGAATATATTTGGCATTAACATTCAGTAATATGGCATATGCATAAATGAACAATCAATGTATTCTATACAAATCAGCAAATAGCAAAATCAGGTATAAAACCCACATAGCAACTAGAATATTAAATATACAGAAGTAATATACAACTACCATGATCCCTTCTGGCCCCCCACTGTGCTCTCCCATCCCATGCCCCTCCTGCCCCCCCCCCCCACACACACACCATGTACCCCACCCCAGCCCTTTGTGGGATTGAGGTTTAGTCTCTTTAAGAAACAAATGGACAATATTTGGATTATATAAAGCCACAATAATCACCAATTACACTACAAAGATGAAGTCTCCATTCAAGAAAACATATCATAACCATTTATACCCATGAACTGTAAAACAAAAACTTAGAAATAGCATGAGTAAGAAATACAGAGAAATAATTACCACCAATGGAACTTAAGCTTTCAAATGTGCCAGGTCAACTAAATTAAGAGAGTACCCTATAACACGTAGTACTGTTATTTTGATTTTGCCAATTGTCATGTAAATTTGATATGACAAAATATTTCAAAGCGTAGAATAATACATTTTATTGGGTTCACTATCAATTTATAGACAAGGATATACTTTATGCAAAACATTTATTAAAATGGTAAACCAAAAATAAACAACTGTATGTATCAGAAATTGTGAAAACAATCTATGTTCAAATAGATTACAATATAAAATAAGTGGAAAATGTACAAAATTGTATCAAACTTAGATGGCAATCAAATATCTATTACATAGAATATATTTGGCATTAACATTCAGTAATATGGCATATGCATAAATGAACAATCAATGTATTCTATACAAATCAGCAAATAGCAAAATCAGGTATAAAACCCACATAGCAACTAGAATATTACATATGCAGAAGTAATATACAACTACCATGATTCCTTCTGGCCACCCACTGTGCTCCCCTATCCCATGCCCCTCCTGCCCCCCCCCCGACACACACACCATGTACCCCACCCCAGCCCTTCGTGGGATTGAGGTTTAGTCTCTCTAAGAAACAAATGGACAATATTTGGATTATATATAGCCACAATAATCACCAATTACACTACAAAGATGAAGTCTTCATTCAAGAAAACATATCATAACCATTTATACCCATGAACTGTAAAACAAAAACTTAGAAATAGCATGAGTAAGAAATACAGAGAAATAATTACCACCAATGGAACTTAAGCTTTCAAATGTGCCAGGTCAACTAAATTAAGAGAGTACCCTATAACACATAGTACTTGTATTTTGATTTTGCCAGTTATTATGCAATTTAGATATGACAAAATATTTTAAAGCGTAGAATAATACATTTTATTGGGTTCACTATCAATTTATAGACAAGGATATACTTTATGCAAAACATTTATTAAAATGGTAAACCAAAACTAAACAACTGTATGTATCAGAAATTGTGAAAACAATCTATATTCAAATACATCACTATAGAAATCAGTGAGAAATATACAAAATTGTATCAAACTTAGATGGCAATCAAATATCTATTCCATAGAATATATTTGGCATTAACATTCAGTAATATGGCATATCCATAAATGAACAATCAATGTATTCTATAAAAATCAGCAAATAGCAAAATCAGGTATAACACCCACATAGCAACTAGAAAATTAAATATACAGAAGGAATATAAAACTAGTTAGGTTATAGTGTAAAAAGACAATAGTCTATAATATGAAAGACTAAATAAAATGTAAATATAGGTATTAGATTATCATATTAAGGGATTTTATAACAGAATTGAATAAACTTTATTTATCAAATCAATCAATCAGTTTTTGGATAAAATGGGCATAAGGAGAAAAAGTTATAGATTGGTAATCATATCCAGATTTATGATCTCCAATATGACTTGTATCCACTTGTAACAGAAAGTCTATATACAATCTATTTTAATTCTATAAAATATGATAAAAAGGAACAACTGTACTTTACCGAGTTTGAAGTTAGAAAGTAGACCCCTTCGAATACGATTCCCTCCTGGTGAGAAGTAATCCTTTTGGCCTTTTTTTAAAAAAAAGCTTAAAAATGAATAGCCAAACAAGAAAACATCTCAAATAGTGCTCAAAAAGTGTCAAGAGGGTGCCAATAATGCCCAGAGTGTCCCCTCTCCTCCTTTGATATAGATATATAATTCTCTGATCTTTATAACACTACCTTAATTTAGTCACATGGCTGTTTTTAACCAATAGCAATAATGTTATATCATGTTTTTTTTATAAAAATACATAATTTAAATATATAAATACAATAATGGTTTATATATATATATATATATATATATATATATATATATATATATATATATATATATCCATTAGTGTGCAGACTTGCTCCTGGGTCCAACTATAAAATCTGTAATATTCGTTTGACTTCTTTCACTATAAATCTAGCAAATTAAAATCAATATCAGTCAATGCATTTTTATGTCAGAATCTACAACTATTTATTATCTACAGCTGTTTGTTAGCAGTTAGCTTACACAATTATGAATGACAAGGGAGTACCCCAGAGAAAGATATGATCTCTATGAAACCATTTTGTATTCATTGTTCAAGGTTACCATCTGCATGAAGCTCATTGTCAAATGAGATCATCTCCTATTTGGAAGTTCTTTTTATAAACCCCAAAATATATGTGAATTATACAAAATGATTAACCCCTCACATAAAGAAAGGCCAAATGACATGAATATAAGTATTTACAGTGGTAGATAAAATAACCATCACATAACAAATAAAGTAGAAGGTGTTTATGACCTTAAGTATTTACAAATGTCCTGATACAATACACACTAACACTTGACAGTTGCTTCTTTGAAGCAGCATTGCAGACTATATTGATTCACTTCTGTGACACATAGTAGAGATCTCAGCTTTCCCCACAGTCCAGATTCTGTTAGAGCAATCACATTCTAAGCACAATAAATCTTACTCACTGGGTAGACCCAATTCTATGGTTGACCCTGATTCTGCAGTCTGAACACTGAGTAAAATGTAAAAAAAAATCAGTAATTCCTAAAATAGTACAGTTATGGTAAACTTTTTCCTCCGTCATTAATGCTGACAGAACACCATAATCCCAGAATTGTTCCATGAAAAAAACCTCTTGCTGAAACCCTCAAAATCCCTGCATATACTCATAACTCCTTTAAAGAACATCACAATAATCACTTTTTCAGAACACCACTAAATGCCTTTCTGTACCTGTAACTTCTAAAGCTGGACAGTGAAATTTGATAAGTTAATTCAATGTACTGGGATGACGTTCTGAAAGAATTGGCTGTAGGAATCATCAAGTTAGTACAGTTTGGTATCTAGCATAAACCAAATGCATGTCACCTGTGGTATCCATTTGGTTTCATTTGATTACATTTACTAGTATCTTCAATTCCATATATAATTTTATTGTAATTCAAAAAACTAATAGCAGCATAATAAGTGAAAGTAGTTTGCTAAGTCTCTGGTGTCACGCCCGGCAAGTTTGGGGGACTACGCTCACCCCAATTTTCTCTGTCTGTATGGGTCACAACCTTTTGTTCAGATCTTGACATCAGCAGACACTTCAGATGACAGCATAATTTCTGAAGAGGCAAGCACCATCAGACCCCTTTTCTTAGGATCGAAGAATCACGCACCATGTACCTTTGATTAGTACAAGCAGACTCCGACACCACCTTTTTTAGTGTGTCCAAAATCAGACTGCTACTTCTTTATTGTTACAGGGATATATAAAAACTGAAAGATGACACAAAACACCAAAGACTTCCCCCCAGTTCTAGCCCATTCTCCTAGGCGAATAGCGTGCTACCCCACTCACCCACATGGCTTTCTTGTTCTAATTACACATTTTTTTATCCTCTTACAGAGCCATAAGACTGGCTCCCCCCTTCATGAGTAAAGCCAGAGCCTTCACATGTGGCCGATCACAGGTCAATACATTCTTTAAAGTCTTTAACCCTTTGTCACATAAGTGACTGCATTAACTTTATTATTTAAGCATAGCCCACTATCCTATTTCTAACACAGATACAGTATTCCAATGTTAATCAATGACAGCACCACATGCACCCACTACATCCATGATACAACTACATGTATGCACCACTCCCATGATAACTGCCAAGCAAGTTGCCAGCACCCTCCAACCACACATATAACAACCGATTAACCCCAAACAGTCCAGTGGGCCCTTCTGTTCATAACATCTGGTAGCTAAAAAAAGGTGTAAAGCCAAAAAAAACAAGGTTCAAAATGTGATGTTAAATATTATTTATCAAAATCAAAAGTTGCTGTTCAGAATTTTATTAGAAAAAGAGTTATATAAATTGTACTACTCTTTTTTTTACTCTTGAGCTACCTTGATGCACGATATGCAATATATTATACTATCATTTTTTATGCCATTTTTTTAAAAGAAAACCAACACTTTAAAAGAACCATGATGATAAAAAATAACCTAAAGCAGATAATAATGCAACAGAGGTACTTCAAGTAACCATGTTGCTGTCCTCAATTGCTGCAGCCGATTTGTGCATTGGTAGACTAATCTAAACCTTGCTTTACTGGTTATGTAGTTGATTACCTGACATCAGTGTATGCGTTTAAAGCAAATATTCGTGTATATAAACTTTTGTCGCTGCATTATACACCTTATTAGTGATTCTATTATGAAGGAGCTGGATTTTGGTTACATTCTGTATGATAATCATTACATCAGCCATTGAAAGAAAACTGATTGGCCTGTATCCATTGCAAGTCAAGGATGTGGCCAGCAGATTGTTTTTCTTATTCTCTTCAGCAACCAAGAAATGTAATCAAGTGTAAGGTACATTGGAGGTATGAGTCCAAAAGGAGCCTAAGATCCATTTAAATAAACCACTGAAGTCTTACTATTTTCAAGAACTTGACTCGTCATGGGCAAAATGTTTTTAATAAATGATAAAATAAAACCATCTAAAATGTATTAAATGTTATATATTATTTCTATAATGGAGGCTGCCATGTTTATTTTGTTAAAAAAATTCAGCAATTTCAACGAAAGGGCCTGCAATCTGAAATGCAAATGATCATAAGAAACAATAGATAGCTAATTAGTGTCCATCCCTGAATAGTATTTACTTTTTACAAAATTTTTGCTCATTTGTTTTTCAGAATATAAATATTGAACTTTAGTAGTTCTTTAAACACTGCTTTATATGTAGATTAGTGTGGCATCTTCCTATATGTCTGCTACCATTTGCCACTCATCCTTGTGACAACACGATTTTCTGCTTTCACCACAAGCAACATGATGGTGCTGTTAATTTGTGTATTTCATGGTGTCTGTCAGCGGCTGGAGGAAAGGAAGAGGTGGGTTTGTGGAAGAGAATGGAGCATGTCCCAGCAGCGGAAGCACCTGTCTGCACTGAGCACTGCTGATTAGCTAGCAGGCCTCTGAATGCGGCCGGCGAGTGACAAGCTGGCAATGCCAGCACCCGCACACTGTGACAGGCGCAGGCAGCCGGCCCCATTGTCTGGCCTTGATGAGCATGTCATTAATGGAAATAGAAGAAAGTGAGGGGCCCATCAGTATTCAAATAGCCTCTATTCTCACTGCCATTCAGCTGCTGGGCTGCAGCTTTACATTTCCTTATACACATTAGATTTATTCTGACTGCATACAAAGTATCCTCAAATCCGTTTGTGATAACTTCCTATGAGCCTCTCACTTTGGACTAAAATAAGCAGTCAGCCTTTCTGACAATACATTTAGATAGTGTGTTTATGACAGGTAATTTAGAAAACTATGGGACCCATTTCATGGGGATTTCAGCTTTTTATTAAAGCTTCTGTTTTTCAGACAATGGACTGATAGATAGATAGATAGATAGATAAATAGATGTAAATACTACATATGCTTTTAATATATCCTTAAATAGAATTTCCCAGGTGTATAACCACAGAATAATGCTAATTCTAAAACTTAACAATTATTGCGAAAATAATAATAGATATTTTTATATTTGGTCAGATTAAATAATACATTCTATTTATTACATTTCAACGAAAATTTATTTTGCAGACTCTCAATATAAACATGGGTCAGATCAAGGACTGTGAATATCTTGTTCACCATTTGTTAGTTCTAGAAATGTGTGTTTATAAACTCAACAATAAAGCCATCTGTAGATAACTTAGTTTTAAAATAAATGCTACCTGCCTGGTGTGCTGGGTCTGTCTCCACCTCCCTACTGCCACATGACTCAACATTGCTTTGTGGAAGTCTGTTTAATTATTCAGTAGTTATGACTTATCTTCCCCTGTCACTGTGCTGAGTGCTTGTGTGACCATATCTCCAACTGATGTCATTAGGCATCAATGTTTTTTATTTGTTGGATGAGACTTGTGACAGAAGGAAGGTAGAGACAGTCCCAGTAGTTTAGACAAGTTAAAATTCATTTTTTAAACCATTTTATTTACAGATGGCTTTAATGATGAATTTATAAATACATATTTATTGAACAAACAAGTAGCAAACTAGATACTCAAGCCCTTTACCTGACTATCAGGGTTGCGCCAGCCAAAAGCGGTTATGTTGTGTGTTCTGTCCTTAATAAATAAGACTGTTGAACAATTTACCACATATTAACTTATATTTCAATTTTAAATAAATTATTTGGTAGTGGAACTTTCAAATTTCCCACAGGATGATTAAAAAATATATATTTTTTAAAGTATCCACTGATTGCTTCACATTATTGATTTGCATAAATATGTGTTTGAAGATTATTCAATAAAAGGATGTGTCAAACTAATATTTTTTTTACTTCAATACTTTTTATTATTCAGGATAACCAAAAAAAAATCAAATAACAATAAGTAATTTCAAACAACAGTGTCAATGTAGAAGAGCAAAAGTTACACAATCTTGCTGAAATAACATTACCATTTTTACAGTCCCTAATATAAATGTAAATAATAACGAAATATTAGCTAAGAGAATTATATATTCTAATTATCCTTCAATGTTCTTATTTTTTTTAGGCTTAACAGAAAAATCAAACAAACAACTAATAAAAGAAATAGGAAAAATCTAGATATTTATAAACATATAATTATTTCACCCGGCTGCCTTCTCAGAAGGTTAGATCCCTATCAAAACACCAAGGGGTAGTCCAGAGCCGCCATTTTGATACTTCTGAGCTAATGGATGAGTGCTTATATTATACAAATCAACTATGTACATAAAAACATAATAAGCTGATACATTTATGACTCATTAACCTGGTAGGATGTATTACAAAATCAAAGGAGGAAAGTGGTCGCTTGACCCCCCCCTTCCCGATTTTACCATGAGTTGCACTATGGTAAATGTAAATATTTTGCAAACTCACTATACCTCATAATCCAGACTGTCCGAGAGCACCCAGGTCCAGACCGTTACCGTCTCCGTCTCCTGCTTCCCATCAGTCATTGAAGAGGTCTACGTTAGAGTTATTTGATTGTTATGCTTTTTGAAGAAGCTAGCCAGGGCTCCCAAATCTTAAGGAATAGCAGTGAAGTATTGCTAAGCATATTGCCAGCCTTTCATTGATCAGTATGTAATTCATTTTGTTTATTACGCTGCAGGGAAGGGGATTTCCAATTTCTGGCAATAATGTTTTTAGTCGCTAGCATAAATAATTGGAGTAGTTTGTTTTGAGAGGAGCTTAGTTTAGAGTCATGGATACCTAAAAGACATACCTCCATAGTGGGTTTAAGCGTAACGTTGAGTAGTCCTGAAGCTAAGAGAAGAGTCTTGGACAACAGTCCTCGAACAATTGGGCAATGCCACCAGGAATGTATAAAGTCGCCTTCAATCTGGCACCCTCTAAAGTAAAGCTTATTTGCAGACTTTGTAATGTTATGTATCCTTAATGGAGTGAAGTAAGCTCTGTGTAAGATTTTAATGAGGTCTCTAAGAGACTATATGTAATTGAGCCTCGGGAAAGAGTAGAGTAGGCCTCTGTCCATTTTTCAGACTCCCACACATGACCAAGGTCCTCCTCCCACTTGAGAACATGGGAAGGCTTGTATCCTCTGTCTGGTGTGTTCAATATTTCGTAAAGTGACCCCAAAATTCCTTTGGACAAGGGAAGTTTTAGGCATTTAGACTTCTGAAAGCCAGGATGATCTAGGAGGGCCGTATTCCCTACTATTTGTAGTCACCCAATGTCTAAATTTTATGTGGTTAAAAGTTTCTTTTGCTGGGATATTATATTAACTTTGCATCTGGGCTGCAGATACTAGAGAGCCGTTCCTGAACCAGGAATTTAATCTGTCCAGTTTAGAAACCATCCACCAGTGGAGTGAAGTCGTGAAGTGTAAGAGCATGTCAGATACAAATTTTTATCTGAAAAGATTGAAGTGAGAGGTGAAAGAGAATGGACCAGCCGTCTCTGAAGATTTGCCCTCACCCAAATTTTCATAGTAAGAGAAATTAGTGAATTGGAGAAATTTGATTTTAGAGGGAGTAAGTGTGGAGACCAGATTATTGTGTCGCAGGAGTAGGGAAACATTTGTGTATTTTCTATGAATGTTGATATTGTTTGGTGATTAATGGAATGAGCCAGCCGTATAGATGCCAATTGAGCTGCTCGATAGTAGTTTAGAAGATTGGGACATGATAGACTGCCTTTAGTTCTACATCTATACATCATATTTTTAGATATTCTGGGAGGCTTATTCCTCCAAATAAAGCAAAAAACTCATTTTTATTTATTGAGTTCTATATTGTCAATTGGGATTGGCAAAGTTCTAAATAAGTAGAACACCCTAGGAAGAATGTTCATTTTGACTGATATTATGCGGCCCGTCCAGGAGATGTTAAATTCCGACTGTTAGGATTTTAATCAAGGGGGGTATATTGGCCTTATACAATTCCTGAATTGTCCTAGTAATGTTAAACTAATCATTTTAACAGCTCTTGGACATAAACCATTTTTTGGGAAAATCCGAATTTTTCAAGACCCTGGTTATGAGTACAGGAATCCATTTAGTGTCACATCAAATCCTGAGATCTGGATGATGGCTGTGTATGTTTGTAGTTATCAGTGGAGGGAGGGGCGAGGGAGGAGAGAACAGGCATAAGCCCAGACCCTTTGTTTGATAACAAGATAAGATTAAAATTGACATCACACCCCTCCTCACTCCCTGACCTAGAAGCAGACACCTTGCATCATTCAATAAGATCATATCTCTCCAGAAGTGTAACACCCCTCTAATACACACAATTTCCATCAAGGCATCATGGATCTTTCCAAGGACCTCCAGATGCATCAAAAACTTTTTCTCTAATTAAAAACTAACTATATGACATTTTCCTGGTTAATTAGACCTACTGTTTATACTCGAGTATAAGCCGGCCCGAGTATAAGCCGAGGCACCTATTTTACCACAAAATACTTGGTAAAATGAGTGACTCGAGTATAAGCCGATGGTGGCAAATGTGCTTCCCCCTGTGTCCCTTTTGTGCCTTCTGTGTCCCCCTCTATCTCCCGTGTCTCTTCTCCCCTCTCTCTCCCGTGTCTCTTCTCCCCTCTCCCTTCCCTGTGTCTCTTCCCCCCTCTCCCTTCCCTCTCCCTTCCCTGTGTCTCTTCCCCCTCTCCCTTCCCTGTGTCTCTTCCCCCTCTCCCTTCCCTGTGTCTCTTCCCCCCTCCTCATTCTCAACCCCACTCCTCATCCTCAACCTCCCTCCTCATCATCCCTCCTCATCCTCAACCTCCCTCCTCAACCCCCTCATCCTCAAACCCCTCCTCCTAAACCTCCCACATCCTCAACCCCCCCTCAACCCCCTCCTCCACCTCAACCCCCTCCTCATCCTCAACCCCATCCTCAACCTCCCTCCTCAACCCCCCTCCTCATCCTCAACCCCCTCATCAACCTCCATCCTCATCCTCCCTCCTCATCCTCAACCCCCTCCTCAACCTCCCTCCTCAACCCCCCATCCTCAACCTCCCTCCTCAACCTTAACCCCCACATCCTCAACCCCCTCCTCAACCCCCCCATCCTCAACCCCCCATCCTCAACCCCCCCATCCTCAACCCCCCTCCTCATCCTCCCTCCTCATCCTCAACCTCCCTCCTCAACCTCCCTCCTCAACCTCAACCTCCCTCCTCAACCTCCCTTCTTAAACCCCCTCCTCATACTCAATTATCAGCCCCCCTCCTCATCCTTAGGCCCCCTCCTCATCCTCAGCCCCCCTCCTCATCCTCAACCTCAACCCCCCATCCTCAACCCCCTCCTCAACCTCCCTCCTCAACCTTAACCCCCCATCCTCAACCTCCCTCCTCATCCTCAACCCCCCTCATTCTCACCCTCCCGCATACCACGCCTCTAAATACCTCCCCCCTCTCTTACCTGCTCCGGCCTCCGCTCCTTCCGGGTCTTGATGTGGCGCGCATGTGACTTCACATGCGCGCCACGTAATTAGCATATACCGGCTGCCGGCACCCGTTAGAAAGACACGGGGGTAGAGAGACACGAGGGGTAGAGAGACACGGGGGTTAGAGAGACACAAGGGGGGTTAGAGAGACACGGGGGGTAGATAGACACAAAGGGGGTTAGAGAGACACAGGGGGAGTGACTCGAGTATAAGCCGAGGGGGCCCTTTTTAGCCTTAAAAAAAGGGCTGAAAAACTTGGCTTATACTCGAGTATATACAGTAAATCAGACTTTTCATTGTGCAGTTCATTGCCATTTTATGTAGTAATATCAGCCATAAATATTAACAGGGAAGAGATGACAGGAATACAGTATATTGTTTTCTGACCTGATATCATGTAGGGTGACAAATAACAAATGTGTCCATTTTCCTTGTCGTCTATGAATGCTTACACTTAGACATACTTTTTTTTAAAATAATGCTATTTTGAAGTTCTGTAAACACTGGTAACTACTGTTAAAAATCAGGGGGGGGAAATCTCTCCCCACCCCTTTGCATTTTTATCACTTCTTATCTAACCATGGCCATGTTCTTAAAAGAAAGCGACATGAAGTTAAACAGGAGTGGATGTATTCCTATGCATTCTCTTGACATTTATTGGGGTGAATCTGGATCAGTTGACAGCTACAAGCTTGGTAATGGGAATGTGGTATCAGTTAGCCAGTTTGTGGCCTCTTCTAAGTGAGGTAGCAGTATGGCGGTAAGCAGAGCCCTTGCTAAAGTGTTAAACACCCAGACGTACCAACTGTAAATATAATTATATCTAAAATGTGGGAGAGCATAGAAATTGAATAAATCACTGTCACGCAAAGAAACAGCCTAAACTCTCATAATAAATGATGGGCAATATGACAGGCCTTCCTAGGTCACTGAGACTCTCTAATTTTTTATATGCAGCTATTACACCCAGCCCTTTCCAGATCACTACCTTGTCATATTGAATGGGCTTGTGCACTTCAATGAAGCTGTGGGCTATACCATGTAGGGTCACCAAAGATGGGCAGGTCATAGCATAGAGGTCAGACAAATTACGGTCCACTGGAGAAGGAACTGGCAAACCACTCAAGTATCTTTGCCAAGAAAACTGTAAGCACAACCAGAGACATAATTATATGGCACTGGAAGATGAGCCCCTCAGGGCTCATCTACTGAGGAAGAGCAGAGGGTGAGTATGAGTAGCACCAGATCTAATGAATTGTTGTGCCAACAAGTTAATTAAACCTGGTCAAGAGGACACACTGCTGCGATGTGGCTTGATGTGAAAGGGAAGTCTGCTGCTCCAAAGAATAATTCAGCATAGGAACTTGGAATATTAGAACTATGAACAGAGAAAGGAAACTTGGACATGGTCAAACATGAGATGACAAGATTAAACATTGATATTCTGGGATTTAGTGAACTGAAATGGACTGGAATGGGACATTCCACATCTGACAACTACCTGATCATCTACTGTGGTCAGGAATCCTGCATAAGAAATGGAGTAGCCCTTATAGTAAACTGTTTCTAAAGCAGTGCTCAATTACAACCCAATAAATGACAGAATTGTAAGTGGAATAATTGGTATTTGGGGCTTTGAAGTACAAAAGACCTGGAGCTGGCTGCTGCCCAGACCAAACAGATATTAAATAAATAATATCACCCTCTGAATAGGCAGTGGAGATAAATAATAGGTTTAAGTGACTAAACAGTAATGATAAAATGCCTGAGGAGCTTTGGACAGAAAATTGTGACATTGTCCATAAGACAACAACAAAGATAATCCCCAAAAGAAAAACAAAATCTAGGAATGCAAACTGACTGTCTGATGAGGCTTTCAAAGTAGCCCAGGAAAGAAGAAAAATGAAAAGTAGTAAAGATAGGAAAGGATTTGTCCGAATGAATGCAGAATTCAAGAATATAGCAAGAATGAGTCATGTAAAGAGAGAGAAGACTATAACAGAATGGGAAAGTCAAGAGAACTCTTCAAGAAAATTGGGAATCTCAAAGGACAGGATCCTCCATTCTCTTCATTGTGTTAATATTGTTTTGACTTCAACTTACCCCTGTAAAGCGCTACTGAATATGTTGGTGCGGTACAAATAAAGGACATAATAATAATACTAATAATAATAATAATAAGTAACCATGACAACCTCTGTCTATAAATAGGTGGTGCAACAGACAGACGGTAACCCCTGAGGAAATTACAGAAGCATGTGTCGGGTTACGCATAGATCACGTGTCGCACTTGGATTACATCATTACCTGTCGCCTAGACGACAACACACACCTCAAGGGCTTGCAACTAGCTAATACTAGCATCAATAGCCCCTGAATACACAGAAATATCCAATATAAAGGCGAACATTAATAAGAGAAACTTAGTTTAATAAACAAAGAAACATATACCGGGGAAAGTTTAGTTTCATTGAGAGATATTAGGGAATGGAAAAAAATTAGGCTATATTGGCATAATATAGGGGTCAACAATAAACCTCCTTAAGTTGAAGTATCCCTCATGCAAGTACTGACTATCCACCAAAATAATATATGTGTTTCTGAAGAAGTATTCAATGCACATGAATAAAAAGCACTTCGTTTTTTTGACAGAAAATACTTTATTGTAATATTTAAGCACTTTAGTAATACCAATTCCCTTAGGACCCCTGTGCACAGATTATTGGTACAATATATGGGGCAAATACTCTCTTGACAATAAAATAAAAGTAATACACAATCTCATATCGTGCCCAATATTGAGTTATCATTCCCCTTTGTATTATCCAGTGCCATCGATCGGCATCTATACAGGGTTTTAAATTATTTTTAATGACAAGCAATTAAAGTTATGTTTTAAGCCTATTTTTCTCTCATAGAGATCAGACAAAAGGTATAACTACACATACACATACAATGCATTCTGGGTTGTTTTTCCTTTTTTTCTCATTTGAGAAACCTTTAAAATGTATTATTCATATATTTTATTCTGGCTCACATCTTGTAATTGTCAAATAAGAAAGAAAAAAAATGCTACTGATACAAAGATTGTTTTCTTGTCATAAAAAGTACTTTAAAAATGCCATACTATTCCCCATAAACACATACTGTGAAGCGGAAGGGTTAATTTTAATGCATTATTTCATACTGGAGAACAACATGGCCTAATATTTTCAACCAACAGGAAGAAGCTTCACCTTGTAAGTCCATCCTGGCTTGGTAAAAGTTTTAAAGTATCAATAGGGAAGGGAGAGAGGAAGAGAGAGACATAAAATGGTGATGGAGGGAGGGGGTATGAGAGAGTAAGTATAAATGGAGAGAGCAGGAGGGAAAACAGGAAGAGAGAAAATAGAGGGAGTTAGGCAGAACAAGGATAAGGAAGGAAAGAGAACAGAGAGGAAACAAAAGAGAATAGAGGTATGACAAAATATGTATATATATATATATATATATATATATATATTTATATATATGTATATGGCATATCTTGTAAATATATGTAATGAAAAAAGAAGGAGAAAATGTTATACAGCACTGACATATGGACCACATTTCAGTGTGGGAGACTTTAGTGGACATAATTCTTCTACACATTTGAGGCTACTGAGAGTTAAATGGTCATGATTCTTTTACATTTGTCAAGAATGAATGATCATGGGAAACCATTTTATATCATATAAAATATACACCGACAATATTTGCTCTGCTGAAAGTATACCTGTGTAGGAGCTTAACCTTATTAATATATATATTTATGTAAAAGGTTTAACTTCTGAAAACAAAAATTCAATGACAGTTCCTTCCTATTCATCAAAAATCTCTAAAGAATTTTCTTGTGAAAATGCATATTTCTCAAAGCTTAAAAGTGAAAATTAAAATCTATAGTGGAGATAGATAAATTAATTATCTTTCTATGATATGTCTGTGATTCTTTGGTTAATATAAGTTGAAAATAATTGCATGGGTAAACTTTCCCATCTACTGAACTAGGTTGTACACATCACACAAGCAAACTAACAAACCGGCTGCCACAATGGCAAATTGATTGCAGCACAGTATCTAATGAAACGGCATGAGATGCCATTTTTTTGTTATCACATTAAAAGGTGCCATTTACTACAACCAACCGGCACGGCCTATGAAAAAATGTCTGGTGCATCTAAAAGACTGCCCACCTGGACCAGCAAAGGAGTGTTAAATATAAAGCTTGGCTTTCTGTAATGTTTAATCAGTAGCAAATTTTTGATGAAAGAAGAGAAAGATTTCAATGACTGACAAGAGTCCTTCAGTGGCCTTTGTAGTAATTGGTTGTTTTATTTATACAGCTTTTTCACTGCCATCTCCCCTCTTTATTTAAATTAATAGCAACAATATGAATTAGCAATACAAACCGGGAAAGTTAGGCCGAATTGACATTTATTTTTCATCAGTGGAAAAAGACTATGGCTGATGGGCCTTTTCATGTGTAGGTTTTTATTCAGAAAATGCCTGTTTGTTTAGTTGCTCGCCCCTGCACTTTCTTTGTATTTTTCAATCTGCCACAATAAGCTTATTCCATTAAAATGATTGTGGACATGGAAAAAAAGGCCTTTTTACAAGGTATTCAAGTGCAACAGTCAAAGAGGAACAAACATCAACACGGCACCAGTCTAATTGATTCAGTTTTTGTATAAACCAAAGAGCAGTAAAAATGCACTCATCTTCTTATTTTGGCTATCAGAGCTGTGCTAAATGGAAGTAAAAAGGGTTCAGCGTTTTAATTGGGTTGTAGGGCACTACTTAAAAATACAAATAATAAGTTGCAGAGATTACTCCAGTAAATTGGGAAGATGGTTGTGCTATGATTCTAGGAACAGGCATTCTAATGATGTCTTGGTACACTTAGCCAGCTCTTTACAAATTCAATGAGGCAGTCAGCCCTTTCATGAGGGCTTGTTAATATAATTTCTATAACTTCAACCCACACATGCCATAAACTCGGAAACCAGTCATAGAAGACATAGAGTTTGCATGACATGTTCTTCCATCCACCGCTGTATAATCAAAATGAATGTAACTATTCCTTTACTTCCTTCATAAAACTGTCAAGAAACTTCTTTTTAATTTTTTTGTATTTACTTAATTAAGAAGTGGGTTTTGAAGCAGCACTCCATCAATCTAAATATTGTAGCACATGGATTTCCAAACCATTTTTTTGACGGGCCACTTAAAAGATGATCAAGATATTAGTGAACCACCTAAATGCTGCACAGACTAACTAATAATTTTGTTCCGCCTGCTTCTTAAAAATGATAATGCACCCTACTATGTGTAGTCATAAATCATAAAATCATAACATGTAGAATCTAGACATTTCAGTACAGCTGCCTTAGGGATTTTTTTTTTTTTGATATTCTGTTTCAGAACTTTTTTGTAACCCAATTGTACCATTGCCCAGTTGAACATAACTCACGGATCACATAGTTTGGTTTCTAGTATATATGGGATTTGGTTTTTATCCTTTGTTTTATGCTTTGTTTTACATGCTGAATTTTGCTATTACTTAGATTCTGTTTATAGTGAAGGACAGCTCATTAAAGGTCCACTAAAGTCACTGTATGTGCTGTCCACCATCACATAGAGGGTGGACACTTTAGATTACTCCCTCAGACTTTTTTTGCTAAGTCAAATTCCATGCCTTCCACTTTTTTAATCTATGCACCTATCTATCTATCTATCTATCTACCTACCTATGTGCTTTTGGCTCTTAATTTTTTACATTCATAGCTTTTTTTAAATTAAATTATATATATATATATATATATATATATATATATATATATATATATATAAATACAGTGGTAGCTCAGTTTCTTGCTTGGAGCTCCCTCCAAAGATTTTCTATGGGATTAAGGTCTGGAGAATGGCTAGACCACTCCAGAACCTTAATGTGCTTCTTCTTGAGCCACCCCTTTGTTGCCTTGGCTGTGTGTTTTGGGTCATTGTCATGCTGGGATACACATCCATGACGCATTTTCAATGCCCTGGCTGAGGGAAGGAGGTTCTCACCCAAGATTTGACGGTACATGGCCCCGTCCTTCGCCCCTTTGATGCGGTGCAGTTGTCCTGTCCCCTTAGCAGAAAAATACCCCCCAAAGCATAATGTTTCCACCTCCATGTTTGACAGAGCGGATGGTGTTCTTGGGGTCATAGGCAGCATTCAGTTGAGTTGATGCGAAAGAGCTTGATTTTGGTCCCATCTGACTACAACACTTCCTCCCAGTACTACTTTTGAATCATTCAGATGCCCATTGGCAAACTTTAGACGGGCCTGTACATGTGCTTTCTTGAGCAGGAGGATGCAGGATTTCAGTCCTTCACGGCATAGTTTGTTACCAATTGTTTTCTTTGTGACTATGGTCCCAGCTGCCTTGAGATCATTAACAAGATCTTCCCGTGTAGTTCTGGGCTGATTCCTCACAGTTCTCATAATCACTGAAACTCCACGAGGTGAGATCTTACATGGAGCATCAGACAGAGGGAGACTGGCAGTTTCTTCCATTTGCGAATAATCACACCAACTGTTGTCACCTTCTCACCAAGCTGCTGGCAATTGTCTTGTAGCCCATTCCAGCCTTGTGTAGGTCTACACTCTTGTCCCTGACATCCCTGAACAGCTCTTTGGTCTTGGACATGGTGGAGAGTTTGGAATCTGATTGATTGATTGCTTTTGTGCACAGATGTCTTTTATACAGGTAACAAGCTGAGGTTAGGGGAGTTAAAAATCAACATTAAAACAGAATATGACAATTTCATCGAGAATCATATTATTTAAGCAGATTCTTGAAGGAGGGATTCAAGGTCTAAACAAGCAACTACTAAAAATGTTAATATCTAAGTCAGAGTGCAGAGAGCATATGATGATTTCGTGCCCCTCTAATGACTCACTCCAACTTATCATCACCAACATCTAGAATAGTGTACCATGTGAAAATGCATTTGAAATTTGTTGAGACTATACATAGGTTGTATTGTGTTATACACAACCTCCACCTTCAATACTAGAACCTGCAATGCTGTGTACAGGAGATTTTCTCAGACGTCAATGGTATAATAATAGAACTCTGTAGTTCAGGCTTATTATAGAAACTACAAGTAGAATAGTTTTTATGTCAAGGGAGAAAGTGTAAAGCATGGTCATAATCTGGAATGCAGCAGTGGGAATGCCAATGTTGAAATTTCAAAAGAAGAAAGCACCAAAATAATGCAAACTGGATACCAGTTTGAGTTTTAAATCTAGGAACAAGTAAAATGTCTACATATGCAACATTCACAAAATAATTATTTTTACAAAGAAGGATGAAAGGAACAATATGTGGCAGATTTATATAAATTGTATTACTTTATATTGTAAAAAAAAATAATAACAAATCATACCAAAATAAATCATTATAATACATCCTCATCTGTGATGTTATTTCAGTTCCATATTAAAATTATGGAGTATTAAATATTAATTTCTGGAGGTCAGACATATGAGACACTTAGTAATTCACTCAAAAGCTAGGGATTGAAAGATATTGACTTGGAGCAAATAAAAAGACCAGGGTATTGAATGACCTTTGTTATGAATTGCACAATTATTGGTACATATTTGAATGGATGCTAGGGAACAATCATACCAAATCTTTGCAAAGTCTTAGAGTTAGATTTTCAGGGATCTCCTGGTCCAGAACTGGATTAGAAGCTTCAGATGCACACAAGATAACTGTTTTTAAGAGTTTGTTTTATATTCTAGTACAGTAGTTTCCAAACCTTTTTTCGATGGGCCACTTAAAAGTTGACCATGGTCTTGGTAGACCACTTGAGTTCTGCAAAGGGTGTTGCCTTCCCTATTTTATAAATATTACTCCATTACCAAAACACGGCAGACAGAGGGAAGTGTGACTAAAGGGACAAAGTAAGAGTAAAAATAAGTCATTGCCCTTAAGAATAATTTGCATCTAGCATGATGGAATACCATTTTGGAAAACTATATAAAGTTAATAAATATTAATTACTAGCGGCTTGCTCGTCAAAAATTACGGCAAAAAATTTGTAGGCTGGCAATGCTGTTTGCTACACAATGCAAGGCTCTCCCATGTCTACATTACAGTCCTCATCATGAGCGCCTTCGTCGCTCATTGCGAGCCCCACAATGAGCGACTTCGCTGCTCATTGCTGGCCTCATCCAACCCACCACTTTCATGCCTCGCAATGAGCACCTTTGGTGCTCATTGCTAGCCTCTTCCACCATCTACTGCTTTGCCGCTCATTGCAGGCCTCGGCCAAACCGACACTTTCCTGCCTTGCAGTGAGCACCTTCGGTGCTCATTGCAGACATCGTCCAACCAGCCACTTTCATGTCTCACACTGAATGCCTTTGGCACTCATCGCAAGCCCAGCGATAAGCTCCTTCAGCGCTCATCGCGAGGTACGCAATGAATGACTTTGTCGCTCATTGAGAACCTCTCGCAACTCTCTGACCCCTGTGTCTGTTTCCCCCCTGTATGCCTCGCGATGAGCTACGTTGCTTGTATTTTCAAAGTCTTGCAGGTCTCACGTTGATGGGGTATTGTCCGTTAAATTAATATTTTTTTTAAAGTCCTGCGTGCCTCGTGATCAGCACCAAAGTCCTACGGCCTTCGCCGCTGATCGCGGACATCGCCATGAGCATTTTCAATCTGTTTCCATCCTCCAGCGGTGGAGCATCCTCGGGCAAATAGCAACTATGACGGGACAGATGACCCTTAGAGGTATCCTGAAAGGCCACAATTGTGAGGCCTGCAATGAGCGCCTTTGACGCTTATTGCATCAAAGTGGGGCTCACACTGATTACGAGAGCTGCAAAAAGTGCCTTTGGCAAACGGCGCTTATCGGGAGGCCAGCAATGAGCGCCTTTGGCGCTCATTGCGCCTGCGCAAGCCCACTTAACATTTTGGGACAACAGCTTGCAAATACGACTACCATTATATGTGACTAGCGACTTGCCCGTCAAAAAGACGGCAATAAGATTGAAAGACAGGTAATGGTGTTTGGTTGAGAGATTAATTTTGTTGGTATTCCAAGATGGTTCGGCGCTCATTGCGAGGCTGTTGGTTGTTTGTGTGCTATGAGCATTATTTTTTTTGCTAATGCTAATGAAATAATTAATAAAATAATACATGAATATACTTTACCTATTTTGAAGTAATATCTGCAGGAAGCATTGTGCAGAAGAGCTGGCAATCTGTTTGGATGTTGCTGCAGCATACAATGTGTGTTTTGGGGGCTGTGGAGCTGCTGTGTAAGTGTCAGCAATGTGTGCAGTGTGTAGTGTAAATAGTGTGCGTGCTCGAGGAGAATCCGTTAGGGTAGCTGGGTACTTCCACATTGTGTAAGTTAGTGTTGTAAAATGGCGCCTAATGTGTGGTACGCGTCTGTGGCTGATTTGGCATCCTTGCTCTTGAATCGCGTCTGTTTTTTTCAGAAAATCCGTATGTGTTTGGTGTTGTTTTGTGTCTTTAAAGTCATGTAGCCTCGTTTTCGTTTTTTTTTCGGCGGCCATTATTTCTCTCGCTTTCTGGATTTTCGGGTGTCTAAACTCTTGAGGTGTAACTTCAGTTTTCAAGGTCCTGGGTGCCCCCCCTTGCTGTAGGTAAGCTTTTCATGTATTTGTTGTGTGTATTCATTGTGTTTTTAATGTTTTCATGTGCACAGGTTTCGGGCGGTAACGTCGTATTTATGCAAAGTCGTAATGTTTTTTTTTCTAAGTTCTGCATCTCGTATTTGTTTCTCGTAAGTCCGTAAATTTTGCGAGGTCCGCAGTTGCTGGCAAGGAGCTCCTTTGGCCCTCCATGCCAGCAACTGAGGCCCTCGCTTTGCTATGCGAGCCTGCAGCGTTAGCAACAACCCGCTTGCTCACAACTATATATGTGATTGCATCTAGATGACTGCTATATTGGCCAATTCCACTTTGTGAGGTGAGTCAACATCTAGCTGTGAATCTTCATATGATATCTTTTATTGCACAGCATGGCATACAGCTTTCTAATGGTCAGGCGAGCATGTTCTGGCTCCATTTCTAACAGCTGACCCTCATATGACCAAATGGACCAATAAGAGGTTGCAATAATAAGCAAGGTAATGTATTTAAGCCATAACTAAGCACGGCTTACAGGTCACTGAAGCCCCAGTTTTTTAGAAAGTACAAGAATAAATACAACCTTTAATTATTAACTATTATATGCTACATAGTTACATAGTTACATAGTATTTAAGGTTGAAAAAAGACCTTCAGTCCATCAAGTTCAACCTGTCAAGATCTCCTATCGATCTGCAATATGCGGATTAACTATTAATTAATTAGTTGTATTAAAAAAAAAAAAAAAAACTCCTGATCCCAGACACTGGCGACCGGACTTCTCCATGGATCAATACTGCCTCTCTAATTATCCATGATAACCCTGAATTCCCTTTTTAATTAGAAATAAATTCAGTCCCATTTTAAAGCTATCTATCGAATCCGCTGTCACCACCTCCTCTGGTAGAGAATTCCACAGATTAACCACCCTTACTGTGAAGAACGCTTTTCTTTCTTTAAGGTGGAATCTTTTTACTTCTAACCTCAAGGGATGTCCTCTTGTCAGTTGAAAACCTCTTGGCACAAAAAGCTCCCTTGACAAATCTTTATACTGACCCTGGATGTATTTATATAAGGTAATCATATCTCCTCTTAGACGCCTTTTTTCTAGAGAAAAAAGGTTTAATTTGGTTAGTCTTTCTTCATAACTTAGCCCCTCCATTCTCCTTAGTTTTGTTGCCCTCCTCTGTACCTTTTCCAGCTCTAAAATGTCCTTTTTACGAAGTGGTGCCCAAAATTGTACTCCATATTCCAAATGAGGGCGTACTAGAGATTTGTATAGTGGCAGAATTATATTTGCTTCCCTGGCTTCTATACCCTTCTTAATACATGCTAATATTTTATTTGACTTTGCAGTTGCTGTTACCTAGGTGGTTGTCCACAAGCACTCCCAAATCCCTTTCGATATCTGATACACCTAGATTTGCTCCATTAAGATGATAAATTGTATGGCTATTTTTCCCTCCCAGATGCATAACTTTACATTTATTCATATTAAATCTCATCTGCAATTTAGATGCCCATTCCTCAATTTTATGTAAATCCCTTTGGAGGGAAAGCACATAACTATCTGATTTAATTACCTTGCACAACTTCGTGTCATCAGCGAAAAAGGAGACACCACACTCCAATCCTACCTCTAAGTTATTAATAAATATGTTAAAAAGGAGAGGACCTAATACTGAACCCTGAGGAACCCCACGTACCACATTAGTCCAATCGGAGTATGTTCCATTTACAACAACCCTTTGCTTCCTGTCTTTTAGCCAGCTCTCAATCCATGAGCAGTTATTTACTGCAACTCCTGTATCTCTTAGTTTGCACAATAGTCTCCCATGTGGCACTGTATCAAAAGCCTTTGCAAAATCCAAAAAGACTACATCCACTGAGTTGCCTTGATCCAGGTTCCTACTAACCTCCTCATAGAAACTAATTAGATTTGTTTGACATGACCTATCCCTCATAAATCCATGTTGACTCCTACTTATAATCCTGTTAAAATAGACATATTCTTGTATATTATCCCTTATTAACCCTTCTAAAAGCTTCCCCACTACAGAAGTGAAGCTCACTGGTCTATAATTCCCCGGATTTGCTCTTGCTCCCTTTTTAAATATAGGTATCACATCAGCTTTTCTCCAGTCATCTGGTAGAGACCCTGTGTTGAGTGAATCCTGAAAAATTAAATATAATGGTTTGGCTATTACAGAACCCAGTTCCCTTAGTACCCTTGGATGTATTCCATCAGGACCCGGGGCTTTATTAACATTTATTTTTTCCAACCTCTTTTGGATTACTTCCTGTGTTAACCAATTATTTGGCAAAGGTAGTGAAGCCCCATTATGTTGCCGTGTCCCAACCACTGGTACCTCCCTTGTGTATACCGAAGAAAAGAACCTATTTAGCTCATCTGCCTTTTCTTGGTCACTAATTATCAGACGGCCTGTGTCACATTGTAATGTTCCTATAGCTTCCTTCCTCGCCTTCTTCCCATTAATATACTTAAAAAATATTTTAGGGTTAGTCTTACTCTCTTTTGCAATTAATTTTTCATTTTCTATTTTAGCCAGTCTAATCGCCCTTTTGCAAGCCTTGTTGATTTCCTTGTATTCCTGTAAGGCAGTCTCTGTCCCCTCTTGTTAGTATAATTTAAATGCCTGTTTTTTACTCCGTATGCTGTACTGGGAACAATCATTATGGATTAATTTATATATCTTTAAAACTTTCAGTGGCTTTCATAGTTTATTAAAACTTGGTTATATCATATATTACTAATTTTCACAAATTACCTCACTAGAATATTAACAGACATATGGTCACCATATTTTCATTTATATTTAACTTATTTTAAAATGTTTTGAAAAAAAGTTTAAAATAAAAGTTTAAACTGGCATATAAACATGGCACTAAAAAGATTATGATTTCTCCCCTTTTTTTAAAATCAGCTTTAATAAGAGAGTGTTTTTTAGCACAATACAAGAATACTATTTTTGCATATTTTTCTACTATTAATAATAATTACAAAATTAGACCCCTTCATTATTCATCTTCTAAAAGCAAGATCTTAAAAAAAAAGGTGAACTGAAATAGTGTATTGAGACTTGATTTAAAAAATGACAGCTTTTTAGGATTTTTTCTTTCTTTTCATAGAGCTTGCTACCTCCTACAATTACTCTATATATGAGCTAATTAGTCACTTTGCTAATGTAAATTCTTTTCAACAACAAAATTACTGTGTACTAAAACTCATTTAATGTTTGTGACATTGTGTGGTTTTTATTTTTACACAAAACTCTTGTGAATTAATGGGACTAATTATCCTGCTACTTAACATCGTTAGTAAGCATTTTATTTAATCAATGACAGAGTAACATTCGCTGTTTGCTGGCAATCAGTTTGCAGGTTTAGGCTGAATAATGGCAGCTGATGGTCTGTACATCACAAGCAAAAAAGACGGCCATGCTGCAAAACAAGACTGACAGAGTGACTTTTCCAGGTCAAGAAAGACTGGAATTAAACATTATTGAGGCTAATAGGCATGGTAAATAATCAGGAGCGCTATCATAGGCTTCGTTCATTCAGTGTGTAATACTTTATTTGTATAATTATCATTCAGGATCTAAACTTGATTAGGATAATTACATGTATGTACGTCTGAAAACACAAGTGTTCAACCGCATGAAGGGTCAAGATATGCAACGGCCAGCAAAATCAATATGGCTGAAATATAGCTAATATATTGAAACACAGATTTTACTTATTATTCAGTTAATATATTGTAAATATTTTGATTGTTATCTTCAAAAGAATATGCTGTAAATATGGAACTTTAGTGTTTTTTTTTAATATAAACATAAAGACCACTAAATGGCATAATTATACTATGCTATTTTAAGTACCGTATATACTCGAGTATAAGCCGACCCGAGTATAAGCCGATGTGCCCTCTGTGCCCCTTTCTTGTGCCCCCCCTCTCTCTCTTCTGAGTCTCTTCCCCCCTCTCCCTCCCCTGTGTCTCTCCCCGTCTCCCTCCCCTGTGTCTCTTCCCCCCTCCCTCCCCTGTGTCTCTCCCCCTCCCTCTCTCCCCTGTGTCTCTTCCCCCTCTCCCTCCCCTGTGTCTCTTCCCCTTACCTCCCTCCCTTCCTCCCCTGTGTCTCTTCCCCCTCTCCCTCCCCTGTTTCTCTTTCCCCCCTCTCCCTCGTGACTCTTTCCCTCCCCCTCCCTTATCATCCTCCTCATCCTCTCTCCTCAACCCCCTCCTCAACCCCCTCCTTATCCTCCCTGCTCACTCCCCTCCTTAACCCCCCTCCTCATCCTCAACCCCCCTCCTCAACCCCATTCCTCAACCTTCCTCATCATCCTCCTTCCTCAACCCCCTCCTCATCCTTCCTCCTCAACTCCCTCCTCATCCTCCCTCCTCAACCCCCCTCCTCAACCCCCCTCTTCAACCCCCTCCTCATCCTCAACCCCCCTCAACCCCCCCTCATCACTTTACCCCTCTCTAATTACCTCCCCCTCTCCCTTTCCCCTCACTTACCTTCCATCAGCTGCTCCTCCGCTCCTCCACGCGTCTTCCGGCGGTGTCGGGACCCAGCCAATGCTAATGATGTGACACGCATGTGACGTCACGTCATTAGCATATGCCGGGTCCCGACACCGCCGGAAGATGCACCGCAGCGCGGAGGAGCAGCTAATGGAAGGTAAGTGAGGGGAAAGGGAAAGGGGAGGTAATTAGAGAGGGGTTGAGGTTGAGGAGGTGGGTTGAGGATGAAGAGGGGGTTGAGGATGAAGAGGGGGGTTGAGGAGGGGGGTTGAGGAGGGAGGATTAGGAGGGAAGATGAGGAGGATGACAAGGGAGGGGAGGGAAAGAGACACGAGAGAGAGGGGGGAAAGAGACACATGGGAGGGAGAGGGGGGAAGAGACACGGGGGTGGAGACACACAGGGGGAAAGAGACACAGGGTGACTCGTGTATGAGCAGAGGAGACCTATTTCAGCCTTAAAAAAAAGGCTAAAAAACTCGGCTTATACTCGAGTATATACAGTACTTAACTTAATAATGCAAATGTTTTTACACAATTTCAAATAAATAATTACAGCATTTGATTTTTATTTTTAGTAATCAGTTTTGCTTTAATGATGTTAGACATTTTGCCTTTGTTCATAAAAGAACTAGAAGCCTGAGAGGAACTGTGGATTCAGCTCTTAAAATTGACCTTAAGTTACGGTATTCCTGCCATATGTCTGCGGGCTTGCTGCAGGCTTGAGATTTACTACAATTACAAAGCACTTTTATGTAGCATTTCAGAGCGCGAGCCAGATCAATTAAGCAAGGCCGTAACTACCCATTGAGAAACAGCCAATTGAAAATTAGACCGTCATCAATAGGGCAGTATAACATGGAGGTTATATGTCGATCAACTAGCGTTTGGAGGTCCGATATGTGGGATTGCAAACCCACAAAATACAAAATAATAAAAATTAATGCCAATACTGTTCTAGTCCATGTGGGTGGCCTGATATGTATTAACTCATTGATTCCCACAATTGATATAATACCAAAATAACACATAAAAAAACTATTTTGATTGCAGATTTAAAAGTTTGAGACTGTTGTACAATTGACTCAATGTCTTTCATCGCTTTCCCCGTCATTTACAGTGCAGTGTTGATTTTTTATTTGCATTTACAGTGGTATGGACATGTCTTTAACCCCTTTGCGGGTCCCATCTGGTACCCGTAGGATTCTCTTCTACATTTGCCGTATACGGGTGTGAAAACATTTGCGGTCTTGCGGAATTGCAGCAATTGAATAGCGATTTGCGATTTTAGCGATCGTAACTCTTGGGCTTTAAGTTAGGATTGTAACAGGGGATTTTCAGCCTGTAACCCGTAGATTGTTTGCGGCTCGCAAAAAGATGCCAATTGAATAGCAAATTAAGGGCTACATTACGGGCTCCAGTAAGCTACAATTTCTCAATTGAATGAAACCCTAAGATTCTAAGATAGAATGTCCCATGACTCAGAGTCATCTAAATATTATATTTTTTCTAAAAATGATGATATGTTCATGTCTTGCATATCAGATAATGTTATTTTTTGCTACATACTTAACAAGTATGTTAAGTTTTTAACAACTTACGGTGGTCCTTTAAGTCCTTGCAGTGCTAAGTACCCACATGTGCACATTATCTGGACAGAGCTTGACAGTGCTGGCCGTCTACCTAATGCACTTTATGCAGTGATCATCTGATTGAATGGTGACCTAATAATTGCACATTATCAGAACTGACTCGGAGAGTATACTGTAGGGTGACCTCAGATTTAGAGTTTGCTCACGCTCAGACATAATCACCATTCATACTGACACTCAGCCTCACTCTCTCATTCTCCCTCTAACCTACTCATGGCATGTTATCAGGACAGTTTCAGACAACAGTGGTATCTATTTAAAGGATCGCTGTATTTCAAGAAATATTTGTTTCTGTAGAATATATTGATACATTTTTATTGTTTGACAAGATTTCGAAAGGTTTGACCTCCATAAGTAACAAACTAACAGCTGTGTAAGCAATGGACAAAAAAACGTTTGAAGAAATATGAGTTTTTGAAAAATCTCTTTCTGAGTAGAAGAATGCATCTGCTTGTTACATCACTTCATGAGTGTTGGATCATAAGGAAAGGGGTTTGTTGGACAATTGGATCTGACTGAAATTGAAATGATAATCCTTCCCTCTTACTGGCCCAGAAGCAGCCTGGTTGCATCAGGAAATGCAAGGATTGCTCCCTCGAAATGTAAACATCCGTTTCACACAAAATTTCCCCACTTTATCATGGATGCCTCCAAGGTCCATTAGGGGTATCACAATTTTATTTTTTAATAAAAGCAAGTTTAATGACTTTCTACCTGCTTAATTATTATTTTAGTCATACTCAAAAAAAATCATATTCATTTATTTTTTTCATTGTATAATATTATTATTATAGTATTTAATAGTGTGAACGTTCAGCACTCTTTCTCACTCAAAAAAATCATATTCATTTATTTTTTTCATTGTATAATATTATTATTATAGTATTTAATAGTGTGAACGTTCAGCACTCTTTCTCACTCACTAACACACACACTCTCAAACTCTTCAACATATTCAGTCACATTGTTTAACAGTGGTAGACATAAAACATACTGAATATTTAAAACTTTTCAAATGTACTAATATATATTTTATATATGTAAACATTTTACATTTTGTACGAACAACACGTTAGCGCATCATTATAGACTTAAACCCTTAACTGTGGCACTGCAGATAATTTCCCTGGGCAAAATGTTAGGATGATTTTGTACATGTTATTTTATTTGTTCATTTTATTCTATTTCTTTTTAAATAAACCATTAGTTCTTGTGGTGGATCTATGAAATGCAGATATTTCTGCTATGCAACATCAAATAATGGAAATTATACAGTCATTGCACAGAACACAAGAAAAGTTTATTAAAATGGCTTGTGAAAAAATGATACTGCGTAGATTGCTCTAGCTCTCAAAGTGTCAGTGATATTAATCTAATGTTAGAGAATGTTATCTGGAGCAGGCTGTGACCTTCTATGATGGTCATGGTTATGATCCCAGTCTAAAATGATGGGCCTGGGTGAACAGATCATGAAATATTAGAATTTTCTGATCATAAAGTTACAGGTAGTTTCTGCTGTCTGTTTTCAATCTAAAATCATATGACATTGAGAAGAATGAATTTGTGCAGGCCCAGGAACATATTTCCCACTAGGCAGAGTAGGCAGCTGCCTATTGCTTGCAGAAAGCAACCTGAAAGAGAGCAAAGTTGTGCTGTAATAGTTAATGTTCTCTCGAAAATTCCATTGAATGTTCCAATAAATATGTTTGTTCAATGAAACAGGTATCACTTTGTACTGCAATACTCTGTGTATATACTCTGAGTATTTATCATATTCTTTCAAACATTCCACTATAAACTACATTTTCATGAGTTTATAACTTTGCACTAGCGAATTGCCCATCAAAAAATGACGGCAATCAAATCGTAAGGTAGCTAATGCTGTTTGGTGTGTAATACTAAAATATATAGTAGATGAATAAATGAATATACTTTACCTATTTTGAAGCATTGTGTTGAAGAGCTGACAATCTGTTTTCATATTGCTGCAGCATTAGTGGTGTGTAGCTGCTGTGTAAGCGTGATGAATGTGTGCAGTGTAAGAGTGTGCGTGCGCGAGACGAAACCGTTAGCGTAGTGGTGTTCTTCCGCATTGGCGTAAAATGGCGGGTTATCTGTGTTATGCGTGTTTGCGGATTATCCGTCGGTGCTTCGTGGTGTTTTTCGAGTTTTGTGTGTTGTTTTGCGAGTGTGTTGTGGTGTTTTACGTATTGAGAGTGCTGTAGCCTCGTTTTCGTTTTGTTCGGCGGCCATTTTTTCTCTCGCATATCAAATTTTTTATTGTCCAAACTCTTTTATTTTTATTGAAACGAAGGTGTAAGTTGCATTTTTGAGGTCCTGGATGCTCCCTGTTGCTGTAGGTAAGTTTTTTATGTATGTGCTGTGTGTATGTATTGTGATTTTAATTTTGTAATGTTCGCGAGTTGCGTCCGAGTGTTGCGAGGTCGTAATGTGTGTGAACGTGTGTGGTATGGTGTTTGCGAGTGTCGTAATGTGTGTGCCGTGTTATTTGCGTTGCGACGTTTATGGCCTCCAGCCCATGATGCCATGTCCCCCCAGGCTAAGCCTTCATGTCCCCCAAGGCCAGGCCTTCATGGGCCCGATCAGTCAGATCTAATCACTATCAGCACTATCAGTCAGACCCATCAGACTACTTACATTCATCGAAGCTGTTCAGAAAATGTGCAGGCAGGGGAGACATGGCGGAGGTGAATTGAGATGCTCCAATGAATGTAAGTAGTCTGATGGGTGTAATGGGGCATGGAGTTCTGCTCCCTCTCTCCAGCGGCGGGGTATTGTGGGGAGGAGGTGGCTGCAGGGCCTCAGCGTGAGCAACGGGCCGTACGCTGCGGGCAAGGGCCTCAGTTGCTGGGATGGAGCGCCTTTGGCGCTCCATCCCAGCAACTGAGGCCCTTGCCCGCGGCCCTCGCGTAGCAACGGCCCGTACGCTCACAACTATATATGTGATATATATATATATATATATATATATATATATATATAATGTGTATATATATACATATATATATATATTATGTGTATATATATATATAATGTGTATATATATATATATATATAATGTGTATATATATATATATATATATATATATAATGTGTATATATATATATATATATATATATATATATAATGTGTGTATATATATATATATATATATATATAATGTGTATATATATATATATATATATATATATATATATATAATGTGTATATATATATATATATATATATATATATATATAATGTATATATATATATATATATATATATATAATGTGTATATATATATATATATATATATATATATATATATAATGTGTATATATATATATATATATATATATATATATATATAATGTGTATATATATATATATATATATATATATATATAATGTGTACATATATATATATATATATATATATATATATATATATATATGTTGTATAATGTAAATAAGAAGCCATCTGGAGTATATTGATTTCACATAAAAGTTCAGGTCCTCAGAGATAATCCTCCCTACCACAATATTTAAATATATACATTAAATGTGACACATAAACTATAAAAAAACAGTTCTATCTTTCCATTTGTTTTTGCAGAGTGAGAGACAGATTTACATACACAGCTATATGATATATTAGACTCGCCCCCTAATGTGCTGAGTGGCTACTGCTTGTGCTGCTGAGCATTCTGGGACTTGAAGTTTTGTGCAGTGAGTTCTGGTACACCCACTTCCGGTTCTTTATTAGCGCGACGCGAGGGGCCGCGGGCTCAGGTAAATACAGTGATTCAGGTTCCAGTTGGTGACCAGGAGGGCCTCAGTTGCTGGCATGGAGCGCCTTCGGCGCTCCATGCCAGCAACTGCGAACCTCGCAAGCGTGAGCAACGGCTTAAGCAAGCTCGTATGCTCACAACTATATATGTGATTGGTATGTGGTGATTTTTTCCCCATAGGAATTTTTGCTCACCTGTATCAAAAAATTTGCTGAATGGATTTGTTTGAAATGTTGCAATGTATTAGTGATCTAAGACGCCTCCATACCTTTTGTGGATTTTTTTTTTTTTTTTAAAGATTTTTGAGATATAATAGTTGAAGAAAAAATAATGTAATGCACATGCTGAGTACTGTCAGATTCCAGGCATTGTGATTGGTCCATTATGGTCAGGTGATGATTTTAGTGGATTAAGAGAAAGAAAGAGAGAGACAGATCTCTGGCTATGTAGCATTACTGGGATAGTATGAGCTCTGCTATTCCTGTACTGACTCTGCACACAGTGTGAGCTGTGCTAGTCTTGCACTGACACTACACTCAGCAGCCTGATACTGCACCTTCATACAGACAATATGATCTTTGCTATTCCTGTAATGACACTACACACAGCATCTGCATACTGCACCTTCATACAGACAGTGTGAGCTTCGCTATTCCTATTCTAAGAATACACAAATTCATTCTGATATTGCTCCTCCATACAGACAGTGTAAGATATGCTATTCCTGAAACTACACACAGCATCTGGATATTGCACATTCATACACACAGTGTGAGCTCTGCTGTTAATGTGCTGACACTACACATTGCACATTTATACAAGGGCACATAGACAAATTCAAGAATAAGAGCTTTATTAGGTAACAGCTGATCTACACTGAATGTATCTAAAAAAATCAATATAAACTTTAAATATTGTTAATTAATTAAATTAAATTAAATATTGTTGTCAATAAACAAGATCATTATAAATCATAATGTTTAAGGAAATGTTATTCCAGACAGCACATTCTGCACATTCACCGTTACAACACTTATGGAGTTAGTTCCTCAACAAGCACCTGGGGTCATGGTGTTGGCTTCAGACACACGTCTATTTATATCAGTGGGATGTGTTTAACTTGTGTGTTATTATCCTAATAAGAAGCCTTTTCTGTTAGTTTTATTGTGCTTTTAAAATTGTCCCAGTGCAAACAGGAATCATGTCTGATGTGTATGAGAGAATCTTTTTTTAACTAATTCCACATGTCATTTTCCTATTCTTGGTAGCCAGCCATACTTACTTATTTTTGTACTTTTATAAAATCCATCAAAATCCAAATGCCTTCACGAAAATGAAGTCAAGGGACGAGGTCAATAATATTTTAAGCATGCACATGCAGAGGAAGGAAGTTTATGTAGTGAAGAGGACAGAGAAAAGGACCAGAGGTCCAGATTTAGGTCTCCCTATTGAATACCCCTGATATACATGTTCTCAGTATTGTTGTTAAATAATATATAACAAAAAAATAGATATAGTTGTAATTGAAGATGTTTTTCATAAAATCAGAGAAAGTATCTACAAAAATTGCATTACACTACCCTCCCTGTGCTCATCAAGGTCATCGTTTGGGAGCTGAGTTGTTTACCCAGTCATATTTCACAGATAAGTGTTAGTGACAGAGATGTAGCTTCTAATGATGGCTTCCACTCTCCTCAAACATGGAGGAGTAAATGGCAGACTAGGCGAGTATTAATTACTTAAATAGTTATTCTTCACTAGTTGTGAACATTAATATAAAAGAAACTTAAATGTATGTGAAACTTGTTTGATGCTGAGTCACTGGTCCATAACAATGATTGAACTCTAGTTGAAGCCATCCCGGTGAAACGCGTTGAAAAGGATGCCCCCTTTGCTAGAGAGCACCTTCACTCTTGCTTACACGTTGTAATTTTTTGTTTTATTTATATTATATAGTTTACCATCTTTGAGCTTCAACTGTGTCTCTGTAGTACAAAAGTTTTCTTTTTCTTACATATAAAATACTGCAAATATTGTAAGTTTCCTTTTCACCCTTGCTGATAGCTCAGGCTAGGAATCTACAGGAGGGATATTACTTACTAGAATCTTATGGAACACCAGTGGTTCTTCTACCAGTTGTGTGGAAATGTAATGTATTTCATACACTCCCAGGACTGAAGAAAATAACTTAAATATTTACAAAGCACTGGTTTGAATGCTAGATCTGAATGTTTATAATTCCCTAGACAGACATATGTGACCAGCTATTCTGAATATATTTTTCTTGGCATGATTACAGTTACGACATTATTTGGGTTGATGAACTGGCACATTTGCTTGTCATGCTAACATTGTGTAATGCAAATGTGCCTTAAATATGCTACTGTTTGGACACTTTCTTTGCATTTTTTGATTAGACTCATTATTATTTTGCACATTAATTTACAAGCAAATTAGCAAATACAGTTTAAATCCAAACATGCAAAATTACATTATCATTTCATTATTAAATGGTTGGAGTGAAAACTAATGTGGAAGCAAAGTGATGATTAAAGGGGCACTGTCATCAGGGCTGAAGAAAACAAAAAAGGTTCAATTATTGCAGTGCTGTAAACATCAGAATCTTAATAGCATGGATGTGCAAGCTGGGTTTTTCAGAGTTGGATGCACAAAAGATCAAATTGCCAAAGTCTGTTGGATAACAGAGAAAGCAAGAGAGTTCCAGAAAAATATATACTTCTGCTTCATAGATGATTCTAAAGCCTTTGACTGTGTGGATCATAATAAAATGTGACAAGCCTATCACATCCGCTTCCTGAAGAATCTTTATGTGAACCAAGAAGCCAAAGTCATGACAAAACATGGAACAAATGAATGGTTCAAAATCAGGAAAAGAATGTGACAAGGTTGGATTTTGTCACCTTAATTATTCAACTTATATGTGGAATACATCATACATAGCCCAGGCTGGACAAATCCAAAGCCAGAAATAACATTTGTAAGAAAAATTCCTACATCCTCAGACATGGATATTACTGTTCTGATGGCTGAAAATGGAACTAAAAGACTTGTTGATGAGGGTGAAAGAAAAGAGTGCAAAAGCTGTCCTGCTCCTCAACGTTAAAAAGGTGAAGATCATGGCAAATGGCAATCTCAGTTGCTGGCAAATAGATGGGGAAGAAGTGAAGGCAGTTAAAGAATTTGTTTTCCTGGGATCCAAGATCTGTGCAGATGGTGACTGTAGTCATGAAATTAAAACACGTTTGCTTCTGGAGAGGAAAGCTCTGGCAAGCTCGGACAAGCTAGTAAAACGTAAAGATATTAAACTATCAACAAAGGTTAGCATAGTTTGAACATTGGTATTCCCAGTAGTAACAAACAGATGTGAGAGCTGGACCATAAAGAAGTCTGAGGACCGTAGAATTGACATTTTTGAATCATGGTTTTGGCAAGATGATCCAATAAATCAGTACTTCAGGTAATCAAGACGAACTGTTCATGAGGCTGAAGCTAAAATATTTTGGCCATATCACGAGATGGCAGGATTCCCTCCTGCTCAACATTAAAAAAATTAAGATCATGACAAACAGCAATCTCAGTTCCTGGCAAACAGATGGGGAAGAAGTGGGGGCATTGACAGATTTTATTTTCCTGGGATCCAAGATCTCTTTAGATGGTGACTGTAGCCATGAGATCAAAAGACATTTGCTTCTGGGGAGGAAAAGTATGGCAAGTCTGCATAAGCTATTAAAAAGCAAAGATATTGCACGAACAAAGGCCTGAGAGTTAGAACCATTGTATTCACAGAAGTAACATACAGATTTAAGAGATAAATCATAAAGAAAGCTGAGAGATGTAGAACTTATATTCAGTCACCACAAACTATGTGAGAAAATCTATTACAATCTTGAACTTGAACGTTTTGGCCTTGATTCCAAAATATATGTTTAGTTCAACAGAAGAACACCATATCTACTATGAATCAAAGTGGTGGCAGTATCATGCTTTGGGGTTGTTTCTCTCTAGCAAAGAGTGGCAGTAGTCAATATTTATGGAATAATGAAAAGCTCCAGATATCAAGATATTTTGGTACCAAAATCCTGAAATTGCTCAGTCAGAGCCCACACATCGGTTTGGTTGTTCCCATGGAATAACCTAAAGATAACTGTAGACTGCAGGACTCTTGGCAATCTGAGGGAACTTCAACAATTTTGCAGGGAAGAGTAAAAGAATTGTGGAGTCCAAGTGAGTAGAGCTGTGGTAAATGCATAAGGTTGTTCCACAAAATATTAGTTGGTTTTAGGGGAGGGGCATGTGCACAGTTATGTAACTAGGATTTTTATTTTCAATAATTAATTAATTTCAATCTAAATTTTAGTTTCTATTTATATATAGTTCAGAAATGTTATATGTTTATCTATATGAATATAGTGACTGCACGTATAACCAAATAACTGTGCATATACCATAATTATTCTGCATATATAAAGAGTTTGATGCCTATGCCATGCTTACTCTATCATGATTTGTAGACAGTCATAATGTATTCATAGAGTTGTTAAGGGAAAGATATAAACAAAACTACAGAAAACAAAAAAACACACACAGACAGACTGTCCTGGCGGTTGTGCTGCCATTTTTTCTCTGTATCCATCCTCTGAGATGCCATTGATTCAAGGATCCACCATCAGCCATATCTCCACACAATTCTCATGGTTATGCTTGAAGACTATAGGAGGTCTAAGGCAAGATGTTGGTAAGTGAGATGTGAGGTGCTTGTAGGTCCCTGCACTCCATTTTCTGTTGGGTCCATTTGCTATACCTAGCCCTCCTTGAAGCCCTGTAATCAAATGGCCACTGAAGGCATTGTTTCTTTGTTGCATTCGAAAGACGGCATTTAATAAAGTTGTGTTTTTTGTATTTGAAAATGAAGCTCCTTGAACAGAATAAACTTCCTTGAATGAATAACTGTGATTGGGGGTCTATGTCAGCCAATGTGCAGCAATATAGCTGTTTGAGTCATAAGTGTCTTCCAATGAGATCTAAAGTAATGCTTTCTCTCTGCTCACGCAGAGGTATTTCCTGTTGCTTTTCCGGTTTGTTTCCAATCAATTTAAATATGTTTTACTAAGATTTTTTATGGAAAAATACATTTTTATAATGTAATGTATATAAAGTGCCTTGCAAAAGTATTCACTCACCTTGACTTTTTACCTATTTTGTTACATTACAGCCTCAAGTTCAATGTTTTGTTAATCTGAATTTATGTGATGGATCAGAACACAATAGTCTAAGTTCGTGAAGTGAAATGAGAAAAATATATACATAAAACTGTTTTTTAGAAATAGAAAACAGAAAATTGGCATGTGCGTCTGTATTCACCCCCTAACCAAACACTGCCATGAAGACCAAGGAACTCTCCAAACAAGAAAGGGACAACGTTGTTGAGAAGTACAAGTCAGGGTTAGGTTATAAAAAATATCCAAATCTTTGATGATCCCCATGAGCACCATCAAATCTATCATAACCAAATGGAAAGAACATGGCACAACAGCAAACCTGCCAAAAGACAGCCGCCCACCAAAACTCCGGTCCAGGCAAGGAGGGCATTGGTCAGAGAGGCAGCAGAGAGACCTAAGGTAACTCTGGTGGAGCTGCAGAGCTCCACAGCAGAGACTGGAGTATCTGTACATAGGACGACAATAAGCCGTAAGCTCCAGAGTGGCCAGAAGAAAGCCATTACTTTCAGCAAAAAACAAAATGGCACATTGTGAATTTGCGAAAAGGCATGTGGGAGAATCCCAAAATGTATGGAGGAAGGTGCTCTGGTCTGATGAGACTAACATTGAACTTTTCAGCCATCAAAGAAAACGCTATGTCCGGCGCAAACTCAACACATCACATCACCCAAAGAACACCATCCCCACAGTGAAACATGGTGGTGGCAGCATCATGCTGTGAGGATGTTTTTCAGCAGCTGGGACTGAGAATCTGGTCAGAGTGGAGGGAAAGATGGATGGTGCTAAATACAGGGATATTCTTGAGCAAAACCTGTACCACTCTGTGCGTGATTTGAGGCTAGGACGGAGGTTCACCTTCCAGCAGGACAATGACCCCAAACACACTGCTAAAGCAACACTGAGGTGGTTTAAGTGGAAATATGTAAATGTGTTGGAATGGCCTAGTCAAAGCACAGACCTCAATCCAATAGAAAATCTGTGGTCAGACTTAAAGATTGCTGTTCACAAGCACAAACCATCCAACTTGAAGGAGCTGGAGCCGTTTTGAAAGGAATGGGCAAAAATCCCAGTGGTAAGATGTGGCAAGCTCATAGAGACGTATCCAAAGCGACTTGGAGCTGTGATTGCCACAAAAGGTTGCTCTACAAAGTATTGACTTTTAAAGGAGTGAATAGTTATGCACACTGACTTTTTCTGTTATTTTGTCCTATTTGTTGTTTGCTTCACAATAAAAAAAAAACTTCAAAGTTGTGGGCATGTTCTGTAAATTAAGTGATGCAAATCTTTAAACAATCCATGTTAATTCCAGGTTGTGAGGCAAAAAAACATGATAAATGCCAATGGGGTGAATGCTTTTGCAAGGCACTGTAATATAAAATTGGCATTCCATGTCCGTTTAAGTTTTAAGTGGTTCATAAGAATTTGACCAAGGAGGGTAGATTGTTGGGTGTGATATAAAATACATACATAACACTCTTGGATTATATTTTCAGTATAGGATGTTATACCCTAAGTGAGCAGAAACTTCACTTGTGCTACTTAGGTGTCTTGGTTCTTTAACATTCTGAGTGCACATCTCAAAGTTTTAAGTGTAGAAATGTGATATTCTATTGCATAACAGCAATTTCAGACATTTCCTGCTCATATTAGATCAGTTTACTGTTGTGACTATGCTGGATGTCCCTGAATCCTGAATATGAAAGATTTTTGTGTATGCTCATGGACTATGCATTACAACTCTGACCTACTCTTACTTACTGAGAACCCAAACAGCTTTGTCATCACTGATACCAGAAAGATGAACACAACAGAGGTAGCCTCAAACCTGGATTTCATATAAGCTCTTTCACTGTACATATGGAATATAAAGAGGTACCTCTCCAGAGAGCATCATCTGTGAATTTGAACATTGGGTTCGCGGAAAGCAAAGTTATGAAGATTATAAGATTACCAAGTGTAACAACCATTAGGAAGAAGGAGGTTATTCTTCACTAGAATATTAGTTATATTATATATACTGATATCAGAAAGCTGGTCCCTATCCATTAATCTGTTATATCACTGCATCTCTCTGGAATACATTGTGACCAAAATATATATTTATGATTATGAATGATAGAACCAAAGTTATGTGCTACAATGTAATGGGAATCACTTGGACGTAATGTCCAACTTCATGGCATTCCAATAAATACACTGAATGTTGGGCGTTTAAAATATTGCTTCTACATTTTGCTCTTGTTCATTCTACTTTATTTTCTTTTTTAGATAAGTAACATCATATATTTTATAGTATGCATTTACTCTCTTTTTTCTATTATGCTGCTTCTTTCATAATTGTTCGTAAACTGAGATAAAATTAATTACTCTGCATAACTATATGATTGCACTCTTGGATCAGTTCACTCTCACATGTTTTTAGATCAGCAAGCTCATCATAAATTAATGTACCACAAGTTCCCGTACTTGGCCACCGTTTGGTTATAGAGCTTTTAGTTATGCTCCAGACATGTGGAACTCTCTCCCCATAACTAGGATGCATTTTATATATATATATATATATATATATATATATATATATATATATATATCACATTCACTCAAACCCATTTTTATCTATTGATTCTGATTTCTAGATTCTCTGCAAATTATATCTTCATGAGAAATGATAAGTTCCAGTTACATCAACTTCTACTGTAAAGACACGGTTATCGAATAGCAGTTTTTGGATTTTGAAGTAGAACTATCTTTTGCTTCCATCATCAAATTATTTAATTTGTTGTTAAAGGTCTTTATAAAATGAAGTTTGCAAATACAAGTTGATTTTCTATTACATTTAATTCTGTTTTCTTCCCAACTAAATGTCATCAATGATTGTGTTGTAATGCAGTAATGTAGTGCTCTCCTCATTGCGCAGTTATTGATCCTTAGCTAATTTTCTGTCTCCTTGTAATTTCATTAATTGACTTTTTAAGATTATGCTACATTTTGTCTATTTAACATATTAATGGCTAGTAACTTATGGAAGGTACATTATGTGTTTTGTTTTTTGTATATCATAAATTAGTAGCTCATTTGTTTGATATAATATGCTCTTATGAAGAAATGTAAAAAAAAAATACAATAATTTTTAACTATTATATTTTGCTTTAGTTATTTGCTTTTGTTTCTAACAGTATTAGACACCAGGAGTAGATGGAAGAAACCTTTAATTTAGATGAAATGTCTATTTTGTTCTTTTGAAAAACTGCCCCTTTTAAGTGCCACTTGACAATATGACTAAAGCAAGGCGTAGAAGAATAACCCTTCCTCCCAGGGTTCAGTTAACCAATAGTTCAAGGCTAAAGCATCCAGACACAAGTAGTATCTGCTAAATTTAAGATATTCTCTCAAAATGTTTTTGTTTTTTTTTGGGCTCATGGCTTACATATCTGCTGATGTTAGTCAATTGCATTCTTCACAATTATGTGAAGTTTATACCAAGCTGCAACTTCCTTTAAATAAACTTTACTCCTGTACCTTGGTTGTTTTATCTAGAAGATTTAAACTTTAACATAATCTTTTCACCTCAATAATACAATAGACGGCATCTCATCTGCCTGTGCTGGACTGTTATTTGCATCATGTGGATAATACAAGACTCGTCTACATTAAATTCCTTTAAGAACAGACATAGGTGACATCAGCTTATCCCTTCCCACATTGAGCTGCGCTTAAATAAGCCTACTGTAAATATAATACATTTTACTGATATTTATGTTTTCCATTTATTTTAATACAAATCACTCTTAAATGCATTATACATATTTATATTCAACAAAATCCATGTAATTTCTATTTTTTTTAAAAACAGGATGATACAAATATTTTACTTTCATTATAATAGAAATCACAAAATTTGTAAAATAAATCTCTCTGAATGCTTACAGCCACCTTTTTTATAGTTTATTCAGTTTTTCAGTACAATACCAATATTTAAAACAATAGCATACATTACAAAACACAACATAAATTACATTACATAACTTCTCCCAGTTTTGCTAGATCTAAGTTGCCGACGGGGAGACCATTCCATACACATCTTAACTCAAGAATTAACAATTTAATAGTTCCTGATTATTACATCTCTTTTTCATCAAGCAGTATAAATTGTTTTTATAACATCAATATGAATATCTCCTGAGTTACCATTTGTACATGGATTACAATATTTAAATGAATCTCTTAATTTAAACCTAGCCTAATTCTAGGCCAGACATCGGCGAGGTGGAAGGCACCTAGATTTCATACACTGTATGTCTCTGCAATTCAGTGTTACCTGGAAGCAGAGAGGCAGGAGTGACTGAGCCAGCGCAGTGTTGGCGTTACATTCCCCAGGTTCAGCACCGCACCCTTTAGCCCAACATACCAATGTATAAGTGAGGAGTGAAAGCTGCTGCTGCTAGAACAGACCTCACTGACAAATATCCTATGTGCAGCTAATCTAGGCCTCTTTTAATAGTGACTCACAAGCAACCAGAAACTACATTTACGTGGCATCTATCAATCCCCACGGGTGCCCGATAACGGATAGTCTACTATATATATATATATATATATATATATATATATATATATATATATATATATAAACTATAGTGTGCATTTGTTGTTGATTTGTGTAATAATAAATGGTGAACATGTGTGTTATAATTGGCAGTAGGCACTTCTCTTTCATTATAATAGTGTAATTTAATACCTTATTTGTGGTGAGTTCCTAGAAGGAAAATTCTTAGCTAATACTGTGAAGGTGACTGTGACCTGTGTTGCAGATACAATTACTTGTTTTATGTATGTAAAGTGCACTTTTACCACTTAAACCACTGTGTCTGGGATCGCACTGCAAATTCAGATAACTATCCCTCTTGGTTAACAGGGTTCAAATAATAATATGGAAAGTGGCATGAAATAATTCCACCTTTTTAATTCCTTTCATAATTATCCAGTGAATTTTAAAGGTGGAATTAAAACACCACTGCAACCACCATATTTTTTTTCTAATAAAAGGTACCATTTCCTTTTCTTAGCTTCTTATGTCTACTACTGTCAGGAGAGAGTCAGGAGTCAGGAGAGACTATTCCATTCTGCATATAGAAGCTTCTTCTGCATTTAAAGCTTCCTGTATATAATCACAAATCAACATGGCAGAATCTACTATAGCAACAACTGCAAGTAAGAAGTATTCAATTAAATTTTGTACTATATTATACGTTCTTAAAACAATTCACCCATTAGCCTGTGCAGTTCTTCAGATTACTATATTTTTATTATAGGACTCAGGGATGGAGCTACCAGTGGTGCAATTCACCAGGGCCCTTGTCTGGGGTTGATGGGGGGCTGGGCCTCCTCTGCCCCATGCCACCCCTGGCCAGAAATTTGTCTGTACCTGTTTAAAAAAGAGCATTTCTACTGAAATTTCAAGAGGTAGCAGTGTGTAGCAGTTCAGCACAATGGGGATGTGTATCAGGGAAGAGATAAGAGAGCAAGTGGCTGGATGATCGCAAAGTTACATAGTTACATAGTATTTAAAGTTGAAAAAAGACTTTCAGTCCATCAAGTTCAACCTTTTAAGATCTCCTCTGATCTGCAATATGCGGATTAACTATTAATTAATTAGTTGTTAATAAATTATTAATCAATTATTTATTTATTTATTATTATTACTACAAGAGGGGTGGGTTTTGTGAGGGTAAGCAAAGGAGATAGGGATAGGTGCTGTGGGAGATGGATGTTGAGGGGTTGGGTGCTGACAAGGAATTGGTGCTCTGTAGGGATGGGTGCTAACAGGGTGGGTGCTGTGCGGGTTGAATGTTGAAAGGCACTGGGTGTTATGTGTAGATGGCTGTTGAGAAGGATTTTCTTTGCACGAGGGCCCACCATTCCCTAGCTCTGCCATTGATGGGACTATGGTGACCTTTTAATAATTATGCTATATTATGTTATGGATTCTGCTTATAACATTTTTAAACCTACATACTGTATACAATCAACATAGAATACATTGATTGTTAATGTATCAACTATAACCCTCTCTGATAAATAATCTCTATTATGTAAAAATGTGAAAATCGGTCAGTGCTACTAAATTCATCATAGATCTGCATAATATTAAATATAGGTAATTTATATAGGACCTAAGTCAGTAATCAATAGATCACCTTGTGTACAGTTTCCTAGACAACAGCTGGTGTTGAGTGAAGTGATAAGTTGAATGAAAGAGGACAGATTGATGTAAATAACAACAGATGGGTATCACAGTTGATAGACTGAACCCAAATTCCTCCTCTGACTGCTGTGAATGGTGAGAACCCGCTCTCCATTAAAAGAGTCTGCAGTATGTAGGAGGATAGGGCCTGTCTTCTATTGGACTCTGGCAGGATCCTGACTCATATCAGAAGTGAATACGCTCCTAGCATCTGTTTGGTGTGAAATCAGTTCACCAGCAGAGTGGGCAGGTGGCTGTAAAACAATGCGAGCCACTCACAATAGACCTTGGACATTAGTCTAGCACAGGGCACCATACATGAATGGTACTGGAAACTCACTGTGAGGGGGGATCTATATCGAGCTCACCCCGTGGAGCCTCATGAGCTTCATTTAGCTTTGTTCTGCTTTTGTGCATTGTGAGAAGCAATTATCATAACAGTTAATTATTTACTTAACGGTATCATTAACCCATTCAGGTCTGGATAGGAATTTAACCCAACTGTTGTTGATCCTTGATTACACAAGTGTTTACATTTGTAATTACCTGGCATTCTTTTCTCTCTCTTGTAAAAATTACAAGAAAAGCAAAATCTATATAAATAAGCAAAACAAAATTGGTTTAAAATGAAATGAAATGCTGTGAATCATTTTATATTGATTTTTTTTTTTGAACTGCAGGTAATGTCTGCTTTTCAGCAGAAAGGTTTCCCCTAAACATACAGCTGGCACTGCTAATCAATACACATTAATTACAACAACAGGATAAGCAAAAACAGACACTATATTGTTTTTTATGTAATGTCACGACCAAATAGAGTACAGAAGATGTTCTCATTAGCGGCGTTAGCAGGCAATGTAAATATGGGTGGAATATGAAAAAGAGCTGGTACTAAAGCACACAGAAGTTATATTAATGGATAAATGAACTGCAATATTTACAATATTCTATCTAAACGAACTAAATGGCCGAAATTTTGCAAAGTTAGTTTCCGATTAATTTTGTAGTTTACTATAGGTTTACAGATACTATTTGGATTACTGATATATTTTTTTTATTTGTTCACCAACCTGTTGAGTAAGAAAAATATTCCTGTGTGATAAGTTTTGCTGCTCCTTGTATAGAGACAGTAGCTTATTTCTCCATAGATTTCCATATCCAGTTTAGTGAAGTTTCCTGATACACCACAATGGTGTCCTGTTATCTGTTACATTCATGATAACAAATTGGTGACTTTAGTGTCTATTTTTGAAAACATTAAAGTCTGAACAATTATTGTAAAAACGTACAGCCATATTAAATTCCCCTAATGTGTAATCTTGTAGCTCGTAACGTAGCTCGCAAAACTTACGGCTATTAAATTGGCCTCTTAAACCAGCCGACAACAACTTACAGGGTAGGAGCGAGAAAACCGGCACGTGAGAATTCGACTTGCGAGCTCACAAATCCTTTGATCTGTCAAGCCCGTAACCGATACGTTCCAATTGCGCTATTAAATTGCATCAAAATCACTGGCGTTCAACCCTGTAATTCGCAAATGGAGGAATGGCTTCACCAGAAGAAGATTAAAGTTTTGGAATGGCCCAGCCAGAGCCCAGACCTGAATCTGATTGAAAATCTGTGGGGTGATCTGAAGAGGGCTGTGCACAGGAGATGCCCTCGCAATCTGACAGATTTGGCAAAGAAGAGTGTGCTGTTTGATTTCAGTTTGTTTTTCAATTGAGCTGTATGGTTTATAGGTCACATTAAAGGTGGAAAAAGTTCTGAAATAATTTATGTTTGTCTCATTTTTTTACAGCACAGAATCCTGACATTTTAACAGGGGTGTGTAGACCTTTTATATCCACTGTATGCATTTGAACATTTCTATTTGTATCATAAACTCCTTCATAAAGCTTACAGGTATATGTAAGTTTCCCTGTTACTTTTATCAAACACAAGCTGCTTATATCGGAAACATACATTATATTGATCTATTCTATACACATAGAGGTTTATTTTATTTTAAAAAAATAAAATAATTGGTTTCCACACCCACAGAGTTGCTTACATCAGCACCTCGTACTACCAATAGGAACACTGCATTCAAGTATGTTTAATAACTATATACTAACCTTCAATCCAACAGCAGAAACAATGCAGAAATTCAAAACTGCACTGATGAGTTGCATCATTCAAGGGAGGAGAGAGAGGTGTGGTTTAGGATACTAAGCCTACAAATCCCACAATGCTTTGCTGCAGAGACTGCTGTATCTGCCTCTGATTGGCAAAAACAAATTATAAATGTTATGATCATTTTAGCAAGAATTTTCAAGGGTGTTAACTCTCAAAATCAACTGCTTACTTTGGGTAAGTTTTTTCAGGCAACATTTTTTTTCATACACTGTTCATTCTCCTTTATCAGATGTATTCATAATTCAGGAAACTTAGGTATGCCTTTAAATTAAGTCAGGTCTTTTGTTTTAAGAGAAAGGTGTCACATAAATTATTAACATTAATGTCATAAATAAATATATATATATATATATATATATATATATATATATATATGTTCGTATGTGTGCACAGTCGGAGCATTGCAAATGAAACATATTAAAACAATTAATTGTTTAATTACACTGGACTACATTGGTTCAAATCGCAAATCTTTCTCTGTGACTTTGCACTATACCAATATTTTATGGGGGTCTGTTTTTATACATTTGCACCATTTAGTAAATCTTCCCTTAATTTTCTAGCCTGAAATAAAAAATAGAAATTGTACCCTAGATCAGCAGTTCACAAACCTCTATTCATCAAGCAGGCCATGATTACAGTTTAACACTGCTTGAATACAAATGAAGTAATTAGAGTCTGTGGAATGCTAATTGATCCTCCTGTTTTCGGATAGTTTTAAACTGAAATCATGGCCTGTCTGTTAGGTCTTGAGGAGAGGTTTGGAAACCGGTGCTCTAGATATTGAAGGTGTTATAGATTATAATGCTGTCTGGAAGTAGATATAGTAGGAAATGCATCAAATGCTATTTTTATTTTTTTAAAGACAACTAATCATATATTTAAAACATGATCATTTGAACGACACTTCAAAATATACCTAGGGCCTCATTCAATTGTGATTGGGCCAATTGAATAGGGCTCTAAATAAGCACATAGCATATTTTTTTAAAATAAGTTTTTAGTTAGTGAAAACCTTGCTTTTGGATAGATGTTTACTAACTAAAAACTTATTTAAAAAATATATGTAATGTGCTTATTTAGAGCCCTTTTCAATTGGCCAAATTGCAATTGAATTGGGGCCCTACTGTTTATAAAATGAAAAATAAAAGAATGGCTCATCTAATATATTGCCCTTTATATGCAGTCATACTGCTGTGCTATCTGACATTTTTGTTTCTGTAAAGGAAGGGCTGGCATTGAATGCACAGGTTGTTACTATGTCCACAAAGTGTCATCTACAACTGCCAGTTCATTCATTAGGTTTAATGGCAAGTTCGTTAGATTACATGACCACGGTGGCTCTTTAACTTTCTAAAACATTTTGCCAGATTTCCATTAAGCCTACTGAAAGAACTAATATTTTCCCACCTCAGGAAGTAGATCAACAGAAACCAAATGTTAGATTGGATAAATGCATATAAGAGGTAATATTTTGGAATATGGAGTACAATTCTGGGCACCACTACATAAAAAGGACATCTTAGAGCTCGAAAAGGTACAGAGGAGGGCAACAAAACTAATAAGGGGCGTTGAGGGGCTAAGTTATGAAGAAAGACTAACCAAATAAAACTTATTTTCTCTAGAAAAAAGGCATCTAAGAGGAGATAATGATTACATTATATAAATACATGCAGGGTCAATACAAGGCTTTGTCAAGTGAGCTTTTTGTGCCTAGAGGGTTTAAGCTGACATCCTTTGAGGTTAAAAAGAAAACAATTTCACCTTAAGGAAAGAAAAGGGTTTTTCACAGTAAGGGTGGTTAAACTGTGGAATTCTCTACCAGAGGAGGTGGTGACAGCAGATTTAATATTTTTTAATTAAAAAGGGCATTCAGAGATAAATAGAGAGAGAGTATTGATCTAGGGAGGAGTCCGATCGCTAGTATCTGCGGACAGAAAGGAATTGTATTTGTTTTCCCCGTTTGAAACAATTAGCAAAGTCTCACTTGGGTTTTTTTCTGTTTGTCTTCCTCTGGATCAATTAACAATCAATACGCTTTTGCAGATCAGAGAAGATCTTAAAAGTTTGAACTTGATGGACAAAGTCTTTTTTCAACCTCAGTTACTATGTAACTATGTAACTATGTATATATGCTGATTGATTTTAACTTCTAAAAATTATTTTGCCTGTTTTTAAATGTGCTTCGAAGAGTAAATAAATATATATTGTCGTAAATGTTTTTTTTTTACTGTATGACAGAATGTTTTTTTTTAATATAGATTCAAAAACATCTTTATCTGGTTCCATTTGCAGGAAAGTTGTCTTTCCCCTTTTTTCTCATACAGCATATGTTTTCTCTCTTATTGAACAGTAACTACACATTAACTGCAGGAAATACGAATAAAATTATAAGGAGCCTGTAGGAATTCTTGGAAAGTAAATATTTTCAGTTGTACGTAAGGTAGCACTTTTAAATATGAATACATACAACTTTTCTGATTTTCTATTTTTTAAGCTATGAATGCTAACAGATTGCTGTGTGTTGTGTGCACATTAACGTACGTGCTGATATAAATCTGCTATAATTGAAGTATGGTACATTATGTTTTTTGGCAGACATGAGAATTCACTAATAGTGTATTTTTTTCTCCACTGTGCACAAAATCTTTCTTGGCATTAACATATAAACAGATGTCTAAAAAACTAAGAAAAATTAAAGAAATGGAGAAAAACGAAAGTATAAAAAAAATCAATAATTCATAGTGTGTTAGCGTTTTTTTCTTATGCTGTGCACTTAAGTTGATAGTAAGTTTCCAGCTATAATTGCAAGAGAAATGATGATCCACCTTGGGCTTTCTGCCATTGTTACAACAACTAGGAGTTTTCGCCAAGACGCCATGTGTGAACATCAGATCTGATTCCACTGAGTCCCAGTCAGTAACACCAAACTGCTATCAATACTGACATGATCTGTCTATGTGTTAGATGATATGCCATAGCTAATTCACTTCTTGCCTAAGATCGCTTTCTTGCTACAAACCAGGATGAGATGTACAATATGAAAAACACATAACTAGGAAAGAAATATATAAAAGCAAGCTTTTCCACTGGAAATTATATGGGGATTTGGATGTATAGAGATTTGGCAAGTCACATTGAGCTGACATCCTATACCATCATTTAGATGCAATAAATTAATTAATTAGCAAACTGATGAATGTACCATGTTTAAGGAGAAAGCGAGTTTCCATTTAATATATTTGCTCTGTTCTCTGTGAAACATGATGATTCTAAACCTGTAATTAAAAAAACCATAATCTCAAAAATCTATTTTTATTTTTAAAACCTCCTCAATCATAAAGCAGCAAAAGATAACATATGGCATAACATACATATTTAAACTTCTCTATGTGTGTTCATCCCCTTCTGGATCACTACCTTGTTGTGGTGAAGAGGCTTGTGGAATTCAATGAAGCTTTGAGCTAAACCAGGGGTCACCAAACTCGGTCCTGGAGGGCCGACCCAGGCCTGGATTTGTGGATATCCTTGCTGCAAACAGGTGAGAATCTTGTTTCTTCAGCCATCCTGATTGACTCACCTGTTTGCAGCAAGGATATCCACAAATCCAGGCCTGGGTCGGCCCTCCAGGACCAAGTTTGGTGACCCCTGAGCTAAACCATATAGGGTCACCCAAGATGGGCAGGTCATAGCAGAGAGGTCATCCAAATCTTGGTCCACTCCATTTTTTTTGCCAGGATGTGCCTGGTGTGCTGAGGTCCATATGGTCATGGAGAGTTGTACAAGACTGAACAACTAAACAACAACAGCAAGGTGTTCATATAAAAACAAGCCATGGTTAAGTGGAGTATTCTGCTTAAATAAAAAGCAGAATCTTCCTATAATCCAAACTTTCCCATATACTGATAAGGGAAAAAGATATAGGTGAAGCACTAAACTTACAGGACTGGGATGACATTTGGCCAGATAAATCCTCTATCATGGAACAATGAAATAATGATGCTGTTTCACTCTTAGCAAACCATAGCCACCCGTTTTTGATTTTCTTTTGAAAAAAATGTTAAGCACCTTTTATTATACATGGTAGCTTTGCCCTCTTGTTGAACATTTTAGGACCAAAATGTTGGTCAGTGCCTGTCTTTCAGTTATTGTAGCTAAAAGTACCCGATTCATCCTCTTATCCAAGCCTCCTGCTTAATGTGAGAAACACCAAAATCAGTTGATAGCAAATATAGCAAAAATCTCAGAACAAAATAATTCACATCCAAAGTTAGAATATGCTTATATAGAAATGAAACAACTGACAGCCTAATTTGCATTAATGAATCCAGTATATCATTTTACTGTCACGACATTAAGTAAGACTTGAAATTTATATTCAAACCCTAACAATTCAACAATTAAATAACAATTCAGGCCAGATCTGATCATTATCAATAAATGTAGTAGTTCCTAACCTGTGATCCCCCCCCCCCTTAAAAAAAATGCTACTTAATGTTTATCTGTCAGTAAGAGTTATGTTTGTATTGTTAGTTTTTTCTCCCAAAAAATAAAATAAAAATAAATAATGCTGTTTCCTATTTTTGATAAATGTCTACTGATTTTTGTTTGTGTGTTTTACCACCAACAGTCTTGTTTGCCTGATATATATGTTTACCTATTTATAGTATTGCAGAAGATTTATTAATTAATTTTTGCATAGTGAAATCAATGATTGCTTCATTCAAAATGGTTTTCTGAGAAAAATGGATATTATTGTTTTAAATTCATTGTATCCATGGAAATTATCCTTGTGAGTTCTAATATATTTTAAAGATCATCTTGGACATATTATTAACTTGCGTAATTTCTTGTAAATAAGAGCTTTGTTTTGTTCCTTGTTTATTTATATAAAGAGGTCACTTATTAAAATACTATTTTTCTTACATAAAGTTAAAGGACATTACATGCTTCAAAAAATTGTTTACCACTGGACAAAGCTCTTAGCATCAACAAGAGGTAGAAGTCATTTGGTCAACTGACTATGGGAAGAAGCTTTTATTCTTCAATAAGCTGATTCAAAACTAGGGGACCAATTCAGTCATTGAGGACTTCTTAATATGACAAAACAATTAAGTGATGGGGTTGTGTAACCTTTTTACTGTCAACCACTACACCAATGCTCCACCATTCCAAGAAATGTTTATATATCCACCTTTTCCGTATTGTATGTATTCAGCGACACAATGTTTATATTGACTGGTTCTTAATGGAAATGAAGTAGACAATGAATGGTACTTACATGAATTGACACTCAGTGGGTTCTCTAAAAGAAAATGGTTGCCATTAGCATTTCATCGTTAATTAAGAAATGCAGGTGTGTGGAAGTGCGGCAGGTTTTATATGAACCATGCTACACCCATTGTGCCGCTGATGCAATATTAATACCAGAAGTACATGTCCCATGTATAACTGTGCCATTTCACTTAGTTTTTCTTTATGAAGAAAGCAGACCATAGTAATATAAAACGATGTGCTTTTTATTACTAGACCTCTACTAAAAGTATCGCCATTTTTATGACCTATCTTGTTGTAGAGGGACCTAACCTACTGACTGCAAATTTGTGTGAACTATTGGCTATTAATAGACTGCTGTAGTTTAGGAAAAACATGAAGTATTTGTGAATTATGTAACAAACTATTAACATTACAAATTGATTAAGCTGTGTTAGAGAAAAAAACTATAGATAGTCGGTGTGTTGTACTGAATTATATCATATACAGCATTTCAAAAGGGCCAAAATTCAAATAATTCTGGGTTATCTCCAACTGGAAACTCTATTCAAGCTATGTAAGTTCCCTTTGCATGTTGTTGGATGGGGATATAACTGTAAGAGAACTCTGTCATATGTGATGAAGGACAATCAGATTTAGAACCTGGATATTCATCTCTTTCCATATCCCACTGGTTAACACTGTTCTTTGGACTTTGTTGTCCTTTTTTTGTTACAGCATAATGGATGAAATATATGTGCTGGCATGCATTGTGACTACTTTATCTGAGTATTGTATATATAATTGTATTTACTTTGCACAATGGTGTGATTTATGTGTATATATTCTTTCTGCAATTTTACTTTTGTTTCATTAAAATGTTTGTGAATACATAACAGGAAATGTGACACTTTTTGAGTGTCCAGTGCATTAAATACTTGGTGGCTAGTTCACAGCTAGACTTCCATTTCTCAAAATAACAGGACTAAACCCCTCTAATTAAATTGGGCATGTCGTAAATCAGCTTAGGTGGAGAAGAGGAAAGATGATATTATGTTTGTTATATGGGCACACACAAACATCATAGGTGAAATAAAAATTGTGGAAAGTGTATACAAATGTCCATGTTTATCACTCACATCGAATCATCATGTGCATCTGCATTTTTGTAAATTTGACTAAAAAATGGGAAAGGTTCATATATCTGTGAAATGTTTATTAATGAATTAACAGCAATTTAAGTCACTTGCATAAAAAGCATTTTTTAGAGAAAATCCTATTTTTTAAATCTCTTTTTATGTATAGAGAGTTCCATGTTACCTGGCTTCAGCACCTCCTGAGAGCTTGGACCTGATGGTATTTACTAACCAATCAGTGGAGGAGGATGGGAGAGAATAAAATAGCAGGTGGAGGGACGGTGTTATATCATTGGAACTTTTAGTATGTGACACCTACTCCCTTACCTTGCACGTTCTCAGAAGCAGGCAATCACAGGCAAAGCGGCAAACCCTGCTCCTGATAAAATGTAAGTGCAACATTCATGGAGGTATCATAGATGCACCCAGGGTCCAGAGCCATATATATATATATATATATATATATATATATATATATATATATATATATATATATATAAATGGGGTAGCAGAGCCATGGTAGCAGAGCCATATATATATATATATATATATATATTTAGGGCCTCATTCTATTAGCGGCCGCAGCCGTTGCGGGGCCGCAAGGACCGGCCGCAAGCTATTCTGCTATTCTATTCCCTTACGGCCGGAGGCTCCGGCAGGCTTGCGGCCGGTGCCTTGCTATCTCTTGCGGCCGCTCGCGCCAGTGGAAAGCCTTTGATCTAAAACGGCCGCAAGAGTTTTGCAATTCAATTGCTCCGGGAAACCTCTCTGCAAGGCTAAAAACGAGCCGCAGCTTACTTGCAGGAAAGAGGTCTCGCTAGCACCAATTAAGCACATAAAATAGCTCAAATAAAGCCATCCTGCACTTTGAGAAGACTATAAAGTGATTTTAGGTGTTAGAAAAAATAGCACATAATTATCCTGTACTCAAATCCGTAAAATATTTTATTTTTAATATCCGTAAAATATCCATGTAAAAAGTCCAGAGTGCTTGGAGCACCTCAGACATGCCCACGCCGCAGCCGGAAAATAAACAGTTAATTTGAACTCGGGTTTGGGCAGATGTGCAAGCTTGAGAGTGGGTTTCTTTTAATCCTCATGTCCCCCAATATGATCCCTAGCATTTACAGAGCTGTACAGTGCAGGCTTGAATTTATTTTTGAGTTTTTATATTTCACAGCTTACGGCCGGTTCCAAGATATGCGGCCGGCCGTAAAAGGAGATCCTTGCGGGGCCGTATAATAGAATCGCGAGTTAACTGAACCCCCGCAAGGAATCGCAGCCTTACGGCCGATTTACGGCCGGTAATAGAATGAGGCCCTTAGTATATAAATAGTACATTTGGGTTCACATTTGAATATCTAAAACAAGTTAAAAAACCTGCTTCCTGCTCAGAATGTCGAGAAATTCAGTTATTACACAGCATTCTGGGAAGCTGGGCAGGGACATGCAAATGTGTCCACAAATGCCTCGCTCTTCAATCCATAGCCATTATAAACATGGCTTCCTTTAAGCTTATGCCCGCTGCATTACACAGCTTTTTTGCAAAGCCAAGGCTGGATTATACACAAGCTGGGAATCCTACCCACGTACAGCCGTTACAAGGTTACTGCCTCAGCGTATCAGATCCCGCCCTACGCTGATGATAGGCAGCAACCTTGAAACACATATAATAACTGATTAACCTCAAACAGTTCACTGGGCCCTTCTGTTCATAACAATATATAACAGCACTTTAATATGTATCAATAAAACATAATAAATATATCATTATTAAAACATGTACAATTATGGTATAATATATTTCACCACAGTATTGTAAGTATAAATATTATAAGTACAGTATATATAAATATTATACAAATATCAAATAATGTGATTTATAATATATTAATGTATTTTTCTGTTGTTCTTTGTAATATATTGTGATATATTATACTTTTTTTATGTAATTCTATCACTTATGTAATTTTAAACTTAATAAAAAATAATAAAAAAAAAAGTTAATGGCATTTCCATTATTCCCACTGAAAGCACTTGCAGTTTCAATTTCCTTATTTCCATTGTATCAAATAGAAGCTTTCAGCTTTCTCATCCCACTTGTATAAACAGCTCCCACTACATTACAGACTGTTTTATTTATTTTTAACTCTTTAAAAATATGTTCCCCTTATCAAGTATAATTCTTCCAAAGACTGTACTTTACGTATGGGACTTGTGGAGGTCCTTTAAGCTAATAAAATATGTATTGTCTCAGATTGGTAACTTACAAGCTATTAAACTCTAGATTTATTTTAGGAACGGTTACTCTAACATAATATTTAATGAATGTACAGGAGTGGGCCGTGTTGTTAGTGAAAATCAACTCATTCCTCTGTTTTTTCTTTGAATATTTTCCAGCCGCCACATTTGATGCATTTTGTAAAGCCACATTAAGACAGAGGCTTAATTAGCATTATCACTCAGGATAGCAAATGAAGGGGAATGGTCTGAAGTCATGTTTACATGATTAAATGCTCACCCCTCCTTCCTGCACAAGTCTGGCCCAGTCTATCCCCCTTTGTGATTCTTATTGAATGGATAAAGAGTGCAGTGACCATGACAAATCTCAGTGTTCATGGCGTGGGAGCTGATCACTATTTCTTTGCCACAATGATGTGTCATTTCTTATGTACTGATTAAATATCTCACAGTGAGCCTATTAGCAAATAATTAAAATGGCATTAGAAAGACTCAAAGAAACGGTGGTTACAATATGTACTAAAACAAGAGCAGAATGTGGTGATCACAGCATGAAAAATGATCCATGAGTCCTATGGATCCAGGCAGGCTGGGTCTATATCTGGATGTATAGGACGTGAGGAAGCTTGGTTTACCAACAACAGAGATAGATAGAAAGATAGATAGAGAGAGGGATATATAGATAGATAGAGGGATATATATATATATATATATATATATATATAGATAGATAGATAGATAGATAGATAGATAGATAGATAAATTTCTAGATAGATAGGGATATGTAGATAGAGGGATATATATATATATATATATATATATATATATATATATATATATATATATATATATAAAAAAATATATAGATACATAGATAGGTAGATAGATCTGAATCTATCTATCTATCTATCTATCTAGCCATCTATCCACCAACCTACCTATCATGAGAATAATAGGAATAAGCATAAAGCATAATTACAGTATGCCCGTCTAGTCCCCTATCATTACCTCTTTCCATACTTGCCTACAGGACTTCTCATCCCCATTTATTGGATTTTGCATAGTCTTAAAATATTCAAATGTTCTCGGAAAACTCACCTGCTCAGAAAAACATTCTCATTTACCTCATTCACTCCACTAAAAAAAATAAAGAAGGCCTTCTATTCTGGTTCTCTCACACCTCTCTTTCCATCATGCTATCCCCTTGATTCATATATCTACATACAATTAACTCTTAGATCATAATTTCAAACAAGGACATGGTCCTCATCTCCTCCAGTACTAATTAGTATGTGTAAATGTGCTGTCTCCTTTATACTGTTATTTTTTTTGTACCCCTACCACCATGGAATCTAATAATAATAATCACATATATAGTTGTGAGCGTACGGGCCGTTGCTCACGCTTGCGGGCTCGTGTAGCAAGCTTGCGGCCCTCGCAAAACAAGGGGCGCTGCTTGCGCAGCGAGCCGCGGCCCTCGCGTAGCGAGGGCTGCGGGCAAAGGCCTCAGTTGCTGGGATGGAGCGCCCAGCAACTGAGGCCCTTGCCTGCAGCCCTTGCCCGCAGCCCTCGCAATGCCCTTGCCTGCAGCCCTTGCCCGCAGCCCTCGCAATGCCCATTTCCGCCCTTACTGCAGTGTGCGACTTGAGTCTGTGTGAGTGCGCATCTGTTCCCGCCACTGACGTCGCTCTATTTTAAAGCTCCAGGACCATGGCAGACCCACGCGTCAGGCAGATCAAGAATAAAACTGGGGTGGTGAAGCGGTGAGTGGAGCTGGGGGAGGGTTGTGAAATAGAAGGGAGTCCTGGGCTGGTTTGTGGGGACCTCACAGGGGAAAAGGCCTCGCACTGCAGGAGCAGGTGAGGCGTGGCAGGCTGGGCCCTGAGATGTCACATCTCCAGCCATCACTGGGGCCATAATGTGATACATTACATTGGTATTTTCTTATTTGCGGTTTTTATTTCAAAAACTAAATATCCAATAATCTCTTGGCTTTCCAGCTCTATATATATTGTATATTGTGTGTGTCTATTGTTTGTGTATATATAATGTGTGTGTCTATTGTTTGTGTATATATAATGTGTGTGTGTATATTGTGTGTGTATATATAATGTGTGTGTATATTGTGTGTGTATCAACTGCGGCCCTCGCGAAGCAACTGCAACCCTCGCAAACTTTACGTCGCAACGCAAACAACATACGAGACACGTTAACACACATTATGGACTCGCAAAAATCGCTCGCAACCCGCGGACATGAAAAAATGAAAAACACAATAAATACACACAACACATACATAAAAAGCTTACCTACAGCAAGAGGGAGCATCCAGGACCTCAAAAAATGAAGTTATACCTTCATTTAACTCATAATAAAAGACACTAAAAAATTCTCTAAGCGAGAGAAAAAATGGCCGACGAACAAAACGAAAACGAGGCTACAGCACTCTAAACACGCAAAACACCACAAGAAACACGCAAAACACCATAAAACACCTACGGATATTCCAATACAGATGCATACCACACATTAGCCGGCATTTTAGAACAATGCGGAACAACACAACTACGCTAACTGTTTCGTCTCGCGCACGCACACACTTATACACCACGAATTCACCACGCTTACACAGCAGCTCCACACCACTAATGCTGCAGCAACATCAAAACAGATTGCAGCTCTTCTACAATGCTTCAAAATAGGTTAAGTATATTCATTTATTAATTTGTATTATATATTTCAGTAGTACACACAAAACAACATTAGCTACCTTACAATTCCATTGCCGTCATTTTTACGGGCAATTCGCTAGTAATAATAATAATAATAATAATAATAATAATAATAATAATAATCCCTTTATGAGAGACAAGGATAAAATGCTGGGTTTTTAAATCATATGAATAATGAGCCAAAAATATTGTTTATATTTTGTTTCCCACTGACATCCATTTCATGAAGTAAAATATATATCTATACATTTGTCTATTCATGGGTATGATACAAGACACGATAAAGTGAAATAACAATTAAAATCATTTGCACCTTAGACACAGTATCAACATTTTTTGTAAATATGCAATTTTGTGGTGTAGCAACATTTGTGTGATTTCAATAAATCTTCCTTCAAAATATCAATATTTATTTTCTACTGCTCCAAATCCAATAATTCAACTAGCATTTAATTAATTGCAAAATTGTGATTAATGAAATGATATTGGCAAAAGCCAGTCCTGGAAATAAAACAAGGTTTAAAAGTGGCTGCATCTGCAAAATGAATTTAATTAATTTTGCAGCCAAATTTATTTGGGGATGATGATATCATCTATATACTCCAAGACTTCTTCATAGGGCAGAAACAGTGAATATATCCCTCCTACCTGAAGCTTAGTGACAGAGGGGGTTATTTACTAAGAGAACGCTTGTTAACCTGTGATCTACCGCGGCACAAAGCATATTATTGTAATTCGCATTTACATGTGATTTACTACATTTCATGTATTATACTTAGGTCACTGGTGAAGTGAGATAACGCATGATAATACGCAATGTAGAATTATGTATCCACCTATTTTCACATCACAAGCAGTGTAGTGCATGTGTGGTTTAGGAGTCAAGCATGCCCAGTTTCACAGGTGTTTCCATTGGCGCATGCACAATTGAATGTGGGGTTGAAACGCAATGCTGAATATCAGTATTGCAGGTAGAAAGAGCAAGATTTGTCATTAGTAAATTAGGAGAACAGGTTTTCTTGGTATGGAGCACACAACATGCCCTCAGGATCTCTGGTTTACTAGACAACTAAGCCACCCCACACATAAAATGCCCTAACATGGCCATTATACATTTGCTATAACTTATGATGAGCCACATTAGGCTCACTTTTAAAGTGAGCTGCGATGCTGTATTGCAGGTTAATACGGGCTTTTGCACCAGTAAACACACCCACGATCCTTTAGTAATTTCCCCTGCAGAGTTGACTGACCATTACAATGTTTTCAAGGAGAGACTCTAGATAAGTTCCATGTTTTCCTTCATCAATCTGAATTTTGTAGAGATAGTAAGCACTTTGGGTCAATGTTTGCTGGGTTTGACACAATTCATGAGAGCAGAGAGCAAGAAAAACTTTGTCTGTTATGTTATTATTTATTTAACATGACAAGGGGCCTCATTCAATTTCAAGGCCTCAATTCACGGTATACAGGCCGTATGTCTTAGGGCTTGCTGCAGGCTTGAACTCTGCTACAATTACGGAGTGATTCAATTGAACAAGCCAAAAGCATTTCAGAGCGTGAACAGGATCAATTAAGCAAGGCCGTAACTATCCATTTAGAAACAGCCAATAGAAAATGAGACGTCATCATTTGGTCAGTAGAACATGGAGGTTACACGTCAATCAATTAGCGTTTAGGGGTCCAATATGCGATCAGACTCTCTATCCTGCAATGTACAAAATAATAAAAATGAATGAAGGAAATGTTCTAGACCATGTGGGTGACCTGATGTATTAAATGACACCTACAAAAAAAATATTTTTGATTGCATATTTACGAGCTTGAGACTGTTGTGCAGTTCATTCTAATGTCTTTCATCGCTTTCCCCGTCTTTTAAAGTGCAGTATTGATTTTTTTATTGCATTTACACTGCTATCTGGTACTTGTAGGATTTTCTTCTACATTTGACATTTACGGTTGTGAAAATATTTGCGGGCTTGAGGAATTGTAGCAATTGAATAGCGATTTATGATTGTAGCTCTTGCGGTCTTGAAAGATCAACGGCTAAGATGGGTTGTAAGTTATGGTTGTAACAACCGCAGGGATTTTCAGCCAGTAACTTGTATACAAAATAACTAAGGGAGTTCAGCTGCACCTCACTGATGAGGACCATAAAGGCCGAAACGCCTCTGGGGTTTGCTGTTTCTCCTGTTCAGGGTAGAATTACCTGGTATTTCGGGGCTGGGTCACTCTTTTGAGTGAGACTAGACTGATATACTTCAGGATATTTCTCCCTGTGAAGGGCACAAGTGAGCTAAAAGAGATGCTCTCAGAGTGGATTATCATGTCAATAGAACTAACCTATTAAGGTTAGTTCGTTCTCTGATAAGCACCTCTGACTTAGTTATTTTGTATATGCAAATTACCTTTGCGGTTTAGGCTCCCTAATGGTGATAGGGGACTCCAGACGTGGACCCCTTGCTCACTGTGCCTTAGGGAGTTCAGCTGCACCTCACTGACGAGGCCCATAAAGGCCGAAACGCGTCTGGGGTTTGCTGTTTCTCCTGTTGAGGGTAGAATTACCTAGTATTTGGGGCCTGTGTCACTCTTTTGAGTGAGACCAGACTGATAAACTCCAGGATATTTCTCCCTGTGAAGGGCACAAGTGAGCTAAAGAGGTGCTCTCAGAGTGGATTATCATGTCCATAGAACTAACCTATTAAGGTTAGTTCATTCTCTGATGAGCACCTCTGACTTAGTTATTTTGTATAATTTAACAGTAAACAAGAAAATTCATACTAAAATAAAATATATACATTATAGTATATGCAGTGCCTTGCAAAAGTATTTACCCCCCTTGACTTTTTACCTGTTTTGTTACATTACAGACTTAAGTTCAATGTTTTGTTAATCTGAATCATATGTGATGGATCAGAACACAATAGTCTAAGTTGGTGAAATGAAATGAGAAAAATATATACATAAAACTATTTTTTTAGAAATAGAAAACAGAAAATTGGCATGTGCGTATGTATTCACCCCCTTTGTTATAAAGCCCATGAAAAGCTCTGGTGCAACCAATTACCTTCAGAAGTCACATAATTAGTGAAATGATGTCAATCTGTGTGCAATCTAAGTGTCACATGATCTGTCCTTACATATACACACCTTTTTTGAAAGGCCCCAGAGGCTGCAACACCTAAGCAAGAGGCACCACAAACCAAGCACTGCTATAAAGACCAATGAACTCTCCAAACAAGTAAGGGACAATGTTGTTGAGAAGTTCAAGTTAGGGGTAGGTTATAAAAAAATATCCAAATATTTGATGATCCCCAGGAGCACCATCAAATCTATCATAACCAAATGGAAAGAACATGGCACAACAGCAAACCTGCAAAGACACGGCCACCCACGAAAACTCACGGACCGGGCAAGGAGGGCAAGGAGTTCCACAGCAGAGACTGGAGTATTTGTACATAGGATGACAATAAGCTGTACGCTCCATAGATTTGGGCTTTATGGCAGAGTGGCCAGAAGAAAGCCATTACTTTCAGCAAAAAACAAAATAGCACATTTTGAGTTTGCGAAAAGGCATGTGGGAGACTCCCAAAATGTATGGAGGAAGGTGCTCTGGTCTGATGAGGTCAAAATTTAACTTTTCAGCCATGAAAGAAAATGCTATGTCTGGCGCAAACCCAACACATCACATCGACCAAAGAACACCATCCACACATGCTGTGGGGATGTTTTTCAGCAGCCGGGACTGGGAAACTGGTCAGAGTTGAGGGAAAGATGGATGGTGCTAAATAGAGAGATATTCTTGAGCAAAACCTGTACCACTCTGTGTGTCATTTGAGGCTAGGACGGAGGTTCACCTTCCAGCAGGACAATGACCCCAAACACACTGCTAAAGCAACACTTGAGTGATTTAAGTGGAAACATGTAAATGTGTTGGAATGGCCTATGTTATGAAATCAAGGGCCCACTGGACTGTTTGGGGTTAATCGGTTGCTATATGTGTGGTTGGAGGGTGCTGACGACTTGCTTGGCAGTTGTATCATGGATGTGGTGGGTGCGTGTGGTGCTGTCATTGATTAACATTAGAATACTGTTTCTGTGTTAGAAATAGGATAGTGGGCTATGCTTAAGTAATAAAGTTAATGCAGTCCCGTATGGGACAAAGAGTTAAAGATTTTAAAGAATTTATATGGCCCTGCGATCGGCCTCGTGTGAAGGCTCTGGCTTTAGTCATGAAGGGGGGAGCTAGTTTTATGGGAGAGAAAATGTATAATGAGAAGAAAGCCAGACCCCTTTATACATCTGGAAATCATGTCGGTGAGGGGGGATAGCAAGCTATTTGGCCAGGAGGATGGGCTAGAACTGGGGGGAGTAAGATGTTTCTGTGTTTTTAGATATCCCTGTAACAATAAAGAAGTGGCAGTCTGATTTTGGACACCATAAACAAAGGTGGTGTCGGAGTCTGCTTTTTATTAATCAAAGGTACATGGTGTGTGATTCTTAGATCCTAAGAAAAGGGGTCTGTTGGTGCCTGTCTCTTCAGAAATTATGCTGTCATCTGAAGTGTCTGCTGGTGTCGAGATCTGACTAAAAAGTTGCGACCCATAGAGAGAGAGAATTGGGGTGAGCGTAGTCCCCCAAATCTGGGGGGCATAACAGTCTAGTCAAAGCCCAGACCTCAATCCAATAGAAAATCTGTGGTCAGACTTAAAGATTGCTGTTCACAAGCACAAACCATCCAACGTGAAGGTGCTGGAGCAGTTTTGCAAGGAGTGACTTGGAGCTGTGATTGCTGCAAAAGGTGGCTCTACAAAGTATTGACTTTAGGGGGGTGAATAGTTATGCACATTGACTTTTTCTGTTATTTTGTCTTATTTGTTGTTTGCTTCACAATAAAAAAACAAAAACATCTTCAAAGTTGTGGCATGTTCTGTAAATTAAATGATTCAAATCCTCAAACAATCCATGTTAATTCCAAGTTGTGAGGCAACAAAACACACAAAAATGCCAAGGGGGTGAATACTTTTGCAAGGCACTGTATTTCAATTGTTCTTTATCATTCCATGGCCAGTCCAATATATGGATTAGCAGAGAAAGTGCATCAATTAATAAACTTCAAAAAGAAAAGTCATATCAAGTGCTCGATCACTGCCACAGATTGCCATTTTAGATATCCATAATACCGTTTTCATAAACATGATAAATGCTTGTAGGTATGGGGTATTTTGCATATATTATTGGAAAGACCTTACTCACGAAACAAAATCTATGTGATTTGTAATGGTAAGTGCTTAATCAATGAATAAAATATATAAATACCCTAAAGAATCTTCCTAAGCATATTGCTCTAGTTTCTTTATTTTTGTATAAACATCACATTCTATAAATAAAAAAGTTAAATATTCATATAAAAAATCATGTTGTAACATAGTAAGGGTATATTAGTTGATTATTGATGTCATTAGAATATAATTTAATTTCTTTAATAGCACTGGGCTGTTTCATAAAATATTGGAGAAAACAACAGCTAATTCTCCAGATATTTTTTAAATTGTATAATCAAAATTAATTTAACATGAGTTGATATTACATTGTCTGCTATTAAATAAACATTGATTAATATTTTTATTTATGTATCGTTTTTCTCCTTAGGTTTCAGTATTTTGAGGGAAAATAATTCAACTACCTCAGCTGTATATACTTAAGCATATTTCACACCAATGGATATTCGCCTGCTCGATCATACAAATTACCCCAATGTTTTGGTTTGTGTTATCATAATATTGGAGCCTTTTTAGGTTTGATTGTAAGTTCACAAGTGTTTGCAATCTTTTACATGACATGGTTATATGAGAACTAAGTGGATCTCTAATACCCAAAACTATGGCGATTACTGTATGTACAGCAATGTAGAATATGTTGTAACACATGACAACCTGACAGTAAAATGACATCACATGGAGTGACTGACAATATCTCATCAGTCACTGTTTTAATGTTAGTCACTATTTTAATTTTAGCACTATTTTTGCACAATTTTAAGTGCTAATTGACTTTGGATCGGTGAAGAGTAATTTGTCAATAATATGGAGGATAAAGAATCATTGTACATTGGGAAAACGTTTGAGAGGTGTGTAATCAACTAACAAAGAGCTTGAGTACATGGCTCCGCAGGAAATCTAATATACGTCCTAATGTAGCTTTTACATTCAGTCTGTAATAATGAGTGACCGCCATGTGTGATATGTTTCTTGTTCTATTTCTACCTAGTGCGATTACATGGCTCTCATAAGAAAATGTGCTTAATCGTATTTGTGTTCTGCATGCACTTGTAGTGTTTCTAAATCATCTGATTTCAATGTTCATATGTGTAAATTGAACATTGAAATCGTGGCAGGGAAGAAGTTAAATATTAAAATGGGGGTTGTCGGCTACTCCCTAATTTTTACAGTGAACCCGAATATCCCCCTAGACCCCCTCAACTCTCCCAAAAAGCCTCCATTCAAGAATTCATCCATCCTGGGAAATGGATCTCTTCTGGCTTGACTGTAGACCATTGCCCTCCCAAAAATCTGCAGTTTTATAAAAAATAAATATCTCTAATGGAGTTCCTCCTCTGAGCATCTCCCACCCCGAATAACAGCTTTTGACTGTGCATTTTACTTATATAAAAAAATTTGCGCATTATCAAGTCATGTTTTTTAAAATAGGATACAATAAATATGACACGTCAGTGGGCTTTTAAGTAATAGTCATATTTATTGTGACACGCCTACACAAACTTTATGACTACATTTACCTAGAAAAAAACCCACTATGGCACAATACATTTTGAGTCTCATTTGCATGTCACTACCCAGAATCCTTAGCAGCATTACAAAGTCTGTTTATTAAGAAAAAAAGTGGTAAATGGGTCTCCTGACCTGGTTAGGATATGTAGATTTACTGGGGAATGGCTTTTTCTTTATTTAATAATCAATGTCATGCTAATAAATAGAACAATTTGGGAATATATAGATCTCATTTTCAAAATCAACAGATATTTATTCATATATTTCTATTACCTAAGTGTTCTCTGTGCCATTTTCAACTTTATTTTCTTTTTCTCTATTCATAAAATCAGATGTATTTTGTTCCCGTGATAATATGTTTTCACTTTAATTCAGGTAGTTTGATAATTGTTTTTTAAGATGCCTCTGTTGTATATAGCTCCCAATGGAAAGACCCTCTGTAACTCCCATGGCCCACACTGCATGTCATCCAGGAGGTCTCTCCAGAATGGGCAGGTTTCTTACAGATGGGTTTGTGCTCCAGCATTCCTAATATCCCCTTCCTTTCAGAAGCAAATAGACCATACACTTATCTGAATGCTAATTTCCTAGTTAAAAACCCTCCCTCACTGACAAGGGAATGAAAGAGTTTTAAATCACAGATGTAGAGTATCAAATGCAATAATGCTCTTGCAACAGTGCATTGAAGCTTCAATTAATTAACCCTTGGGCTAAGTAGGCAGGTACATGGCGGTGGGCACAGGCGGTGGATGGAAAAGATTTAAATGTGCATCTCATTTCCCCAGCACGGATTGTGCCGTTTGGTTTAAAAAAGTCATATTTGGTCCCCAAGCCTCATTTCCTTACTGCGTTAATCCTTTTAATTCCACCTGAGACCTCAGTAAGAATCCAGAAGTAGCTGCTGGTGTCTGGGGTCTGGCAGTGCGAGCTATAGAGTTCTCTTTAACCCCAATTATATGCCAGGGCTCTGCTGTTAATCTGATATGTTTATTGCATTGGAATACCTTATAGAAATGTGGAAGGCTGAGTACTTTTCACATCATTTTCTATTACTATTCTATGAATTGAGTTATTTACTTAATTTATGCTTGGAGAAGGTCATCTTAATACAAAAGCTTTGTCTATAATGTATTTTATAGTTTAAAGATATGTAATTTTTTTAAACTGCACATGCAAATAATTTCTAACATTTTAGCACATAAAAATTCAATAAATAAGAACAACCATTGACATAGAAGAGCCCATTTCTATATAACAATATTTTACATTATTAAAAGTGTAAGTGTAAGATGTGACCCCGCATCATTACATATACCAAATTAGCAGTTTTATTCTTAAAAAATATCAATATGTGACTAGTCTATATATATATATATATATATATATATATATATATATATATATATATATATATATATACCGTATTTATCGGCATATAACACGCCCTGCACTTTAAGAAGGAAATTTCAGGAAAAAAAAACTTACATTTCAAATAAAGAACTTTGAAGCAAAATAAGGGTAGCTCAGAACTTTTTTTTATTAATATTATTAACACATATAAGGTAAATAATGTAAAATGACAGTAAAAGCAACTGTTTTAACAAAGAAACTTGGATATATGTTTTTACAAAAGATTACTCCGAAATCGCTGCTCTTCCTCAACCCCCTCCTCAACCCCCCCATCCTCAACCTCCTTCCTCATCCTCAACCCCCTCCTCAACCCCCCTCCTCAACCTCCCTCCTCATCCTCAACCCCCTCCTCATCCTCCCTCCTCATCCACCCTATCCTCCACCCCCTCCTCAACCTCTAACCCCTCTTCATCCTCAACCTCCCTCCTCATCCTCAACCCCCTCCTCATCCTCAACCTCCCTCCTCATCCTCCTTCCTCAACCACCCCATCCTCAACCCCCTCCTCAACCTCAACCTCAACCCCCTCCTCAACCTCCCTCCTCATCCTCAACCTCCCCCCTCATCCTCAACCCCCTCCTCAACCTCCCTCCTCATCCTCCCTCCTCATCCTCCCTCTTCAACCCCCTCCTCAACCCCCCCATGCTCAACCTCCCTCCTCAACCTAAACCCCCCTAAATACCTCCCCCTCTCCCCTCACTTACCTGCCACCCAGTATATGCTAATGGCATGGCGCACATGTGACGTCACGCCATTAGTATATACCGGGTGCCGACACCCGGTATATGCTAATGACGTAGTGCGCAAGTGACGTCACATGCGAGCCGGGTCCAGAAGGAGTGGAGGCCGAAACAGAAGCAGCACTGCCTTAACCGTCATGGGCATGGAGTTCACCAGAGCTTCACAGGTTGCCACTGGAGTCCTCTTCCACTCTTCCATATTGACATCACGGAGCTGGTGGATGTTAAAGACCTTGCACTCCCCCACCTTCTGTTTGAGGATGCCCCACAGATGTTCATTAGAATTTAGGTCTGGTGACCTGCTTAGCCACTTCATCACCTTTACCTTCAGCTTCTTTTAGCAAGGCACTGGAGTCTTGGAGGTGTGTTTGAGGTCATTATCATGTTGGAATACTGCCATGCGGCCCAGTCTCTGAAGGGAGGGGATCATGCTCTGCTCCAGTATGTCACAGTACATTTTGGCTTTCATGGTTCCCTCAATGAACTGTAGCTCCCCAGTGCCAACAGCACTCATGCAGGCCCAGACCAAACATATATACACATATGTCTATATGTGTATATATGTTTTCTATAATATATTGTGTTGATTCCCCCTATATGCATTTACATGCTGATGTCAGATGCTGCCTCCACTCTGCATCGCTGTTTAGGTTGAAACTGAGGTTTTCATCTCATATCAGTGCTTTTGTGTTTTTTTGTGCCTTATCCTTTTATCTGTAATTTAGGGATTATTTCAACTACCTTTCCTCAGTATAGATGTATACTTTTGGTGGTGGGAGTGTCATGGTGTGGGCCTGCATGAGGCAGTGCTGAAAATAATGCTGGCCACACAAAATATTGACACCCAATTTGGACATTTCCACTTAGGGGTGTACTCACTTTTGTTGCCAACGTTTAGACATTAATGGCTGTGTGTTGAGTTATTTTGAGGGGACAGCAAATTTACACTGTTATACAGGCTGTACACTTACTACTTTACGTTGTAGCAGAGTGTCATTTCTTCAGTGTGGTCACATGAAAAGATATAATAAAATATTTCCAAAAACGTGAGGGGTGTACTCACTTTTGTGAGATACTGTATATGTGTGTGTGTGTGACAGAACTTGCACTCCAAGCTTCTCTCTCTCTCTCATAGACTTCAAAAGAATTTCCCATGAAACTGACCTTTTTAATACAGACAGATGAAAAAGAAATCATTCTTCAGATAGGAACTTTTTCTTTCTGTAGGGCAGAGGGGCAATGTAGTAAATGGTGAAGAACTTTTAGAGACATCCAAGGTTGTTATATTAGGATGGTGATGATTATTACTTTATTTTATTTTCACGGTACAATGGATAGAGTTTATTAGGGGTTATTTAGGGTGTATTTATAGACATATTAAGGCAGATAATACAAAGCATTTACCAAGTACATTTTAAATACATATTAGTACAGGGGGAAATAAGTCCCCTGCTCTCTGGAGAGCTTTAGATCTGAGTCCATGGTCCCCCTGTACCCGGCAGGCATGGGTGCTGGAACACACTACACTGGCTGTTGAAAATCACTGATATAATCTGCTTTATGTGCCCTGCACATCATTTAATTATGGAGCTATATGCAGATTGGTTTATTCTAATTCTATTATTATAGCATCATATTTATACCATGGATATTGCTATCACTTGATTAAACATGTTTATATTATAAAATAAAGTAACAGATGAACTCTGTTACTGAATAAAAATACAAATGAATGTCTTTATTTATTACAGTTGTAGAATATAATTTACTAGCGACTTGCCCGTCAAAAATGACGGGGCAATAAAATGTGAAGCCAAGGCGATACTGTTTGCCACAAAATGTAAATCTTTTTCTTCTCTGAGGGCCTTCAGGCCTCTTGTTATTTCCCTGCAGTATACAATGTACTGTTGCTGCCCTGAGGAGAAAGTGTCATCAATGTCCCAACTGTGCATGAGAAATAGGCTGCGTGCGTGAGGGCAAAGCGCTGGTTTAGTTGTGTAAAGCAGCATTTTAGATTCATAATGGTATTAGTTGTAAGTTAGTGTTGTAAAATGGCGTGTATTGTGTATGTGTTACGCGGCTCGCGAGCATTTTCCATCATTTCTAATAGTGTATTTTGTACCTCCTACGTCCCTTGGTAAAAGTTGTACGCGGCTGGCTGTGTTTTGCGCAGTTCGGTTTCGTGTAGCCTCGTTTTCATTTTTTTGGTTGCTTAGCCGATTTTCGAATACGGAAACGCTGCAAAGTCGGCTTTAATTCACGTGCAACCTCACTCCCAGACGTCCTGGCTGAACCCCCGTGCTGTGTGTGATTAATTTTTAATTTTTTTGTAATTTTGTGTTTTTTGATCTCTGACCTTGTATTTCTTTTTTTCCTGCATCTCGTAATTTTTTTTTTAAGTCCCACGTTGCTCAACTGCTTGCCTTGCTACGTGAGGCTCGCAGACAATTTGCCTAAAAGTGCTGAGAGTTTTAATGGCTCTTCATTTTTTATTTATCGTAGAGAGTGAAATCTACAGTGCTTTGCAAAAGTATTCACCCCCTTGGCATTTTTCGTGTTTTGTTGCCTCACAACCTGGAATTAACATGGATTGTTTGAGGATTTGCATAATTTAATTTACATGCCCACAACTTGTTTTTTTTTTTTATTGTGACGCAAACAACAAATAGGACAAAATAATACTTTGTGGAGCCACCTTTTGAGCCAATCACAGCTCCAAGTCGCTTTGGATAAGTCTTACCACTGGGATTTTTGATGTGTTGGGTTTGCGCCAGACATAGTTTTTTCTTTGATGGCCAAAAGTTACATTTTTGTCTCAACAGACCAGAGCACCTTCCTCCATACATTTTAGGAGTCTCCCACATACCTTTTCGCAAACTCAAAACGTGCCATTTTGTTTTTTGCTGAAAGTAATGAATTTCTTTTGTCCATAAAGCCCAACTCTATGGAGCGTATGGCTTATTGCAGTCTTATGTACAGATACTCCAGTATCTGCTGCTCCTCCAGGGTTACCTTAGGTCTCTGTGCTGCCTCTCTGATTAATGCCCTCCTTGCCCGGTCCGTGAGTTTTGGTGGGTGGCCGTCTCTTGGCAGATTTGCTGTTGTGCCATGTTCTTTGCATTTGGTTATGATCAATTTGATGATGCTCCTGGGGATCATCAAGGATTTGGATATTTTTTTATAACCTCACCCTGACTTATACTTCTCAACAACATTGTCCCTTACTAGTTTGGAGAGTTCCTTGGTCTTCGTGAGAGTGTTTGGTACTGGTGCCTCTTGCTGGTAGTGGTGCCTCTTGCTTAGGTGTTGCAGTCTCTGGGGCCTTTCAAAAAATCTCTTAGATTGCACACAGGTGGACATTATTTCACTAATTATGTGACTTCTGAAGGTAATTGATTGCACCAGAGCTTTTTATGGGCTTCATAATGAAGGGGATGAATATATACGCACATGCTAATTTTCTGTTTTCCATTTCTAAAAAATAGTTTTATGTATATATTTCTCTCATTTCACTTCACCAACTTAGACTATTGTGTTCTGATCCATCAAATGAAATCCAGATTAACAAAACATTGAACTTAAGTCTGTAATGTAACAAAATAGGTAAAAAGTTAAGGGGGGTGAATATTTTTGCAAGGCACTGTATCTATCTATCTATCTATCTATCTCTCTATCTATCCATGTATCTGTTTGATATTCTATCTCTCAAATTTTTTTAGTGTGTGTGTTTATGTGTAGAGAAGCAGTTGTGTGGTATTTTTATACTATATGCAGTATCCCTCCTATATTGTCTTTCTCTATTTTGAATAAGTACACATATGTGTCTATCTATCTATCTAATATTCTATCTATCTGACTATCTATCTATCTATCTATTTTGAACAAGTACACAGATGTGTCACACAAGGAATCTATAAAACATGTCGTGCCTGTGCAATATTATTTGACTCTTCTATCCAACACAGGGTTCTAGGCCTTACATTTGGTTTTAAATAAGTATAATAAAATGAAAAATAAATATAGATTCTCATGTATGCACAATCAATCCACATTAGCTGGACCCAATTGGGTAGATTCACTAAACTTCACAAGGGCTGTTACGTGCTTTACTGAGTCTACACTGTCAAATGTCTCCATAGGAAACAGCCACCGCAGCCTTCAGTGAACTCCTGCCAAACTTAGTGAATCCGGGTGTATATTAACAAGAGCAGTTCATTGTCTGGCCCTGGTGCAGAGCAATGTGTTGCTGTCGCCCTGGAGGGGTTACATTAAATCCGTGCTTTGTTGACACACTGTGTCCCCAGGGCCTGCTGCTTCTGCACAGCAAATCCCCAATGAGCTGCCTTTTAATTGGGGAGGTCTCTAAGCAGTTGTCATATGGAGCTGTTTAAACAGAGATTATGCAGAACACTTCACTCTAATCCATTCCGTTTACAAAATGCAAGGCATTGTGGGCTGCTCAAGGAAGCAAGGATTACAGGCCTAGCTTTATTTGTCCAATTTCCCTAGTAATTTTACACAAGCGGATTAGTGGATACACTTTCTTTACAAGATAACACGTTTCATTTTTCTCTCCGCTTGTTCCTCCTCCTCCCTCCTCTCCTTGGCAAATGGTTCCTATTGAACATAAACCAGTTGTAGACTTTGGAGTAGCACTTGTATCAGTCTATTGCCTGAGATTTATAGGCTATGGGACACATTCATAGGACATTTACCAGGAGAAAAAAAATCTTTATCGCCACCTGAGAATAAAGCTCAGATGGACATACAATGAATGCAATTATCAGTCTATAGTGAGATGGTACATGGTGGTATAATTAGGTAGAGGGTATTTTTCAAAAAGATTACTGTAGAATTAAATAATCAATTCTTAAAAGTTAATTATAAGAAAATAAAATTAGTTTCATTTTTTTAAAATATATATATATATATATATATATATATATATATATATATATATGCATGATGATCATTAGATTAGAGTAATTTTTGACAATAATCTGAAAATAACTTTTTTGATTAAGGAAATATATAATATTTTATTAATTTAAACCATAAATAAAAACATCACATGAAAAAAGACAGAATGTACGGTATTCTTGCATACACACTTACTGCTTTATAGATAGCATACTACAAATTAAAGATAATAATACTATATATATTACATATATTACATGTGCATCAATAATAAATATGTTTATACTACTATTATATATATATATATATATATATATATATATACAGTATATATATATATATATATAATAATAATTTAGTAATTATATATATATATATATATATATTAACAATGAGTATTAGAATATACCGTAATTTGATACCTTTTGTATTGGACAAACGTCTTATTTATCATGACGAGCTTTCAAAAGGTTCCACCTCTCGTTATCAAGTCTCAAGCAATATATATATAGATAGATAGATAGATAGATAGATAGATAGATAGATAGACAGATAGATAGATGTGTATGGCTCTGTGTGTTTCTGTTATAGATATATTTACTTATAGTTATCTCAATTTTGTTTATATTCTTTCTTTCTTTCTTTGCTCAGTTTATTTCTTTCTATTCTGTAAGTGCACACAGCCTGGCATCCTTTTGATCCAGTGTGTACCACTAAATGTATTTCTACACCTCATTTCTCTCCGTGCGATTTACCATCTGTGATCTGGTCTTTAACCTAATAAAAATCATCTAGCTTTTGACTAACAAGAAAGGGAAACAGTGCTCATTGTGGGGTTTTAGGAAAATGGCCTGACTAATCTGTGGGATGAGAATGGAGTGATTTATAGGCGGATTAAACTGCAGGCTATGATTAGGGGGCTGGTAGTAAGTGCATTAGATGTCTAAGTGTGGCAATAGAGTAAATAGGCGTTTTATTTATCGCAGTGCCAGGGGCCTCTTAGCGGAAGAGCGCTTCTCCAAATTGAAATATAGCAGAGTTTACACTCCTGATTAGGGCTTCAAACTCACAGCCCAAGGCTATCAGCAAGCAAACAACGTGCACTGACACCTCATTGTGCCTGGATTAATGTGCAAACAGCAACAGCAAATATCCCAGTGTCAGAGCTGCTGGTGGCACTGTCCACTTGCAGGAATTTGGGGCCAGATTGTGGTTTACATGTCAAAACCAAAGGGGACAATTCACATTGATACTGATCACAGGCTGCTTTGTGAAGGCACAGACCCAACAGAGAGAGTAGGATGCAGAATAAAACAGCAGGGGAGGCAGCATTACACACCCACACAGATACCCAGGCGCAATAACATTACAGATATGTCATGTATCTCACACATCTTTATACTGTTAGTAGGTTATGACGTACGTACAAATACATATATAAACATACACTGTAGTAGACTAATGTGTGTTCGTCTATTTCAGAATAATTATATCTAATACAGAGAAATATAATATACATTCACTAATATATATTCACTGTGACCCTCATTCAATTGCTCCATTTTTGAGATTTGGGTGGAGGTCGCAAGTTATTTTGCTACTCAACTGACTTACATTTGCGGGCTTCGATCGAGATACGTGCTCTGTGCTGTGATTTATTGCGATTTGTCAAATTGCAAGTTAATGCCCTCCAAGCCTTTGATCTTTCACGGCTGCAAGAGTCCCGAACACTAAAATTGCAAATCGCTATTCAATTGCTCCGATTCCCCCTTGCTAGCCACTCCGTCAAGCCCGCAAATGGGAAATATCTAACCACAAGTTACTGGTACCAAGGAGGTCTTGCAAAGGGCTAATGATAAATCGGAGCACTTTAAAAGCAAATAAAAAAGCAATACTGTACTTTTATTCAGAGTGAAAGTGATGTTAGGTCTTAGAATTAATAGCACAACATTCTCCAATACTTTATTTCATGTTCAATTTTCATGTTATATCGATCACGGCAATCAATGTGAAGTCCTACAGGCTTCAACCTCCAAGCCCGTAGGACTTTGAAATCCAACCTCCATTTTTCATTGAAGTCTTACAGGCTTGAACATAATCACTGAGGCTGTAACTGGTGGTTCAAGCCCATAGGACTTCAATGAAATATAGAGGTTGGTTTTCAAAGTCATACGGGCTTGAACCACGAGTTACGGCCTTGCGTCAGCGATCATGTTCAAGCCCGCAAATACTACTGTCGATAGCATGGTTTCTATCTTGCGGGCCCGGCCAATTGAATAACATAGCAAAACTAGAGCAGCGGGAGCACTCATCTCAATTGCAGGCATTTGGTTGTGTGCAATCGAGCCACTCGCAAGCATGCACATGCGTTCCCTGAATTGAATGAGGCTCTATATGCTTTTAAATTGGGTTATTATCTCTGTATATATCCATATGGGTGATGTATGATTGTATATAAATTCACATTTGTGAGTAAATATTGCATTATGTAATCATTACATAAATGTATATATATATATATATATATATATATATATATATATATATATATATGTATATACATCCAGGGAGGAATCCGTTTGCCAGTATCTGGGTTCAGGAAGGGATTTTATTTTTTTCCCCCTTTTTGGCAAAGTTTCACTGTCTTCCTCTGAATCAATTAACAATTAATCTGCATATTGCAGATCAGAGCGGATCTAAAGAGGTTGAATTTGATGGACTAAAAGTTTTCAAATTGGTTATCCTCAATTACTATGTAATTATGCATGGGTGTAGGACCTGGGGGGGGGGGGGCGCCATCCCAGAATTTACTGTGTGTTTATGTGTAGAGAAGCAGTTGTGTGGTATTTTTATACTATATACATTATCCCTCCCAGATTTTCTTTGGCTCTGACACCCATGTCACTATGTATTATCTATCTATCTATCTATCTATCTTAGCTATATATTTGTAATAGCAGTATAATTATTTAGATTATATTATGATTTAGATTCATACACCTGTAATATATATATATATATATATATATATATATATATATATATATATATATATATATATGTGTATGTATATATATACATAGTCATTATATATACCTTATATATGCTACTAACATAGTGGCCTACTTCTGAATCACAGAGCTCCCCAGTAACAGCTTGTTGTGCTCTGGCTGCCACCTGTCCTGCTTTGGCAGCTCGGATTCAGTTTTACATATTTCATTTACAGAGCTGCTTTAGCTCCAGGAATTTGCAGAAGGTGTTCAGATTAGGCAAGTGCTGAGAGTCTCATATTTCTGCTTTCTCTCCCAAGAAACCAATGTTTTCACTATTAAAATGTTGATGACCCTCTGAACACAGCATTGCAATATGTTACTTTTATTAACAGTAATGGTGAGGCAAGCACCTGAAAAGTCCATATTTCAAAACATTTATCTTCTATAATTATCCATACAAGGAACACAATACTCAATGTATTTCCCAAGTTCTAAAGTTTTATTGAGCATGAAAGTTGCTCTTTCCATGTGTTACGGAGAGAAGCGGCAATAGATCTCGCTTGTAGCTCAGTGGTGCAAAGTCTTATGATTTAGCCTTGACACTTGCAATTTTTGATGTGAAATATGGCATTTCTTATTGCAAGACTTTAGTTGAAAAATCTTATAATCCTCTTTTTCAGGTCCATTTGATTATCAATTGCACAACTCTCCCCTATGCTTAAACCTTGCAAATTCCATACAAATCTGATTTATTTCATTTTGCCACGCTGTGCTTGCCTTGGTGATGCTGGATCCATTGTTGCTTTATGGATACACTGCCTGGTGTGTTCAGAAGGAATTTTCTACTGAAAAAGAAATATTAACCGTTAGATTTCTTTTCTCTATTTAATTCAATATGAATCAGTCTTTCTCTCTCTTGCTATAGAAATTGTAATTTCTGCCTGAAAATGGCAAAACTCAAGGTCAGTTATCGAACACTAATTTATTTTATTTAAAAAGAGCCAACTGCAAAAATCCTTATTTACTGGCATAATTCCCACCATGATTTGGACTGTGCCCATAAAAGTTCTGGATCCTACAGATAGATGATGGATGAAGTATTCAGTTTTTAGACTTGTATATGTATTGTTAATTATTTTTGGCAATTGCAAACATGCAGCCCTATTAAATTGGGGCTACGTGTTAAAACGTAGCTTGTAACTGTCATCTTAGGGATATTTGTGTGTTAAGATGCCTCATAACGTTGCTTGCAGCGGACTTGGCGTGGTAACACGAAGACCAAGAATAGGCTACGTGGAGAGCAACGTTGAACTTCGCGCACGTAAATCCTTTGATCTGTCCTGCCCGTAACCACTAAATGTTTAATTCAGTTATTAAATTGCAACGTGGTCACTCGCGATCAAGCACGTAACACGCAAATGGAGCCCAAAGGCCAACGTGTGCTTGAAAGCACCCGCAAGGGGGGTAAAGTACAATACATAGCACTTCTTAATCAAATAAAAACACACTACTGTACTTTTATTAACAGGGAAAGTGTTGTTGAATTGATAGCACAACATTCTCAAGCTCGCAATTCAGCCCCAAAAAATACTTTATTTCATATTCTGTGTTATATTGGTCCCTGCAATAATTGTGTTACGACATATACTGTAACTCGCATCTAACAGAATATCATATTTACTGCTTTATTAATATTGCATCATATCTGGCCTGTGGGTCCGATCCCAAACTGGATTTGAAGCATGTAAGACTTGGAAATCTACCCTCCCTTTTTCAGTGACATAACGCTTGCAATCTTTTTTTCCATTGGCTCCATCTTAACCTGTACCAACATAATTGCTTAATTGTTTGTGTTTGAGCACGCAAGCCTGACAGGCTGCGAACTTGTTTACGAAATTGCCTATCTCGCTTGTACCTCGCTACCCTTTCTAGTTTAATAGCAACGTAAGTAGGGCAAATTTGAATCATGCAGCCCTTTTGTGCTTCACGTTGGACTTACGAGGCTGGAAATTAATATGGCCCATGATTCTGGTGCTGAGTTGATAGTAACTTAAAATTCAAATAATACGGTAAAGAGGCAGTTGTAAGATCCCAAATGGTTGTCCAAGTATGTGAATGGATGATGCTGCATTGGATGTATTATGTGGAAAGGTGACTAGCAAACAGTCATCATAGCACCTTCATAGCCTCATGAAACCTTAGTGAATCTTGCCAAGTATGATACAAATATGGTAAGATATTTGCTTTTGTGAGAGTTTCCAGTAAGATATGCGTAAAGTTGTACCAGCCTGATAATTAGTCCTATTTGATGGTGGAGATAAATACCTAAAGGGAGAACTGGCAACATGAGTTAGATGTTTAATACAATTAATATTCAGAGATTTAAAAAAGCGGTGTTCAATAGCTGCTGCTGGTATCCAACCACTATAATCCATTGGCAGGAGACTTGTGTTACATTTTACTCTAATGATTGTTTATTCTCTTATCATCGTATTGCTCTTAAAACCCTTTAGATCTGTCTTTTAGCCAAAACCCTCACACTTTCCTTAACGACCTTATTAAAGACCAGACAAACACTTAGCTGGAAGCAGATGCTATAATCTTTGAAAATGATTATATTATTGAATATTGCTAATATAGATGATTAAATAGGAATTTTATATGCTAAATGCATAATTAAAATAACTAATTGCCCTTGCTAGGGTGTTAAAAACTAAGCAGTTCAAGGATCATGTGCATCCCTACTCAAGACAATAAAACCGTTCTCCAGAGCACCACAGGTAAATCCCCTCACAACCTGTGCTGTTCAACCTGCTCCATTTGAATCTCTTTACATAGAGATAAACGTGAACCAGTGCCCTCATGGGGCTTGGAAACGTAGGGCCTTATGTTAATCCCTTATGTTGCAGCTTACACCATGTTTAAGGCCAAAGTAAATCCCGCTAGCTATGTCAATCACCCATCCTAGAAACATTGACAGAGAACTGCTACGACTGACTGCAGCAACCTGGAGCCGAAAAATATGGCAAACTTATCCATTGATTTTTGCACTGACCAAATATTACAAGTTATTTAGTTAGACTTTAACACCAAAACCCCATGCTTATAAGACTTTGCAGATCACTCACAAAATAATGCAGTACCATAAATGGGAAAAACTGAAGAAAATATTCTGGGTACCAAAGACCACTTTCAAATGGTTTTAAAACTATTTGCTGAGTGCCGCAGCAGCAGTTAAAGAGACAGTATAGCACCAATAAACAATAAAAAATTATGAAAGCTCAACATTATTTGATACTTCTATTATTTGACCACAGTCCAGTATAAATTAATGTGTAATTTAAAAATATATTGTAATATTATGTCAGTTTTATAATGCAACATCAAGGGTAACACACAACCACATTGCTCTAATCATTATATATATAACACAAAATAAACACATTTTTCTATATTTTTCTATATTGTATATAAATACAAATGTCCCATCTATTAAATGTCAAAAAATATAAATAACTAAAAGATAATATATTTATATATTTAAATATAAGGGTTCCTTGCCACTTGTTTTCACTCATTATAATAATCATGACATTCTCATTCTCTATTGGATAAGGCAGGATTTACCTAAGTGGGCAGAGTATTGTAATATTGCGAGTGAAAAGATTAACATAAACATGTTACGTAGGGAAAAAAATCTCCTGCAACTGATTTATGGGTATACCGCAAATTACACCACTCAATAAGCATGGGGGCCTTCGTTAGGAAAATACTGAATTAGTATCATAGTATTATAGTATCAGTGTTTTTTTTTTTTAGAGAATACTCAGAAATTGCTGTGGGTCTTTGTTGACCACCTAAACATTGCTGAGAGCTTTGCAGACCACCCAGTGATTTTTCTGCCGGTTCTGTTACAATTAAAACTCTCTATGCTTCTTTGGAGTTTACTGTGCAAGTCTAAACAGTGAAATATATACTGTAAGTAATCCTGTGCTACTTGGTTTAATTGTTTTTCGGTAATCCCAGTTGTTTTGTGGATCACCTGAGTGAAGCTTACTTTGGCCCTCATCCAATTGCGATTTGGCCAATTGAATAGGGCTCTAAATAAGCAGATAGCATATTTTTTTTAAATAAGTTTTTAGTTAGTGAAAACCTTGCTTTTGGATATATGTTTACTAACTAAAAAGTATTTAAAATAAATATGTTATGTGCTTATTTAGAGCCCTATTCAATTGGCCAAATTGCAATTGAATGCGGGCCAAAGTGGTCCACCTTACCTTTTGGATATCTCTGTACTAAGGGCTTAAATACATCACTCCCATAAGGAATCTTTTTCACATAGGGAGCTACATAGATATTACATTCTTCCTGCAGCAAACTTTAGTAAATCCTTATAAGTGATCATTACATATGAACTGCTACAGGAGATCTTACCTTAAGTGTTATTAAATGGTTCCTGTAAGAGTTGCATACTTTAAACATAAGACTTTGGTGTTCATTTAAAGGGCCATTGTAATATAGGAAGAATATAAATCAAGATAAGAAGAAGAAGAAGAAGAAGAATTGTCACGTTTGTGAACAAACTAATATCATTAGCAGCTGTGTAAGCAGCAAAAGTAAAACTATTTTAGAAACAATCACCGTTTTTGAAGTATTTTTGCATAGAAAGTTCCATCTTGTCTGGGTTCAGCACTTTCTGCTAAATTGAATCCTAATGAGTTTAATTATCTAACTAAAATAAATAAGAGAGAGACAATTTGGATTTGTTATATCATTGTAGCTTTTAGTACTTGATACCCACCCTGCCCCCTGCACATACAATAGAAATTGCAAGCCATGTTTCTCCAGAAATGTAAATCATGGATGACTCCACAAGCCGTCATCAGAAAAATATTATTAGAAAAATAGGTTTATGATCTTTTTTTCCCTGTACCTATACTCTTACAGTTTTCAAACATATGCTTTTTCAGCATACAGTGGTCCTTTAACAATAAGGATCAGTGCAGTCCGCTTATGTTAAAATACAAAGTTTGTTAATTCCACTAATCTCAGAAATCCTCTCCTTTTAGAATAAGTAATATATCATTTTTTTCTACTTATCTACAATAGGATTATAGTTCCCGCTATGCAAATTGGGGGCCTGTGGCCAAGTATTCCTTTAAGTTTGCAGGCTCATTAACAAGGTCAAAACCAATGTTATTTTACTATTTGGATTCATTTTGGTCTCACAATGAAAAAAGAAACCATAGTTGGAAGTATCCTTAATATAATCATTTTCTTTTCATTGTTCTTTATGGGAAAATAATTTAGCCCGAAATTTAGTGGTCCCATCAGGGAGGTGATATCTCTAAAAAGGTGGTCTGAAGGACAGTTTTTACTGTACTTTAATAGACTTACAGATTAATATAAATCTTAATATTCATAATCTTTACCATTTTCTTTCTCAGATCTCTTCTATCTATGCATCTATTTATAATGTATGTTTCTAATACAGGTTAAACTTGAATTCATATCGGGCCGTAGGGATATCCACTTGACCTAGTTTTAAACAAGTCAAAAGTTCACATTTACATAGTGGTTCCTGCCTTAAAGGACCATTGCATGAAAGTTATTTTTTTTAAATAAAAGGCTTACTGCATTGCCCATGTAGACAGTATATCAAATAATTACAACTGAGCATATTATTAAAAAAATATTTTTAAAACATTTAGTTTTTATTCTACGTGGCGCTATTTACAGCTTTGATCAAGCACTACATTACTGCTTTGTTGCTGAGTCTTTAGATTGTAAGTTTGTGAAATTTCAATCTTGCAAGGTGCTTTGGGGAAAGCTCTATGGACATGGGATTCTAAGCTCAAAGGGCCCTATTCAATTGACCAGATCGCAATTACATGAACCTGTAATGCAGTACGTAAATGTTACTGATATTCAGTTGGATACATTTAGCAGCTCACATTCCAATTGCGAGTTACAGGCTCAAAACCAATATGGTTGTCAAAAATGTAACCTATCTATCCTATCTCCATTGATTTTTCAAATCCGCAAAAGTTACTAGTGCTAAAGGTGCAAAATTGATATTTAACTACTAACATTCAGCAAGCCTGCAATTGCCGTCAAAACCCGTAAATACAAATGTATCAAAAAATTATATGAGTACTAGATAGGACTCAAAAGTGAGTTAAACACTGTTCCTATATCTGCAGCAGCAAATAAACACCCACTACAGTACTTGAAAATGGTGGAAAAGCATGGAAAGGCATTAGAATTAATTACACAACAGTCTCAAGCTCGCAAATCTGCAATAAATATAATCATTTGTGACTTGTATTTCTGTGTTAAATTGATCCCGGAACTCAAGGGGTTAATACATATCATGCCACCGACATGGACATGTTTTACTGATGTCATATTGATGGTCTCATTTACTATTGGCTCTGTCTAAAAAGTAGGTGGATGAGATGATCCACACAGTCAAAGGCTTTAGAATAGTCTATGAAACAGAAGTACATTTTTTTTCTGGAACTCTCTTGATTTCTCTTTTATACATTGGACAATTTGATCTATTATGCCTCTTAGTCTGCAGGACCCGGCGTGCACATCTGGAAGCTCCTGGTCCATATACTGTTGGAATCAGGCTTGTAGGATATTAAGCATTACCTTACTGGCATGTGAAATTGTATTATTATTATTATTATTAACTTTTAATTGTAGCGCGCCAACATATTCCATAGCACTGTACATGGGATAAGAACAGGAAAAATACAATATTAAACTTCAGAAAGTGAAGGGCCCTGTTTTGAGTGTATGAGTGTAATTGTTCGATAATTGGAGGACTCTTGGCTTACTTTTTGGGGATTGGGATATAGACTGACCATTTCCATTCTATTGGCCATTGTTGAGTTTTCCAAATTCATTGGCATTAGACAAGCAGCACTTTCACAGCATCACCTTGTAAAATTTTGAATAGTATAATTGGGATTCCATCACCTCCTGCAGCTTTGTTATCAGCAAGGCATCCTAGGCCCCATGTCACTTTGCTCTCCAAGATGTCTGGCTGCAGCTCATTGGACAAACTATTGAGGTCATTACTGATGTTAAAACCCTTCCTGTATCAATCTTCAGTGTATTCCTCTTCTTTATCTGATCCTCTTCTGTTAACTCCCTACCATTTTTGTCTTTTATCGCGCCTACTTTGGATTAAAAGTTACCTTTGAGATGCCCAATTTTCTTGAAGAGATTTCTTGACCCATTCTGTTAATATAGAAAATAGGAAATCATTTACTTACTCATCCTGTTACTTTTCATCAGGGGACTTAGCTTGAATTGCTGTCACTTAACTATTTAGTACATATAGTGAATGTATTTGCTGATACTATTCTGCTGCAAACATGTCCACAACATGCTCTATGCCAAGGCAGAGTATTCTGAGTCACAAGGAATTGTGGCACTCTGTATGTGGGTAACACTCCTTGAGAGTTGGTAGACTCCTGCATGCACAGTGTCTCCTTAATAAAAGCTGCAGTTTTGTTCAGATCTATCCATTTCAAGGTCTACTTACCACATACTATATTATTTATATTAAGCAGTATTATTCAATTCAATGTATTTTATTAAAAAATATATATTTTATACGAAACTGACAGACTTCCCAACAGATGCTATTTATGGCACAGCGTACTGGCAAATCCTGGAAAAATAATGTTTCTTCCAGGTAAAAAATATGAGAAGATCTCCAGAGTAAAGATCTGGAGAAAAACAATAGTTTTCATTGTAAGGTGTTTTGCAAATGATCAACATTTTTTAATCACAGTAAATATTAAAAGTTATTTATACTAATGTTTACAACATACAGTCAGAAAAGCTGAACCATTACAGTGGTCATTTAGTCTTTTTTTCTTTTTCAGTGTGTTAAAATTGCTTTGTACTTATCCCATGTATAGAGCTACAGAATATGTTGGGACATTACAAATAAACAATACTAATAATAATAATTAAGAAACTATATATTTTGAAACATATTTCTAATACTAATTGCATGTCTGCTGTAGTTGCATCTAAATCAACATTTGTTCATTCCTACTTTAAAGCACGGTACGGAACAAGAGCTGTTAAGGCTAAAGGGAAATCCTACTAAGGCTTGCACTTCTATTTAGTTGTATTGCCAAGTGGCTATTCACAAAACAAAGAATAAGAAAATATTGAGTTGCACGCTGATGATTTTGCTTTCTTTCAACAGAACTGGATAGATATTTTTATCTGAATCCTCAGTTCTACCATTCCTCTCACATGTCTGATCCTATTATTATTATTATCCTTTATTTGTAACGCGCCAACATATTTCGTAGCGCAATATAAGTGTTAAGTACAATGCAAACACAAAAATTCCAACATTGCAAATTAATGAAGGGCTCTGTTTTCAAGATTAAAATCATATTATGAACAAAAGCAAATATCTGCCATCATGAAACTGAACACAATACAGGCATACCCCGCTTAAAGCTATCCTTTCAGAGTTGTTTTTGCTTTCCGGACCCCTTTTTAATGCTCTGATTTGCTATAACACTCTTTTTATTCTCCAAAGAAAACAGAAAACAGGATGACCTAGAAGATTCAACATCAATAATGTAAAGTTTATATTTATGCTAACCATAAGTTTGTGTTGGTGTTATGTTTGCTGTCTGATTGAAATTCAAATAAAACCAAAAAGTTTAAATTTCAATTTAAATTGTGTGTTTTTTCATGAGTTCCCCAATCCCTATCTTCCCCATGTTAAACTGCCCCGTTTAGAGCTGTTTTGCTTATTGCCTGGAACCAATTTACAGTATTCCTGTACTTAAAAATCAAAGTCTGTATCTATTTATCCTAAACTTTCCCAAAAAAATATTTTGCGCATTGTAAAGTTTAGCTATTAATAGAAACATATCATAAATATGACATTTCATTGTTCTCTTTAAGACCGATAAGCCATTTTCCAGTCAGATGTCAGGCCTTGCTCTGTGCACTGAATCCTGAAGCCTTTTATTCTGATCAATACAAACTTCCAGTGCCCCTCTTACAGCACATTTCAGGGGAATTATATTTCTCATCATCTCATGAAGCCTCTCCATTGCAAATGATATGCATTTGTTAAAGGTTAGCAAACGAGAAACTAAACCAACCATACCAATAACAGCCAGCAGAACCGCTTCTCCAAATGTGATGCGGCGGCCATTTCATTTTTAATATTCAGCCAGAGTAAAACTAAAAGGCCACTAAGCCAGAGGCGGATAAAATAGTTCTGGGTTTTATGGCTCTCAGACTTCAATGAAATCTCTTAAATATTGCTAATGAGCTCAGTTATCTCACACGGGCTGGAAATGCGCCCTTTCTCTGCTGCCACAGTTACATTTCACTGTCTGGCAATCTACCCCAGGCCCCTATTAAGTGAATTATCACGGCTACTAAATCATCTCTGCAGGGGTTTACTCTAATCCCATCAAGCCACTTCAACCCTTTTTTTTCCTCACTGTTCCGTAATGAATTATTATATCCATGGGAGCTGTTAAAGAGGCCCCTTTAGATGAACTGAGCGTGGTTATGTTACATTGTGTGGGGCGCGGGTGGAGATATTCAGCTCACAAACACCAGCTTAGCCCCAGGGCCTAGTGCTAAACAGGAGGATAATGGTGGCAAGATGCCCCAGGGATGAAGCCACCCACCGCTCTGTCTGTATCCTCTCCTTTTAGCACCTGCCCCTCCTCTTTCCCCAGTTAGGAGCCCTCTCATCCTGCGGGGACCTAAACACAGCGCTCTATAAATGTTTTCCTTAACCAGAGGAAGCACTGCTTTAACAAACCAATTGCGGACTCCATTAAAGCTAATTTATTAAATGCCATTTGCTGTGTGTTACTGAGCTGAGTAATGGTATATAATAATAGTACTGAGCACTGTTTGTTCTTTTCATAAAGCAACTAAACAAAAAGCAACATTGTCTGCAAGAGAACCAATATTTAAAAAAAGATTAATCTTAATTGCATACTATTAATTTGTCTTATGATTAATTTCTTGTGACTTTTCTGCTTCAAAGTGAAAAATATTATTTTTGATCTATTTTGCTACAGTTAGACAGTTATATGTTTATGCATATTCCATACATAAGTATATAGTATTTTATATGTAGATTGTAAGCTCCTCTAGACAGCGACTATAGCTACTATATAACCCATTGTTTGTCTTTATGTACTGTATATGTCATTGTAAAAGTGATGTGCACATTGATTGCTTTATATATATATATATATATATATATATATATTTATATATATATATATATATATATATATATATATATATATATATATATATATATATATATATTTATTTATTTATATAGTTGGCTGAACAGAAAATTATTTGGGAACCCTGAAATGTCTTTCTTTCTACAGGGTTCTAAAATCAGTGTTGCCTCTGACTTGACAAAGAGAAGTCCGCTGTTGAAAGCTTGTCATAAACATTATGAATATGTTTATCCAATTAAAAAGGTATACACTACAATACTGATTACTGGATAATCATGGCTACCTCATGCTACATATATACAAATATTTATATATATATATATATATATATATATATATATATATATATACCGGTATATATATATATATTTATATACTTACACATTCACATATATAGACATATGAAAGCATGCACACGGATATATTAAATAGATCTGAATGTATCTATCTATGAATGAATAAAATATAATTTAGTATTAAAATGCATATTTTATATTTTTAGGAGTAGCATTATTAAGATATGTTAGAGGGCAAAAATATGCAAGCAAAAAGTAATATTTGTAATTGCTGTGTGAATGCACAATTACACTGAAAAAACAATAAGCAAATCAAGAAATCCTATTTTTAGATTATATCTTGCAGGACATAGGACCAAATGGTTCTTAAGGGCTGTAAGTTGATTGTCTTTTGCTATATTGGCCCATTTCACAGCATCTGAGAATATAAGTGAATTTCTCCTATAATCTCCTCATATATTGGTTCTCTAATCCTTATTCTTTCATAATATAGTGTGGTTGTCATGCATTTGTATCTTGTAAAAGGCTCCATTCACTCTTTCTCCTATATAAATAATATTTTATGTATAATGTAAATTGTTTAATGTGTATTCCCTTCTCTACAAAGAAAGATAAATGTAATTTGGTCAGCAACACAGCTGCATCAAACATTGATTCCCAACTTGTTTCAAACCTGGCGTCAGATACTAGTAATTTGTCATGTGCTTACTATGCAGATCTAAACAGTGTATTGACTATTGGAAATGTCTGGCTTCAGAGATCAATATTAGAATAATGAACTGGAAACAAGATAATGTAAATTAAGCTTCTTTTAAATACATTTTAAAATAAATAATGGAAGAAAAATATATGTAAATACAAAAACTGAAAGGCAAAATTATAAAAAATAATACAAATAATTAATAGTACAGAAATACTGAAATATGTATAAAGAAAGAATTATAAATAATAATTATACAGAAATACTGGATTATGTATAAATTATAATGTTTTATACTGTAGAGCTAATTTACTAGTAATTATTATTTGTACATTACTATATATATATATATATATATATATATATATATATATATATACTTTAATATGTATAAATATAGAATTATAACTAATAATTACCAGTAAATCAGATTTACAGTGTAAAAAAATGAAAAACAAGTGAAAACACTTTTTTAATTTTTAAAATTGATGCATATTTCATTGTTTTATATGACCTGGTCATTCCTTCATATGACTACTTCTGTGCAGAAACCTTCAGGTTCTGCAGGAAAAAAAATCACAAGCACCCTTCAAATGGCAATAACTCTCTCGTTGCTGGACAAAAAATGAAAAACGAATTGCCCTGGGTTTCTTAGACTTTCTAATATAAAAGGGAAACAATGTGTAATTTATTATTGTAGTAAAGATAAATCTGAGCATTTAGAAGGGGCTTGTAATTTATGGTACGTTCAGGACCTGATTGAATATGCCCATATACTCAATGGGCCTCATTCAACTGCGATTTGGCCAATTGAATAAGGCTCTATATAAGCACAGAGCATATTTTTTTACAAAAGTTTTCAGTTAGTGACCTTCTATTCAAAAGCAAATTCTACACTAACTAAAACTTCTGTAAAAAAATATGCTCTGTGCTTATATAGATCCCTATTAAATTGGCCAAATTGCAATTGAATGAGGCCCAATGTTTGTATGGTTAAATCAACAATTTGAGTGTCACGAAAGCTATCACAACAGCATTTTTAACCACTAAATATTTTAGTATATTTTTCTTTTTAATCAGATTCCTCATATTAGGTGATTAGTAGAGTAAAATTAATACAATTATATTGTGGTGTTAACTGTAGAGATAGTTATCAGATATAGAAGAGTACCAAAAATGCAAGTTATTCGTTTAATAGTCTATTTCCGAATATTTACTAAGCTTTGTGTGTCTATGAATGGGTTCCCTATATAACAGCCATGGCAGTGCATTTGAACCTTTGGTCTATTAATTTATACAGACTTCAAGGGACTTACCTGTCTTAAATTACATTTCCCTTAAAGAGGCAGCGTGAACTAATAACTGTGTTTATCTGGTTATACTGAGGAAATATTGAGAAGTGCGACATAACAAATATTAATGAAATCAGTCTTCTTTAATGCTGTACCCTTATATGAAATTAACTTTATGCACTATATGATGAGTTGTTGACTTACAGGCCAAGTTGTTGTTCAGGCGTTCAGTCATGTCTGACTCTCTGTGACCATATGGAAACAGCATGCCAGGCACATCTTGTGTTTGGTTGTGCTTATCCATAGTGAACCAAGATTTGGCTGACCTCTCTGCTATGACCTGCCCATCTTGACCCTACATGGTATAGCTAACAGCCTCATTGAAGTACACAAGCCCCATCACCACTACTAGGTAGTGATCCAGAAGGGACACAGGCCTAGTACAACCATACAAAAGCAACACTTCATGCATTGATTGGTTTGCCAAATAATTTCCAAGTGTATTGTATCTTTAGGCAACTTCCTTTGATAATGAAACTTGATTTTTGCCCATATTGTACTTGAGCATCTAATACAATATGTTTTTATTTTATATGTAGCTTTTAAAGCTTACATTTGAACATTTGAAGTGATGAAGACTTCATGCTTTTCTCCTGCACGTTAGGTGACTAATAGGTGGGAGAGTATCTACCCAGGAGGCTGTACAAATAGGAGTCTTTATCCCCCTGGTTCCCAGCAGTGGGCAGTGTAGGTAAACCAATCAGACAACATTTAGGGTAGCCTCTCACACCCCCTGGGCACCTAATAGAGGATAGAAATAAAGCAGACCTGCTTGTTCTTAAATGTTAATGTCCAGTTTTAAAATGTTAATGGTAAACTGAATTTATTTTGTTCAAATACAGATGATATTGCTAAAAACAAAATAAAATACTAAATAAATACTCTATTGTCTGAGTGCTTCTAACAACTTACACCTTCTCATACACATCTGAAGGTTGTGAGAGAGCAGTGCTTGATGTTTCTTGTCAGTGATGGCCATCCATAGAAACGTATTATATGCACATTTTAAAGTAATAGCAGTGTAAATATAATCATGCCAAAATATGTTTTAAGATAAACAAATCATTTAATTTATGGTGGGCAAAAGAGCGATAGAAGCCCTCCACCGTACAGTAGTACAGTAAATAAATAATACATCTGTGCTCACATTTGAACATCTAAAATAAGTTAAAATACTTATTTCCCGCTCAGAATGCCAAGAAATACAGTTAGTGTACTGCATTCTGGGAACCTGGGTAGGGACATTCAAATGTGCCCACAAGTGATTTACTCTTTTATTCCAATACTATTTCAAACATGGCTCCTTTCAGACATTGCACATCTTTAAGCAAAGACCAGGATGGATTATGCACAAGTTCCTGATCCGCCCCCAGTCAGCATGCAGCATCCGGGAAGCAATATTAACCCACTATTTACCTGCTCTTGCTTGCTCAGCCAATAGGAGAGCAGTGTTGTCAGCCACCCAGTCACTGCTGGGACTCATCCCTGCTTCCTATCTAAGCTGTGTGCTGTTGCCAGAGCAACTAACATAATGCTATCTTTCATCTAATCGGATTGGCCAAAACAAATTGGAGGGGGTGTTAACCTTCATTTTAAACTGTCAGAAATTACAATAGATTTTGCTAACTTCAAGGTAAGTGTTTAAATGTTTATTTTGGTATTTTTTCATACAAACTATTAATTCTCCTCTATCAGATGCATTCATAATCGAGGAAACTTACCTATCCCTTTAAGTAGATTGCATTATTTTGCCAACGCTAAAGCTATCAATGTGTATCACTGTGTTAGATATACTCTGTTTCCTTTGGGGAAAAATGCCATTGTAGTACTTGGACACCATTGCAACCTCTGCCACATATTAGTAGCTATCACCCAAAATATCTTGAAATACTGTATTTGCAGAAAATCATATTTGATCAGCATTATAAAAATGAATAAATGTTATTTTTCATATATTATTATCAGCTTCATACCTCCCAATATTTAAAAAAGCCAAAGAGGGACACTTATACTCTTGAAAAATTAGGCACAATTAGCAAGTGTTCCCACCATTCTGTGCAGTGTAGAAACTACATTTCAGACATGCACACACTTAATATTTGCCCCAGCTCCGTACAAATATATATTATGTAGAACTGAAGCCTCAGGTTTCTATCATTTTTCCTCGACTTTGAGATAAAGCAACACGAGGAACTAGAGGTTGTTTCATGGTCAGGGCTTTAAATCATGGTTTTCTCCTTAAATGAGGGGTTTTCCTTCAAAAGAGGTACATTTGGGAAGCTAAGAGGGTCAGGAGAATGTCCAATGAAAAAAAGACTGTCATTCCAATAGAGGGATAGATAGGAGGTATGATGTACACTTTTTTTATTTCCATTCTGCCACATAGGTATGTTTTTAAGATATGAATAGGAAATGCACCCCATTTCTTCCAATTTTCAAAATGGACATAGCTTATTCATTGTCATGCACTCCATACAAAAAATGTACAGTGGTACACAAGATGGATTACCGACAAAAGCACCTAGTATATTCTAAATGGATGAACATAATGAAAACACCTCCTACACGATTTTCAATTTGAGGGAGGGGAAAACTGTGCTGCAAAACAAAATGTATATAATACATTGTGAGATTGTTGTTGGTGTTTGGTCATTCAGTCGTGTCCAACTCTCTGTGACCCTATGGACTGCAGCATGCCAGGCACATTTGTCAGCCACTGCACCTCTGAGCTCCATCAAGCTCATGTTCATGGCTTCAATGATCTCATCTATCCATCGAGTGCCTTAATTTTTTCCCAGCATAAGAATCTTCTCTAGGGAACCCTGTCTTCTTATGATATGGCCAAAATATTTGACCTTCAGCCTCATAGTCAAACCTTCCAGTGAGCAGTATGTCTTGATTTCCTGTCGTATTGATTTATTGGATCTTCTTGCAGTGCAAAGGCCTCTAAACAGCCTTCTTTATGGTCCAGCTCTCACATCCGTACGTTACTGCTTGGAATACCATAGTTCCATCTATGCAGACATTTGTTGATAATGTAACATCTTTTTTGCCATATCTTTCCTCCACAGAAGCAAACTGCTTTTAATTTCATGACTACAGTCACCATCTGCAAAGATCTTGGATCTCAGGAAAATAAAATCTGTCACTGCCTCCACTTCTTCCCCATCTATTTACCAGGAACTGAGACTGCCACAATCTTCCTTTTTTTTTTTTTTTACATTGAGCAGCAGGCCAGCTTATGCACTCTCTTCTTTTACTCTTATCAATGGCTCCTTTTGTTCCTCCTCAATTTCATCCATCAGAGTAGTATTATCCATGTATTTTAGGTTGTTGATATTTTTCCAGCAATATTGATTCCTTCCTTTGGATTCATCCAGTCCAGCCTTACGCATGATGTATTATATGTATACGTTTAATAAATAAGGTGACAATATACAACCTTGTTGCACTACTTTTCCGATTTTGAACCATTCTGTTGTCCCATGTTCGGTTCTGACCGTGGCTTTTTGGTCGACATACAGATTCTTTAGGAGGAGGATTAGATGATCTGGTACACCCATCTCTTTAAGAGCTTGCCACATGTTGTTGTGATCCACACAGTCAAAGGCTTTAGAATAGTCTATGAAGCAGAAGTAAATGTTTTTCTGGAACTCTCTTGCTTTCTCTATTATCCATTGGACATTGGCAATTTGATCGCTTGTGCCTCTTCCTCTGTTTAAGCGGGCTTGCACATCTGGTAGTTCCCGGTCTATATATTGTTGGATTTGAGCTAGTAGGATCTTAAGCATTACCTTGCTGGCATGTGAAATGAGTGCAATTGTTCGATAATTCGAACATTCTTTGGCATTGCCTTTCTTTAGGATTGAGATGTAGACTGACCCATTTCAGTCTACTGGCCACTGTTGAGCTTTCCAAATTTGCTGGCATAAGGCAAGTAACACTTTCACAGCATTATCTTGTAGAATTTTGAATAGTTCAATTGGGATTCCATCAACTCCTGCAGGTTTGTTATCAGCACGACATCTTAAGGCCCATCTCACTTCGCTCTCCAAGATGTCTGGCTCCAGCTCCTTGGAAAAATTATTGAGGTCATCACTGGTGTTAAGATCCTTCTAGTATTAATTGTCAGTGTATTCATGCCCCCTCTTCTTTATTGTAAGATTAGAGGCACTTCATTTTTATAGAATAAATATATTTCTAAAGGCTAAAATACACTATAAAAACACTGCTCCTTTAAGCCAGGATAAAGTGTATTACATTTTATTCTTCAGCTTAGAATACTAAAATTATTCCCTAAAACACATCTTCTATACAAAGAAAGCATTCCAGCAAATATTAGCTTACTGTGCATATTTAAATTATTCACAGCTCTTTGTATAGCGTTAATAAAAATTGGCTTGCAAACTAATTTAAATATGCTTAATATACATTTTTGCAAAATAGCATCTAAGTTAGACTCTAGGCAAAGCAAATAAAATGACTCATGTTTCATAAATGAATTGCAACAGGATGGTAAGATTTTGATCACGTTAACTGACAAACCTTGTTTGTTATTCACTTTTCACAATGACAAAGTCATTTTATTTTGCTCCTGGATATTTGCAGAAATGTACCTATCTTGTATCTAAAGTATAGTTGTTTGGGGAAAATCTATGCAACACTTGATAACTGTGTCTAATAATTCTTTTGCAGAAATTAACATATCATGTCCTCTAATACTCCGATCTTGACAGATCTAATAAGCATTTCTGGTGTCTGATATATCTAGTCTGAGAAATGCATCACTGTCAGTTTATAGGTTTATAGCCTTTTTTTCAACACAGTATTTTTCTGCATTGTCTGTACTCTCAATGTGTTCAACCCTATGGTCAATAGATAATATGACCCTATGGGATACTGTACTCTACAACAGGGGGCAAGCGCTAACTTTGGAGGTGCTATGTATCTAAATATGAGTTGTGCACTGAAATAAAGCTCACAAAATACATTTCATTTGGCTGTTTTATATATTACTACTGGCAAGCTGTGGATCTCCATACTGCATCTCCTAATCCAAGCAATACCATCAGCTTTCTTTCATTCCGTGTGGTGTAGCTTCTATGGAGAATCACAGCTTGCCACCCGCCCACCCACCTCACACAAAGACGCGCTCTGAGGAATGAGAGGCATAAGAAAAGTCAACATGGCAACCCTCTAAAAGTAAGGAGAATGGGTTTAAAAAATAGTGCATATTCACTTTAACTTTATTTAATTGGTATAATAGGATTTTCATTGTGGTACATCCAAATAAGGCATCTAAAGGGCCCAGACTTGTTTTTACTATTACACTGTCCCTATAAATCTGTATTGTAACGTTGAATATGAGACAATCAAGATAATGACTAATTGGTCATAAGTGGACAAGTGGGTGAGGTACTAACAGCCTTGCTCTAAGGATGAGTATTTACTACTCTCCTACAGCATAGTCTTCAGTGCTTGCCAATTGCTATTTCCAGTGGCCATTTGGCTGGTTAGAACCTACAGAACAGACATCCCACTTTGATTAAACATTTTTTTAAACATTTTTGGTAGACTTCTTGGGCTTACACAACATGGGGACATATAGTGATGCTGTATCATATGCCCCCTTTGAGATAAAGTGTTTCCACATCCCTCCACAACATACTTGTGCCAACCACAACATATGAGCATAATAATGTAATATAATAATGTACTTCTGGGCTGATCAGTGAAACTAATAACAGTTCATTTTGGCCATTATTCTGAACTTTTTCGACTACCGTATTTTACATAAAGAATCACAACAGAATAGTGCTGTTACCACACTTTGTTTTTCATACTCATAAATGATAACAAATTTCTCAAAGTTTTACCTTTCTACTTTTTGTTATTGCCCACTCCACTATATCTAATGGAAACATAGAATTTGCCTATAGGCTTAACTTGTCCACCTATTCTATCTAGCCAACAATCTCAAACTTAAAAGACCACTATAATGCCCTAATGAGGAGTTTGTTGTTTTAATTAGACACTGATCATTAATAAAATTCATATTCAATGATTAAAAACACTTTTCAATTTTAAACTTATTTTCAAAGATTAGAATCAGCAGCTACTGGTCTCCACCCAATATAACATCAAGATGGAGATTATTTTGTCTCAACAACATTCTCTGCACTGGTTGGAGTCCCTTAGTGTTAAAGTGGCTTCCCTTATCGGCAAATGCTTGATGTGGGGGCAGCCTATAAATGTTTGGTCTCATATAATTAGATGGTTCTTAAAGCTTTTTAATGTTGAATATGAGTCAATTATGTAAATGGCCATAAGCAAACAAGTGGGCGAGGCACTAATGGCCATGCTCTAATGATGAGTATATGCTATGCTCCAACCACATAGTCTTCCAGTGGGCATTTTCCTGGTTAAAACCTCCAGTACAGACATCCCACATTAATGAAACATGTCTTGATGTTTATTGTAGGCCTCTTGGACAGAGCATATGTGTTTGAGGCTTACATAGCATGGAGATATATACTGATGTTGTCCCATTGGAGATCAATTTCCATTTCCTTCTTAATGAATATATCTGGATGGAGACAATCAGCTAATCTTTGAACATAAATATTATATTGAATATTGTTTGAATACATCATTAAAGATAATTTTATTAATGATCCATGCAAAAATAAGAAAAACAACCCTTTTGCTAGGTATTTATAGTGGGCAATTAATAAATATTCGGCATAGTGTTGTACACTATGTATTCTTTTACTCCCTTTGGCCCTACTATTTGTTACCTACCACCCTACTGCAAATGGCGTCTGAATTGTCTGTCCTCCAACTGAATAATACAAACTAAAATAGTGAAAATATTACAAGAATTTGATATCACTCCCCTTAATGTCCAGTCCCCCTTATTTGTGGACACTCTGAACATGGCAGTGGCTTTAGAGTAGCCAGGTCAGTCAGAAATTGGG
>CM050163.1:501627723-501722723 GCA_027410445.1 Discoglossus pictus | reverse complement strand
TAATAGAATCCCAACGTTACACACAAACTTATTGAAGTGTATGAAGAAATAACAATAAAATAGAAGTATAGAAAAAAATATTACATTGGAGTATAGACATATTATTATTTATTACTATGCACCTTTTTTTTTTTAGACCGCCAGTGCATGCTGCAGTACTATTTATTTAAATTGTGTAGCTCATTACTCATTTTCAAATCTTCATTAACATTTTAAATACTGCAAATATTTTATTGTATTTTTTTAGTATAATAAAGATAAGCATTATATGAGATATTATTATGTTACTCTATTTTGGGCGAATGTTAAAAATAGCAAAATGTTTTAAGATCCAAATAAATAAACAGGAGCTCAGTTACTTTGTGTTCTGCTATTTTGAAGAGCACATACTACACAGAGGAAGAGATTCACTAAGCATCACAGGGGCTGATGTGTTTCATTGTGCAGCCCCTGTGATGGGTTAGTGAATATCTCCCAGAGTTTACACATGTTGTGCAGGATATAGTTCATAAGTGAGGCAGCTGGTCCTTTGCAGTTATGACTGCGCTGGTGGGCCGCCAGCACAGGCAGCAGCAGTGGCAGTGAGCATCTACTAGATGGCGCTGTTGAGATTTTACTGCTAATATTATAGCTTTAGGGTTAGGGATAGGGTTAGGAGGTTAGGGTAATTGTTAGGGTAAAGGTTTAAGCTTGCAAATTGTATATGATTTTGACAGCACTTGCAAACTGTGCACAGTTTCGGGAGCGCCATCTAGCAGCTCCTTGCTGCAGCTGCTGCTGCCACTGCAAGCGCGTTCATGACAGAAATGATCCAGGCAGTAGTAGTGTGGACACAAATACATTAAATAAATTGAAACATGCCTGGATATTCACAGGGCTGTCCAGCGGATTAAAATATCACTTCAATTTGGGAAAAACTTCACTTGATTGTGATGCATGTAACTAACAACATTAGCAGCTACATAAGCCAGGTTGCTTCGTGGTCCAGTGGTTAGCATTTGGTGCTTTCACCACTGTAACCTGGGTTTGATTCCAGTCAGGGAACCAAGAGGTCCCACCACCCTGAAGCCAAGCAGGTCAGTATTTGGATGGGAGCCCACTTGGAATACCAGGAGCTGTATGCTGTGGCCCACTGGAGATGGAACTGGCAACCCACTCCAGTATCTCTGCCATGAAAACCAAGTAGATCAGCATGACCATGGATATAAATATGTTGCTGTCCATGTGGTCACAGAGAGTCATACATGACTGAACTACAAAAGTCCTGTACAAAAAAAGTTAAAAAAAACCAAACTCAATTCAGCAGACTCTGTTTGTGTCATGAGTGCTTCCATCTTATATTGCTTGTAGCTTGAGGGGGAGGGTTATCCTATTGGGCATGTTCTCTATTTAGGCCCATTGTTCAATGGGCCTGAATAGAGAACATGCCCAATAGGATAATTGGGTGACAATTCAAAGTGTCAGTTTTGCAATGGAATTGGATAAACATGTGTATCTCTGGTTTATCTGATTCCTCCCTGATCTGTAATCTTGCTATAATCTAGAACAAAAGGAACATGTCTGATACCATTAAAGCAAAACTGAACACAAGAGTTTAAAATTAAAGGTTGTATTTCTTTATTCAAACAATTTGCCTATTATCAAATAAAGAATATGCTATAAATATGACATTTGGAGTAGTTCTTCACATAAGTCGAAATTTTCATGTAAATAGTATGAACTCTAACATGACACCAAAATCTTTTTTTCTATATGTTACACAAAAACAACACAAAATTTTAGATTTAAACAGCGAATATTGGTAGGAACAAAATAGATGAGTTTTAGCAACAACCTAGAGATTTAGATATGACTATTTTTTAGTTGCCTGACTAGGATGTTTCAGTGAAGTGAATTGAGGAGCTGTCCAAGTGCTGAAATTGTGAATGTTATTTTTATGAGGAATTTGGTCTCATTGAGAAAGACTGATTTACAACATAATTATGGACATTTAAGAGTAAATTCAATCTTAATATATTATCCTGATTAATTTTACAATGGCGCTATACGAACAGTTAGGTTGTGGTGGCGTTTAGTCATGAACAGACAGACCATATCTCTTTGTCTTACTGGCTTTTCATAAATTAAAGCAGTTCTTGCGCAGCATTAATATGCATAACCTGTACTTCACCTCCTGCTTATCACCTCTGGACTCAGTGACATTGGCAGCAATACAGGGTCATTTCTAATGGAATTTTTTAAACTGTTCTTTCCCTGGTTCCAATGCTTAGAGCAATGTAGCGTCCATCAGTTACATAGGAAAATCAGAGTATTGTAGAATACAATACATTTTTATTTGGCAAAAATTTAAAGGGCTAGTTTAACAGTCAAAGAATAGGGTTTACTTTGTTTATCTGATAACTGGTTAGAGATACAATCAGTCAAGATATGCTTCTCTCTGCCATTATCAGATTTCCATGGGGTGGAGGATGATCTGCCTAGGAGGCTATATCATAAGAATCGTTTATGTCTGTCTACTTCCATACAGTTGCTACTGCAAGCAAACCTACATTTTTACCTCTTGGACATCTAATAGGGGATGGAGAGAACACATCTGCTGGAACCTGAGAGCTACGTTCAAATATACTTTTTAAAAGCAAAATTGAATCTATTTTCTTGAACTATTGTTTTGTTGTTACATAAATAAATAAGAGTCTATTGTATGAATCACTACAGTGTTCCTTTAACTGACACGTTTTTATGAGATGCACCTCTCTTTCTCAAATCTTATCAATTATGGCTCTACACCAGTGGAGAAGTAAACAAAAAACAGAAAGCAATGTTGACTCAGGTATTGCTTTAGGATGTTTTTAAAGTTTCTGTAAAAATGCTTTAGTTTCTATAAATATGCTGTTTTTAGTATTTTCCACTCTTAATGCTGCTTTCCCTCCATTTTAGGTGATGAATTCTCTGCTTTAAGGTGGTGAAACATCTCATATAATTATATATTTTTGAAGATATTCTGTTACTTCTTCATCTGCACACAATATCAGCCCAGAGTACTACTCATCCCTGCATCAAACCAAGGTTTATTATTTCAAAAGAGGTATGCCAGTGCTGTTATACATATTAGAGCAATATTATTCAAGCATATTATACTGAAAATGAATAATAAGGAAAATATTATACACAATATTTCTTTCTTTTATTTATATTTTATATCATTACTATATTTGGGTACATTCTAGTATTATATTATTATTTGTTGAATTGTCATTTATCATACTGAATCATCAAATACTAAGCCAATAAAGATAAATACACAATTTATTGATATTATCCAGAACTGATAATAAGATGGTGGTGTATTTTAGGAAAACAAAATTAAATCTTCCAGTATTGGCTGATGTTTATACTTAGTGGTTTGTTTTGGCCTAAGAACACAAGGCCCAGGTCTTGGCAGCACATTTTCAGTTGGTCTACCTCAAGTATGTGGTGTCAATGCTATGGAAAATTATGTGTATATAAACATACATGATTACATGCTTCTGATAATTCCTTACACACTCTATATACATACAAATGTTTTATATTCATGCATAGGGAAATATTAGGTTGTGGACATATCAACGGTAAAGAGAAGTAGTATCTGGGGCATTGGGGGTTTTACAAATCTTAATAAGCTTAGGGTAGTAGAAAACTCAAATACAACTCTGGTTTAAAGCACAATACATATTGCATATCATTGAAGGACTTGTTATCTTTACAATGAATGTTTGATATGTAATGCTTTTATTATGTTATCATATATATGTATACAACTTAGTAGCTCAGACTGATGCTTCCAATTTCTGTATATCTGACAACAGTTACAACAGAGAATATAACCAGTGCCCTTATAAACAAAGTGACTATTGCGCCCATTCCATCACAAAGTGATTGATGTAATGACAGTACATGCGGACACCCTCTAAAATATTTACAAGATTATTTGGCAGGTGCAACCTGTTAACTATACTGGCCCGGGTAGAGTCCAGTGACAGGGTTAGGATATTGTCACATAAGCAGTAAGAAGGCAGAGACAGGACAGCAACTAGAACAGTCCTGAAGATAGGGAAGGAGGCTTAAAGGGAAGGTGAAAACACAAATCAGAAGGTCAAGGAGCCAGAGATTGGGAAGTCCCAAGAACAGAACCATGGGTCAGGTACCAGAACAGAGTAAAGGCCAAAAATGACAAGGATCTAGGGATGTCCATAATCTAAGCCAAGATTTGGGTGTCAGATGGTAGAAAAGGTCAGAACGAAGTCAAGGATCAACAGGTAATCAAGGAGAATAACTTACAGTTTCGAACAGTGGGTGGGTGCACCAAAAGGTGCCACACAAAGTAAGAGTCAACAAGTGGCCAGGCACAGGGAAGGAGATATGACACAACCAGAAAAGAAATTCCCTATGACACAAGCAAAGTCAGCTAATTTTCTATAAAAATGCTATTATGCATATATGGCTGCTACTGTTTATTTGTGACATAGTCACTAAACCTGAAGTGTTCCCAAACCACACTGGTTATTTAACATTGCTGCAAAAGCATCATGCAGAGGGATTTAAAGCCCAGTTTATTAATCTTAACTTATTTTCCTGGTCCAGGAAAATGATATGCCAATCAGTTCTAATCATCTAAAAATACACAAAACATTATATGACTTGGCCACAGAGCTTGCTGTGGTTTTTAAATTAGGATTCTCATATTCATGCATGATGCATTTCCCACTCCTGTCTGGTTTGGCATCTTCTTCATGTCCTTCCTCGTTGGCTGATTTACAATACAGAATTACTGAAGGGAGTGGAGAGAAAATAAAACACCATCCATCTGTATTTTGCACAATAAAATTACCACAGCCACTAATAACCCATTAAATGAATGAACTGTGGCTGTGTTTTATAAAATGTAGCTGTGGTGAGAAAGCCCTCATTAAGCTAACAAGGACAAAGAAAAATGGATGTTTAAAGGCGGCACGATGGAAAAAAACGTGTGCCTGTATCATTTCATAAATACACAAATCAAAACTGGGTTTGTTATAAAAGTAATCATCGGAAATCAGCTCATTAATGAAGCTAATATCTGACGGAGCTTAATGAGTTATTAGTTTTCATACACTGGCGACCATTGATAAGCTAAACTAGATCAGTTATCTTCAGACAGATTTTCATTTCAGCAACATGATTTCATTAATATTGTAAATATTTAATTATGAGGCGGCAAAGTGAGTCAAGTGGCTCAAGGTGTCTGGAGAAGCAACCTGAAAGAATCCAATTAATTGTCTCTTATGATAAAAACAAACAAGGATGGCGCAGGCTGAATGGTCGTCATCCTCATTTGTGCCTCTACACTGGACATTTATTCACACAAGGTTTCTACGGCACAAGTACGAATTTATTGTACCCTGATGTAGAGGAAGTAGTGCCCATTGTTTGGGTCTAATTACCAAGCGCATTCCATGTCCTTTCATCACTTAACAGTATTTCTATTTAAAAAAAATATTCATTCTAAGTTTTATGGTTCTTTATATATTAACGAACTTTGGGACATTCAATAGTGCCACTTGCATCTGCCAACTGCACCATTAAAATTACTGTATAGATTTCATTAATTTAAGCCAATAAAATATATTCATATTTTAAACTTTCTTTATCCATTTAATTTTAATTAAAAGTCTGTCAGCTTCTTTTAATTTTTATTATTAAATTATTTAATTAAATAAAGTTCAATAGCAAAAATGACTTGGGGATCAATATATCGAAAGCTTCAGCCTTGACTCTGGATACATAAGACATAATGTTAATAGTTTCTCTAAATATTGATGGTACCTATACTAAACTCAGGGATATAATCCTGGGAGGATTACTGACCAGACCTACTGGCTACCTCAAAACTACTAAAAATGGATAGTGGTTATTGTGATGGTGGTGCAGAAGTCTCAGAATAAAAAAAAGAATGGAAAGGAAACCAGTACAGATTACAAAACAAATTAAACTGACCTTTCAAAAAAGAGCTATTTACAGTGGCCCAGTACAGTAGAGTAAGAGTAAGAAGACCCTACAATCTACCATATGCAGAACATTTAAAGGGGCAATTGAACTGGTTATAATGCAGTGGCATGTTGAAAATAAATTATCTAATAATTCCTTACAATGTACTCTATCTTTAAAAGTACAAATGCAATTTGCCTGGGTTCTGTTGCTTCATTCACTAAATAGAACTCTCAGAAGCTCAATTGGTGCAAATATTGATGGGCACATCATTGCTATTCAGTAGTAAACTTTCCATCCCAGAGCATTTAGAAGAAGTGGGGTGTTGTAATAGTTACCGGTATGTTAAAAACAGATATACAGTAATAAAACATGGAGTACATACACCTACCCCTTCAGGATCGCCGCCTTGTCATGGTGAAGGGGCTTATGTACTTCAATGAAGCTGTGAGCTCTACCATGTAGGGTCATAGCAGAGAGGTCAAACAAATTGTGGTCCACTGGAGAAGGAATTCCAATGTCCCACTCCAATGTCTTTGCCAAGATAACCATATGGATATGCACAGCCAGAGACCTAACAATAGATGTCCCTACCATGTTGCAGTCACATAGAGACAGACACAACTGAACGACTAAACTACCACATACAACTAAAAAAGTGTGAAGATGATTTTCAAAATTCTACTGAAAGGATTATTTTTGCAACTGTTTTTTTTATGTCATTATTCCTTAACTTGAACAAATGGGTACGTAACCAGATGCACTCATACTCAGAGCTACAACAGATTGGAGATTATGTTTCAGTGATGCATACACTGAAAATAAAAAGCTCAGAGCAATGTATGTGCATTTGTTAGATATTATGATGCACATGCAGCCCATAGGAATATGTTATTAGTTAATCTTAACAGGTTGTAACAAGCACATCTAATAATAGACTTGTACACAGACAATGAAATACATATTTATGTGATTTGTGTGTCGACATGTCACAGTGTTTTCGCTCACAGCTGAGGCAAATGCATGAATCACCTTTTTGCATCTGGTCTGTAGTGAAACCTGGGGATGTAGGAAATGTATCCTAAAGATACACAATATTTTGGGTTCAATTTCAGTTTTGGGGCAAATTAAAATATTATTATAGTCCTTATGGGAGAAAACATTCTGAGTACATCTACATGTCCCAAGCAGGTCAGAAGACGTACTGTTTTTTACTAAGTGATCAACATTTCCACTTTTGCTATAGATTGTGGGTAGTGACATGAAACAAGGTTAAAAATACACCACCTTTTGCCTATAGTAATATGGGGTCCATTTAGTCCTATGTGTATTGCTCTATCTCAGCCTTCAGAACAAAAGCTTTTGAATTAGTGTATGATGCCTTGAACCCACTCACAGACAGCTGATTTGCCCTTATATTTTGCACATCAGTATGTGATTGGTTTTGTAATAGTTATTATATCAATCTGACCAAATAAAAATAACATTATACCATCTCCTACAAAAACTGAACCCTCAGTTATCTGCTTCAGAGTTGTTTCAAAGTGATTTTGAATGATTCATATTGAATATTATTATGGGACCAGTTGTTTGCATAAGGAACCATTCTACATTTTGAATATCATACTGTATTCATTAAAATGTATGGACATTTATCACGGCATTGACAGAGCTGTGATCTAGTAATGGAACAAATACCAAAGTGATTTAAATTTATGGAGAACAGATAAGTGAGGGTATGTGGTATAATTGTCTTTATAAGACTCTAGAACAGTGGCTCCAAGATAGTTCTCCAAGTGGTGACTGGTGGATCTCAGAGTGAATGACTATATACCATGTTCAGCCTTACTGTGCCAAGAGAACAGCATCTGCTGTAGGACTCTACTGAGAACTTAACATTTTTGTTATACAGCATTTATACAGCAGTTAATCATTAAACTGTCCTTTTTATCTGCTGTTTGGAGCTTTCTTTGGTCAGCAGGTTCTGAAAAGACCAAAATCACAAGATAATCACAGACAGTATAGAGGTATAATGAGATAGTTTGTCATTAGTGGCCCCTACAGTATCTGAGAGCTTATCCCCTTATGTTCAATATATCGCTGTGTGCACCTACACCACAGATAAGACTCAACGTATGCAATCCATTTGAGCCCTGTAAAAGCTAGCACTACAATAAAAAAACTATTATAAAACTTATTACACAATGAAAATGTTTTTACAGTTTATCTAATTGGTTTCGACTGCTCTACATAATGGTGCAGAGCAGTATTCATAATTTCTGAATCCCTTTAATGATATACATACAGTTTTGTACTTTGCATATAAACTTATCTGATATTGCCATTTTACTGTATTTTGTTCTCAGATCTGGCAGTAGATACTGGCATCTTTGGCAGGCTGGCAGCGCTCGTCAGTAGCAATAATAGGTGCAATTAAAATCAATACAGTTATTAATGAAATAAAATCACTAAAAGACCATTTTATAAAGAAAAATGTGAAAATGTTCACATTTGTTTACAGAATGTTTTAACATTAAAAATATTATATTGTGATAGTGCCTGGTTAATTTTCTATGATATTACTTTTGTTTACTTGATTATAATCAAGAAACTTTTTAGAAGACAAGTTATGTCTGTGTTTATTCACAATCTCTGTGTGCTTTATTAAGTACTAGCGACTTGCCCGCAAAAAAATGATGGTAATAAAATTTGAAGCCTGGCAATGCTGTTTGCCACAAAATGCGATGTTCTGCCCCCTCTGAGCGCCTTCGGAGCTCATTGCGGGCCTCTCCTCCCATCGACTTTGCCGCTCATTACAGGCTTCGGAAACTTGCCATGTGTCTCTTTCCACCATCTCCCCCCTGTCCATTCCCTGTGTGTTTGTCCTCTTTGTGTCTGCTGAATCTTTACGTGGCGTGCGCTGACTGCCATTGGTTTTATTTTCAAAGTCCTGCGTGCCTGGCGTTGTTGGTGTAAGTAGTACTGTCTTTGCCGTTGTGTATTTTCTAAGTCATGCGTGCCTGTCGTTGTTGGTGCGTTACTGTCTTTGCTGTTGTGTATTTTCTATGTCACGTGTGCCTGTCGTTGTTGTCTGTGTCCTGCGTGCCTGGCGTTGTTGGTGTGTTACTGTTTTTGCCGTCGTCTATTTTCTAAGCGCCCGTGCCTGTCGTTGTTATCTGCGTCCCGCGTGCCTGGCGTTGTTGGTGTGTTAATGTCTTTGCCATTGTGTATTTGCTAAGTTCTGCGTGCCTGGCCTTGCTGAGCCTCATTTTTGAGTTTTTTCGTCCGCCATTTTTCCCCCCGCTTTGGCGATTTTCGATCGTTAAAAAATACAAAATATCCCTCAAATTAACTTGCAACATCACTGACAGGCTCCCTGGCTCACCCCCTGTGCTGTGTGTGAGTGTGTAAGTGAATTTGTGTCATATTTGTTTGTTTTCGTTGTCTTTTCCAGTTCGGTGGTTTGGCCGTTTAAGTCGTATTTTTTGCGAGCTCGTACAGCAACGGTTTGCCACGCTTCGCCACGCTTGCAAGTGTGACAACAACTCGCAGTTTGATAACTATTATATGTGTTACAGGTTACAGCTTTTGACTAGTTAGACATGACGTTTACATTCGTCTCCTGTAATATCTTAGAAATTGGTAAGTTTTACATCCCTTGGGATGAAGTCATCATCTTAGGGAATATAGGCAATGGATTCCATTTTTGTTTGTGATGAATGGAGTTAATTTGAACAAGGGGCAAACTTTAGAGCCAGTGAAGCTTAAACAAGAGCTTAAAACATAACAATGGCTGCCTGCAGCAGACAACATATATCATATATAATAATCTACTATGTAATAAATTAAAGGACCAGTGTAGTTTAATAAAGTAACAACATTAGCAACATTAGCAGATATGCAGGACAGGAACATAAAATCATTTTAAACAAAATGTTATGTTTAGATGACTGTGATTTATCATGAGGGAGTCCATAATGATATACTAGTCTGTCTGTAGTTTGAGGGGCAGGTTATCCAATAAGACCTTACACTGCCCTTCTATTATTTTGCCAAGAGGCTATTTGAAGAGGACATATTTAACATATTATACTTTAGTGGTCTTTAAGTCTTCTATTTAATAATTTATTCTTTCTGACGAAAACTTGGCACAGTATGTGGTTCATTTCTAGGTCTTCCAAACGTCTTACTGTAAATATGGTGATACAGTGCCCATTTAATGTCTTATTGTTTGTTGCAGTATTCCATTTGATGGGATTATGTTTATGTGTTTAGAGGACATAGTGACCCTTTAATGCAGTGTTAACCACAGTATATTTGTCTGTGTACACACCTTCTTACCATATTGAATAGGGGTCTCAGGAGACATTCATTAGCATGTTGCCTGCATTGATTGTGCATAGGACATTCATAAATCAATATTAAAATCATCCAATCTTTTTTATTGTGTATTTAAAAATCACATAAATGTATTTCATACTTGAGAAATGGCTCTAAGATGGTCCCATAAATGTCCTTTAACATAATGAGATTTAGAGAAATGTTACACAGTTAGGAAAATATGTTTTTTTCCTACTACAAAATCAATATTGAATGTATGCATAGAGATAGCTCTAATGTTTAATTATGGGTTTCAGCTCATACCGTCATGTTTATTGAATAGAAATGTTGTAATATAGATGAATTTTAGAATACACTGAATGCATGCTGTATAATATATGCACATATGCAGTCTAAATATATATATATATATATATATATATATATATATACATATTTTTAATTTTTTTTATTTGGTAGTTTAACTTATATTATTCATTTACTTTTAAACAGTCATTTTCCATACACATTCAGCCACATGCTAAAGTATTCTCTTTGCCGTTTGTACATGGCTATTACTCTGCTACTAATGTGTGTTTCAGAGAGCCGTTTTCAATTTGGCATTTTCTCTGGGCCGTACCACTCCAGCCACAATACTTCATTCAAGTGGTGGAGAGATCTAGAGCTTATACAGCCTGGAGCATCATTAAAAAAATAATAAGTAATTGTTTAAATGCACAGTAAAAGCTTAATAAAGTTGATTTTTTTACTTATCAAGCCTTACCTAACTATTCTTTAGAGAATGTGAAAAATATATATGTTGAGTCTGCGTAAGAGCATAACGAGTGATTAAAGTGCCATAAATCCAACTCTTAATTGAAAAATAATTATAATTTTGATGCATTCTGGAGGCATCTAATACTCTTTTGTGCAAATTGCTTGTATTAGGGAGGCATTTACTTCTGAAGGAGCTCACTTGCTGTTATAATTGCAAGTTACTTGCTCTCAGAGATAAAATAAATGCACCCTCTGGCTCCAAATAGGTCAGACAAGATGAAACTTTCTAATCACAACCAGAGTTCATGGTGTACATTAGTTTTTTCCTAAGATAGGGCGATCCTTTAAATACAAAAAACAGGAATATATGTATGGTGACGCCAATTACAGGTATAAGATAAGAATTGATCAGACAGCAAGTTCACAAGAAGCAAAACATTTTACTACAATAAGCCAACAGGACAAATGAATGATAAGCCCTAGGAGTACTGCTTACTCCATTAAATAGATAACTAAACACATATAGGGAGGAATTTACTAAGCATCACAAGTGGCTCATATGTGGTGAAAATGGCTGTGATCTTGGTTTTCCCCATAGGAAATAGTGCATAGTAAATCAAAGGATACACATCTCAGCCACTTGAGATACTTAGTAATTTCTCCTCAAAGAGTTTGTGGTTCCTGTTACAGGAGAAATGTACAGTGCTTAAAATGTGATTGACTGTGGTGCTCTGTTTTGCAATGGCAGCTGAAGGGAAGTGATAGTACACTCTGCCACTCATCACTACAACTTATATGTTATAAAAGTGGACAGTTACAGGTAGGTGCACATATCCAAATGAGATTAGGGCATTAAAATATATTTTTAATGCCGGCAATAGAGGATTTTTAACGGACCACTTTGGTCACATTATTTTGATATGGCCTTATGAAGAACTTAACTTAATTCGACAACTCATGTATTTAAAAGAGCATGTTTCAATCATTACAGAATTTATTTTTTAAATGACAAAACATTAAGTAAAACCTATTTAAACGTCACTGAAGCTAACAGGAAATGCAAAGAGCATACTTTTAGATATAATTCTGATTGGATGAAAAAATATACTGTTACACATTATCAAATACCCTCTTTCTGATGCATCTTGGCTTTATTTTTCATATACTGTTATTGCTTAGTATACTGTACCATTTTTCTAAAGCTGGTCCTGTCTGCTGCTGTTTCAGGAGGGGTTGTCCTTATACACTAATGCACTTCTAATTATTCCTGTTTAAAGCAGTATTGTGCACATAGAAACTTCCTCTAAATTCAGAACTCTTTCCGAGCTCAGGAAGTTGATCTGCAGTAACCAAATTGGTAGATCACACCGCAGCCTAATTGTAAATGTAAATACAATCAGAGGCTCTATTATTTTTGTTAATTCTATAAGGATTTTCCCTAGTTTTTCAAAAAAGTATACTTAAAATATAATATATAATATCTATCATAATATTTTAAAGAGCAATTACAATAACAACTCTAAATTATTTATCAAAATGTAGTATTTTAAAAAAAAAATGTATACATGGTATTTTTTTTTTCAGGTGTGATTTTTGAAAACAAATTTGATTTTGGTGAAGATTTTCTTTGTGCTGAGAAGCTTCAGAAATCATGTGCCTCTTTAATTTAAATCAGCGTTATTATGAAAATAGACTAAGCCCTAGTTTACTAGCATTCAAAACCATATGTATACATTAATTAAATGAGTGTGAGGAGGAGGGGCCCCTGGAAAATAACAATGCTGCAGTGTATGCATGGAATGATTTTTCATTCTGTTTCGCTTCATCTCTGCCCCTGCAACAGAGGATCTAATCAATCTGCCGGCTATTAAGTTTGTTAATTGATAATGCATACTAATTAGGCTGAGCGCAGTTACTTAAGAGACTTTGCTAAGGTGATTGTAGGCACAAGTCCAAATGGAGTTTAAAGTATTCTGTGTGAGGTTAAAACCCATCAACCAGAATAGATGGATTTTATATTATAACAGAAGGCATAACATACTCATAAGTATTTAATGTATGGGACTATTACCCATTGTTTCCATTTAAACTCTGCTCAACAATTAAATTGCAGGGATGTCTATTATGGGAAAGTACATGCACACATTCTGCAATACTTTGTCAGCAGGGTAAATATTAATTTAACTTTTCACATTTTGATGAAAGGACAATGGCAGTTATTAACTACAAGTAGATGTCAAGTACTCGTATATAAAAGCATTTTTTGATAACGATAGAAATTCAAACACATAGGAGAACATTCACTAAGCTGCAATGTGCTTCACTGTGCTTTATTAACAATTGGGATAATTACTATTGCAGTCCTTGAAATAGCTTAGTGAATCTTCCCCGTAGTTTGGCTACCTTTTTGAGATGCAAAATGACAGAATCATTTTCTTCCATAGTTTTTATAATTTTGGTCATCCGTACCATATAGATATAGCATCTCACTCACCAGTTGCTAAAACACCAATGTGTCTGAGATCTCTTTACTATAGGGAACTTGCCTCTTGATTCATGAAACTTTGCAGGGACTGTGATCTGCTTCATTAAAGGCTGAGGTGGCTTTATTCTATGGAGAAATGTGCTATAGTGATGGCTGCAAAACTCTTTGTAGCCCAGGTGAAGCTTGGTGAGTCGGAAAGGAAAGAGGGTGTCCTAGTGACTTTCTTGGTCCCAACCTGTGCTCAAGGAGGGATATTATTAAAATAGTGCTTGTTAATGTCCCTAGAGTATGAGAGCTCATACATATAGCCATATAGTATGTTTTTTTTTTTTTTATTTGCCTGTCTTTCCAATGACTATTGCAACTCTCTCCTTGTTGGCCCCATCTTCCATCTGTCTTCACTCCAATTCATAATGAATGCCTAATGTATGACTAATCTACCATAGTGAACGCTTAGGCCCTCATTCAATTGCAATTTGGCCAATTGAATAGGGGTCTAAATAAGCACATAACATATTTTTTTAAATAATTTTTTAGTTAGTAAATATCTATCCAAAAGCAAGGTTTTCACTAACTAAAAACTTATTTAAAAAAAAAAATGTTATGTGCTTATTTAGAGCACTATTGAATTGGCCAAATCGCAATTGAATGAGGGCCTTAGTGTCTGCATCCCCTCTCTGTCAGTTTCTCCACTGGCTTCCCATAGCCCCCAGAATAAAATGTTGAATCATGTCCCTAACGTATAACACTCTCAACAGTGCCACCCCTTATATATCTGCTCTTGTGTTACAAATACTCCCCTAAACACCCTCTTCACTCTGCTAATGACCTTCTTCTTCCCTCCTCTCACTCCTACCTTCAGGACTGTTTTGGTGCTGCCCCTCTTCTTTGGAACTTCTTGCCTTACTCCACTAAACTATAATCCTGCCTCAAAACCTTCAAAAATGTACTAAAATGCATTTTGCACCTTTAGCCTTAATATTCACAGCTGCATAACATTATATCACTCACATACAATCTATAGTGCAACACACAGGCACCTTCACTTGCTTGAGCCTATTGCCTTCCCACTGCCATCTTGTATCTATCATGTTCCAGTATTACACCAAAACCCTTTTTATTGTAAATTTGCAATTTTTCAGTTCATTTTAAGATGAAGGAGCAATGTGTTAATATTGTTTTTGCCTTATACTTAACCCCTGTGCAGCACTATGGAATATGTTGGTGCATTACAAAAACAACAATTAAATAATGAAATTGTCCATTTAGGCATGACATTAATGTACCGAATATATTATTAATGTGGTTATAAATGTGTTTTCTTTTTGTACTGTTATCATTTTAGACTATGGAAAATCTTCGGTACAATGGAATTACCATAGGCATACACCCACACAATTTAACCCCATCTGGGATGAATTTGCAAATACACAGACATTGTTATATTAGATCAGAAAAACTAAAATTTTATGAGAATTTAAAGCCGTCGTTGGAATTACAAAATCAACACACAATTAAGTACTAAGTAAAATATATAAAAAGTAAATTAACAAAATTGAAAAACAAGAAACCAAATGTGTTAAAGAGTGAAATCTTGAAGATCTTAGTAAATATGATCAATAGTATAAGATAACAGTGGAAAGGTTCAAGATGTTCTAGAAGAGTTTTCCTGACAGTTTCTGACCTGTGAAGGGGAAGAAGTGTGGTGTCAATTTCAATCAGCTCTAATTATCTGACAAAGGTCTCTCTGTTACCTCCTCCCCATTCTCCCTCCACTGATAAAATCACAAACCTCATGATCCAGCTGTAAAGAAGTGATGCAACAAATAAAAAAATTGATTCCTATACTCATAAACAAAGTCTTAAAAAATCTAATTTCCTCTATAAAGTTTTTTTGTCATTGCTTGCACAGCTGCTAATGTTGTTAGTTTGCTACTTACTTCACAAACAATGCCTTTTTCTTCAATTACAGTGGCCCTTTAAATAGTTAAAATGGATATAATTATCTAAGTATTGCTTTGGCTGCTATGCAGTTCATTGAAGGCTACAAAGACTATTTCCTATGTGGAAAATGGCCAAAGCAACATCAGCAAAGTACTTTGCAGCCCAATCAAAACTCTATGCTTCAAGCCCAATGTTAGTTGCACCAGAAGTTTATAAATGGTGGTATTATACATAGTTAAACATTTAAATGAGAAGATATTGCACCTGAATTTATTAAAACACGTTTGCACATAAGGCCAGGCATTGGTCTTGAGATTGACCAGTTTTTCTACTTGGTTGCACTTGGTATTCAATGTGGTTGGTCTCCATCACTCTCGGTTAGTTTCCTTGTTGCCTAGTAAAAGCAAAATACTATATTCTTCATGTAGTAAAGTTCATATACAGTATATTGGAAGATACTATATAATATAAATTATTCTAAGAACTGTTTCACCAACATAATTATGGATTGCATGAACAACACATGTAATATTAAGATCTTAGCTTCTTCTCCTAGAAATCATCTATCTATCACATCTTCATCGACTAAGTAGCCTAAAACATATTTGATTTGTTATTTTTTTCATCATCCCTGACCAGATTATTTAGTGGCCCTTGATGAAAAGAAGGTTCCCAAAGGCTTTAAAGGGATACGGTCTCCCTAGCTTTAATACTTGATATAAATGAAAATTATGATTGTTCTTGGGTGCCTTACACCAACTGAGATAAATTATATTGGAAATATTTCAATAATTGTTTAAAAGAGTACCTTTTAATAATAAAACATATATAAAATGTTATTACCAATATTCACACCACACCACAAAGGAGAACTATTAGTAAGTGAGCGATTAAGCATATAATAATAAGTTCTTCAAATCCACCTGGATCCACTAGAAAAATAAAGTGATAGTGGTAAGAGCAGTCCTATGACCTCAAGGGGTCCTTCTACCTGAAAGACTCAATAATTGATGCCCAAATATGGCAAAAAAATTGTCATTGACAGAATAAAAAAATATCTAATAGATATCTAATTTAAGAGAGCCTACTGAAACCAGGCTAAAACCAGCCTACTGATCACATTTTCCAGAAGGAAAATAAATTCCTCCATATTCAAAATGGATTTTATAAATATTGTCCAACCTACTGTAAATAGTTTTTCCAAGATAATATCAATTCAAAATAATAATAATTATTTTTTCCACAGGCGACAGATAGACCTTTAAACTATCAAATATTTACTCTGAAGAACCTATTATTATATACTTAACTAGCGAATTGCCTGTCAAAAAATGACGGCAATGAAATTGTAAGTGAGCTAATGGTGTTTGGTGTATATAATGTGGCTGATTTAACGTCCATCGTTTTCTATGTCATGCAACTTTTTCGGAATATCCGTAGCTATTTGGTGGTGGTGTTTTGCGTGTTTATGGTGGTGTTTTGCGTGTTTAGGGACCTTTAGCCTCGTTTTCGTTTTTGTTCGGCGGACATTTTTTCTCTTGCTTAGGTGAGAGATTATTCCTTATTCCTGAAAGATTTCCGATATAATTTTGCTTTCATATTTGGGCAGAGCGATTCCTAGGGGGAATCAAAGGATGGATGGCAGTATTGGATGGCAGGAGGTATTTGTTAGTATGTTTTAGTGTGATAACATTTATTTTAGTGTATGTAGGCAAGCTTTGTTTGGTTACTTGGTTTTCCTCATCTATTGTGGTTAAATACCTTTAGTGTGAGAGACATTTTTGACTGTAAAGTTATAATGTGATTGCAGTTTATTTTTATGCACACTAAGGGCCTCAATCAAATGCGGTTTGGTCAATTGAATAGGGCTCTATATAAGCACATAGCATATTTTTTTACAAATGTTTTTAGTTAGTGAAGACCTTGCTTTTGGATAGAAGTTCACTAACTAAAAACTTCTGTAAAAAAATATCCTATGTGCTTATATAGAGCCCTATTCAATTGTCCAAATCACATTTGATTGAGGCTCTAAGCCTTGGTGAAATTTGAGGCTTAGCATCTATGTTAATGGGTTTAATGTTGTTGAGCATCTTTTAAAGGATCGCCATACAGATAAAAGTATATATTTGAAAACTTTGAAACTATCTAGGAGCATTATAAAAAAAGGGAAAAGTCTTAAAATTATGATAACTTGTTGACTTTTTTATGTGTGTCTAATGGACATTTACAATTCTGGTGGAGCAGGGCTTGCAGTTATTGTTGCAAATTGCTTGTATCTGAACCATGGGTGTTGGAACTGGGGGGGGGGGGGGGGGGGGCGAAAGGGACAAATCCCCGGCAGATTTTTCAATGTGTGTGTTTATGTGTAGAGAAGCAGTTATGTGGTATTTTTATACTATATGCGTTATCCCCCCAGATTTTCTTTGGCTCCAACACCCATGATCTGAACATGTATGGGGGAAGTATGGAAGCATCAAATTCAAAATGTTCAATTATATTACCTCTCCCTCTTCCGCTATCTATAACTCCAATTATATATTACTGGATGTTATGAAACCAGACATGATGGAATCTTCTATACTTCAAACATTCAGATTTTCTCTAAAAAAATATGTTTATAGCTAGCACATCTACTAATGTTAGTTGGTTACAATACTTCATATTCACACAAGAACAATGAAACTGGGGATTCATTTATCAGATCTAACAAGCTATAACATCGATAAAATACAACCACAGTCTTCAGTTATTTTGACTACAGTTGTTGCATGCAGAGGACTTGAGTATCCAGTCTACTAATAAAGAATAAATGTTTTGGTAATATATCTATTAATCTGTTCAATGAAGACTACCTGGCCTGAGCAGCATCCTCTGTGGCTTGTTGGCACATTTTGATACTATAATAAGCTACAGTAGTATCATATCAAGTAAATAAGGAAGCGTCCTACTTCTCCCAGATGTATCAGATTCCTGGAAAAAGGTTGTATCTCAGGACAACTGTCTTCAGCTGATCCTTGAATTGTATTTTAATGCAAAACTTTATTTGTATGTAACAAGTAATACATTGTAAAAATGTCCCATTATAATGGGCGTAGAATTTCCAAATATAGATATGCTCATAAGTGTTCATTAAGTTTATCAAAAAAGAAGATAAGTATGTAAAATAATGTGCTGTATCACTGCAAGATACATTCTCCTCTAAAAGTAATACAATTATGATGTTCTGAGACTACAGGCTATTTTATACAATTATAAAAATGTAAAATCTTTTAATTAGACTCAATTTTGGAATTGGAGCAATATCTAGAGTAAATCATATAGATATGTCAGAAATGCCCAGGAATTAAGAAATATTCTTTGGATAAATCTTTGGAGAAAAGACTTTAAGAATAAATAAACAAAACCCTGTAACATTATGGCGTTGATACTTTTTTGCAATCAGGTTTTTTTCTTCATGGCAGTATTGCATCCAAAAGCCATTGCAGCTGGCCGTGCATAAAAAATCACTTTGGTAGCTTACTGTGGTTTGGCAGCTGAGACATCAGATGATGAATGAAGAGCTAAAAAGTAATACAAATTCACCAGCTGCATTTTCCTTTCGCTGCATCATAAACAGGACAAATTTATAAATAAGTCATAAAAACATCCAGAAACAACATACAAAAGCATTTCTTTGTTAAATATTTTGTTTCCAATATTTTCCCATAGCTAACCCCAACACCGCAATGGGCCCTCATGGTAATCTAAATTATAACCATGGGGGTCCCTATGGACCCCCATGGCACCTAATATTAACTCCCATACCAGGGGGATCCTAATAGAACCCCCATGGCATCTAATGTTAACCCCGATACCATGAGGGTCTCAACATGCTCCCAAGGTATACTAAGCTACAACCATGGGGCTCCCATGTCACCTAACATAAACCCATATACCATGGGCATCTCCACAGACCCCCATGGTATAATAAACTATAGCCAAGAGGGTCCATAAGTTTAAATAACTAAAAATAATACTAAAGATAGAAAAAAAATTAAAAGGGGGCAAACAATTATTTCTATCTTTTGACCCCTTTCAACGATGATCATTGAAGCCTTATATTTACTCTTTATCCACATAAAAAAAACTCTGCTCTAAAAAATAAAAAAAATACTACAATTACGAGAACTCTTCCACTGAGGAGTTCTCCCACGGCTAATGGTTTTTGGAGGGTGTCTTCGTTTATGTACTAATTTTGTGGATTCCGTGTTGCTGAAATATGTGTTAATCATATTTCAGCCAATAAGAATGAAGTATATGAATTGCGCCCAGTCCATATATCATTGTTTAAAAATCGAAACCAATCATTCACAGTATCTCTCCCACAGCGGCTTCTTTAATACATTCCCACACTAGCTGGGTTATGTGGCTCACCTGACATGACAACTGATGGAGCACAGCCTGCAGGGAGCTTGTGCTGAACTGCTGAATGGAAGAACCAGAAGTACCTATTGTATTTACTTCCTGTATAAATGTGACCTATCTCAGTGGTTCTTAACCTTTTTTGGTCTAGGGATCTGATGGCTACCTTCCAATTATAGGGCAAATTTGGAGCACATCACAATAAATATGTTGAAATACTTTTAGAATTTTTTAAAAAAGGGCATTTTTCACAGAGAATTCAAATAAATTAAATCTGTGTTTACATGTGTCACTGACTGCCCATTGACAGACCCACAGCTATGGCTCCATGTAGTAAGCAAAATATAACAAAAGGTTGACCCCTACCAAATCCACCTATGCAGAGCATGAGATTCTGGAGTCACCTAAACAGGTCAGATATGGGTTAACTTTTCAGTGTAGTCCTGAGTTCAGGAAAAAACTGCTATCAATCATTGTCTTCACAGAGGCTCAGCTATCTGTTTTTACTAAAGCAACAGCCAGTAGGCAGGAGAGACTTTGTATGTGAACAGACTTAAAACTTTAGATTTTTTTAGCTGTTATTAGTGTCATTAAAAAAATGAATACAATATTTTGCTCTTTCAAACCATGGCCCTTTAAGTTGAATACTGAATCTAATATTTTTTTTTATATAATGCTGAGTTAAAACATCTACCTCATGTTGTTAAGGCACTACCGTGGTCCTTTTACAAGCTGTTCAGAATTATTTAGGGAGATAATTAAAATGTATACTTCAAGAAACTAGAACGCAAGACAGCACGCAATAGAAAAAAAACATAACTTCAGTATATTTAGACAGTAAAAATATGTTAAAACTCTGCAGTAAGTGCAAAGTACCTGTTTATGTATGTTGAAAGGTGCACATTTTATGCAAGAAATTTATGCCAAGAAAAATGAAATGTGTCAGAATACATATGAAAAAATATCATGTGCTGAAAAATATGATAGGAAATGCAAGAGATAATAATTCTTAATCAAAATGTGCAAAAATGAATGAAAATGTATATTTCATTACAGCAGAATGAAATAAAGAGTTAGAAAACAAATAGCTGATAGCTGTCAAGGTCGCCATGACCCTGTGTCGGCACGCGGCTGGCAAAATAAGTCTGTAAGAAATTCACAGCGATTCTATTCATGAGAGACTCACATCCTGGTCTGAGACATAGTAATTTTGTCGTTGATTGATAAAATTAAAAAGCTTATTTGCAATACATTAACAGGGTTAAAGAAAACCCATCTTTTAAGGCAGTGATTAAAGTTACTGAATCCTGACAGTTTTGGTTTGTTTCTTTCTACACCTTTCTTGCCAGGTGGTCTTTCATTCATTTATAGAGTAGCTGATGGTGGCTTTCAGACTAATTCATTCTATCTATCCTTCTATCTATCTATCTATCTATCTATCTATCTATCTATCTATCTACTATCTATCTATCTATCTATCTATGTTTAGGTTTTATGTTGCCCTAGGACATTCAGACTTGTGCGCCCGCCCCCCCACACCCCACTTGCTGCTTCTCATTTCCCCTTTCTATATTACATATCATAAGTTTAGGTATCTTTTAAAGGAACACTGTAGTTATATTTTTAAATCTTGCTCTTTTGAAGAGCTGCACTTTAATCTGCAACTGTTTTTAGAATATATAATTAAATAATACAGAGCCTGATTCAATTGCAAGCCCGCAACTCTTATCGCAGTAGGACGAATGCTTGCGGGTGTGCTGCGGACTCCTGTTTGTCTCTGATTGCAATGGTATTCAATTGAGCAAGGGCGTGAGTTGCGGCCCGAAGCCTCAAGCCCAAAAAAAACCTCCCGCGGCCACAAACTGTTAAAGGGCTGGCCGAGATGCGATAGGCCTTTACGATCCAATCACGGTATAAGTATAACATAGTGCGACACAGGCCTCTCAGCCAATAGAAAGCACTCTAGCCGCAGATGATTGACAGAGGGAGATCCTAACCTTGTCCCAATGTGCGGACTCCTGTTTGTCTCTGATTGCAATGCTATTCAATTGAGCAAGGGCGTGAGTTGCGGGCCGAAGCCTCAAGCCCAAAAAAAACTCCCGCGGCCACAAACTGTTAAAGGGCTGGCCGAGATGCGATGGGCCTTTACGATCCAATCACGGTATAAGTATAACATAGTGCGACACAGGCCTCTCAGCCAACAGAAAGCACTCTAGCCGCAGATGATTGACAGAGGGAGATCCTAACCTTGTCCCAATGTGCGGACTCCTCCTGTTTGCCTCTGATTGCAATGCTATTCAATTGAGCAAGGGCGTGAGTTGAGGGCCGAAGCCTCAAGCCCCCAAAAACCCTCCCGCGGCCACAAACTGTTAAAGGGCTGGCCGAGATGCGATGGGCCTTTACGATCCAATCACGGTATAAGTATAACATAGTGCGACACAGGCCTCTCAGCCAATAGAAAGCACTCTAGCCGCAGATGATTGACAGAGGGAGATCCTAACCTTGTCCCAATGTGCGGACTCCTGTTTGTCTCTGATTGCGATGCTATTCAATTGAGCAAGGGCGCGAGTTACGGGCCGAAGCCTCAAGCCCCTAATTCCCTCCCGCAGCCACAAACTGTTAAGGGGCTGGCCGAGATGTGATGGGCCTTTACGATCCAATCACGGTATAAGTATAACATACAGTAGTGCGACACAGGCCTCTCAGCCAATAGAAAGCACTCTAGCCGCAGATGATTGACAGAAGGAGATCCTAACGTTGTCCCAATGTAGATGTGATGAGTGAAATGTATATTAGATGATCTTTGTATTTTTAGGGTCCACATTAGAGCCTCTGTGAGTGAGAAAGGGTTAATATGTCAGCCATTTGCTTGTATTTGTGTTGCAATGTACTGAGGTAGTGTGTCTTTAATAGCTTTCAGCATGTTGCAGCATGGCTTTTTATATTGGCATATGCATGCCCATGACAACCTATGAGGAATATAACATTTTATTTTTTTGCAATATTTGATATTTGGGAGTTGTGCATGTAATTGTAATGCCTTTCATTGCTTTCCCCATATTTTAAAGTGCATTGGTGTCTTTATATTGTCATTTGTAGTGTTACAAACTAGTCTATAAACCCTTTGCGGGTCCTATTTGGAACCCGTAAGCTTTGGGCTTCCATTTGGAGTTTTCGGGCTTGGTTGCGGCTTCGTTTTTGAGCGATATTTGCAATGAAATTGCTATGTGCGATTTTTTTTATCAGAAGTCTTGCAGCCTTTAGAGATCAAAGAAAGAAATTTTTTCAAGGACGTAACTCGTAACCCATTTGGAGCCCGCAAAAAGACGCCAATTCAAAAGCAAATTAACTTGCGACAACACTTACAGGCTACCAGATCAAGTGGGAGCCCAAATGAATAAGGCTCACATCCTCTAATGTATTTGGGCCTCATTCAATTGCGATTTGGCCAATCGAATAGGGCTCTAAATAAGCACATAACATATTTTTTTTACAGAAGTTTTTAGTTCATGAACTTCTATTCAAAAGCAATGTCTTCACTAACTAAAAACTTCTGTAAAACAAATATGCTATGTGCTTATTTAGAGCCCTATTCAATTGGCCTAATCGCAATTGAATGAGGCCCTTTGTTTGTATGTGCAATTACACTGCTCTGGAATTTTACATTTTTAGTTTCAGGAGATCAACTTCCTGAGGTGGGAGGAAACTTTGAATGTACAGTGTCTGCACAATGAGAATTTTGCAGTAACGAATGCCAGTGCTCTCAGCAGGGCTACAGAGAACCTTATTAGTTTACAACATTACACCCTCCTGAGAAAATAATCAACAGCAGCAGTCAAGACTGCATCCAGCCTATATGCATATAAAAGTAAATAAAATGTAGAGGGTGTGTTTATTTTTTTACTCTCTAAAAACTTTGTGCCCGTTGTAGTGTTTAGTTATTTAAAATAACATGTAGAAACAATATGACAGCAGTGGTCCTTTAGGGTCATGACTGTATAGTTAGGTTGTAAATAGTAAAGGTTGAGTTTCAATGATGATTTTAGATCCAAAATCATGTTTTATTTTCAATGTAAAGTTTTGCAACAGATTCATATGAGTACATTTATACTGTTTTCCTTTGCATCAAAACCCCAGCTATGACCACTTATTTTGTAGTTGTGTGTCTAAATATTCTACTAATTCCATATGCCTCACTGAAATATAGAATACTTTTTTGCTTCCCAAATTATGTGTCCTTTATGTCCTTTACTTCTGACTTGAGTCACAAATAGTTTTTTAGAGATCTCTTCCTAAATGTCTTCCTGCAACCTGAAGCTGAACATCTCAAAAACTGAACTGCTACATTCTCCATCAAAAGCTCCTATGCTGAACATTTCCCTTACTGTTGGCAACGCCATCATTACTCCAACTCCATAAAGATATTGCCCTTCACTCCTTACATTCAGTCTCTATCCTAATCCTGACACATTCATTTAAGGAATAAATATATAATCTGCCACTTGCTCACACAAAATAATACAAGAGTCTAATTCACCCACTCATCAAGTTCCACCATGATTAATGCAACCCCTTTCTTATTAGCCTTCCGCCAACTGTTTGACCCTATTTATCATGAATGCTTCACCCACAATTCTTCATCTGCTTTCCACTGACTCCCCAATTTTTTTACAATACAAATCAAAATCCTAACTTTATATAACTGTAAAGCCCTCAGTAACATTACACATTCTTACATATTTTCACTTGACTCCAAACACTCCCCTAAACATCCCTTCTCTCTTTCTGAACACTGATTACTTTCCTTCTCACTTACTTTGTCATATTCATGCCTGAACTTTCTATACTTACTCGATGGAATTGATATACCTTATTCAGTTAGGTTATTTAGCAGCTATTAAAGCTTCAAAAGCTCACTAAAAACCCTCCCCTTTCTTCAAGCCTACCACCTACATACAAACTTGTTACTCTCACCCACACATTTTATATCTCATCAGAGTACTGCACTCTCTACATGGTACTAGCCTGGTACTATAAGTATCTTCTCTCACCTCTTTGTCTCTATGGATGAATGTAATTTAGTCTATAAGCTCTTTGACTGGGGAGATATCAACTCTTTTTCTCACCATTTTATTTAATTTGTCTTAATCACATATCTATATTTACCCTATATATAGTGTACAATATGCATTTTTAATAAAGACTCTCTCATAATGTTGGTGTTCCTTTACTTTTCACCATAACCAATGATGCTTTAGATTGTAAGTCTGCCAGTTTTCAGTCTTGCATGGTGATTTGGGGGAAGCACTATGGACATTGGATTCTAAGCTCAAAGACAGGGCCCTCCATCCATTGCAATGTGTTAATATTGCTATTGATTTCGCCTTGAACTTAACCATGTATAGCAATATGGAATATGTTGGCGCGTTACAAATAAACAATGATCATAATAATAGTAATATCATGTGGTTTTGTTTTCATATGTAACAGCGGAGGGATTTCAGGTAGTTTCTTCTAGCTTCAATGCTGGACACAGAGAACACTTCATTGATGCTTCAGTAATGTGCAGTAATAGGAAGCAGGTCTAGTCAGCTCTCTATTAGGTAAAATACAGAACTTTAGTTGTTGTAGCTTGAAAAAAATTAATAAAACAAATTATTATTTCTTAGGGAACATTTTAACATGTGAGTTTAAAATCTTAAGAAATCACAAATTATATATATTTTTTAATTATACATATCAGCTAAACTATGTTTGTGGTACAGTTATATTTTTTTTATTAAAAGTATTAGAATATGGAAGATAATCTACATATTACAAGGATCAAACAATATCTAAAAAGGAAGAACTTGATGAACTAAAATGTATTTTTTCATCCTCAAGTTACATATGAAATATTCAGTGTTTTTCTTGTGTTTGCTACCTAGAGTATCAGAGAAGCGTACATATCCATTTTTCTGTTTCAATCATTTTTATATATTAACACTAGAATATTGCCCGTCAAAAAATTACGGCAATGAAATTGTACGTGAGCTAATGCTGTTTGGTGTATGGTAATCAAATAAATAATACATTAATAAATGAATATACTTTACCTATTTTGAAGTAATATATGCAGGAAGCATTGTGTTGAAGAGCTGACAATCCGTTTTCATGTTGCTGCAGCATACAATGTGTGTTTTCAGTGCTGTGGAGCTGCTGTATAAGTGTCATGAATGTGTGCAGTGTGTAGTGTAAATAGGCTGCGTGTGCGAGGTAAATCCGTTAGGGTAGCTGTGTACTTCCGCATTGTGTAAGTTAGTGTTGTAAAATGGCGCCTAATGTGTGTGGTATGCGGCTGTGGCTGATTTTGCATCCTTGTTCTTGGACCTCGTCCAGCTTTTTCTGAAAATCCGTAGGTGTTTGGTGTTTTGCGTCTTTAGGGTCTTTTAGCCTCTTTTTAGTTTTTTTCTGCGGCCCTTTTTTCTCTCGCTTAGGTGATTTTCGGGTGTCTGTAATTTGGACTTAAATTGAGGTGTAATATCACTTGCAGAGGTCCTGGGTGCCCCCCCCCCCCCCCCCCCCTGCTGTGGGTAAGCTTTTTATGCGTTTGTTGTGTGTATTTATTGTGTTTCTAATGTTTTCAGGTTCGCGCAGGTTGGCCGTTAAAGTCGTATCTTTGCGAGGTCGTATTTGTTGTAAGTCCGTAAATGTTGCGAGGTCCACAGTTGCTGGCAAGGAGCCCCTTTGGCGCTCCATGCCAGCAACTGAGGCCCTCGCTTCGCGATCCTGCAGAGTTAGCAACAACCCGCATGCTCACAACTATATATGTGATACAATTTCTTGTGTAATCAGAGTAAACTTAACAACAATGAGGTAAATGTGATTTATAATTTTACATTTTTATTTTTTAATAGGGAAAAGGAATGAGAAGGTGCTGGTTATTTGACTAGTGCAGAGGGTCGAGTATCAGAAGGTTAGAAGTATACATTTTTTAAATTTAGAGGGTGGAAAATCTAATAGTAATGTGATAAAGCCCTTTTTTTTACTGAAAAGGTAGTAGTTACAAGGAATAGCTTCTTACCAAAAGTAGTAGTAGGGAAATAAAACATGTTTATCCAAGTGCAAATTTGAATATGTTTTTTTACGTTTAGTCAATGTTGGTGGCCTTCTGGTATTGTGAGTGTACCCTTATTATTCACTAATGCATATGTGAATGAGCCCAAATTGCAAATGTAATACTTCAATATCATATAAACATAAGTATATATAAAAGCAAATACAATATATATATGTATATAATATATATAAATATAGTATATATGTATATGTATACAGTATATATATATATATATATACGGTGTATATATATATATATATATATATATATATATATATATATATAGGCACATGATCAAGTAAAATGTACATATTGCGAGTAATATATGACATAATTCATTTCTGCACACTTTCATTCCTGTTGCCTGTGAAGATATTTCCTCCTGGTGGCTTTTTAAGTCACAAATTTGCTTTCTCTCTCCATCTCATATTGACCACTTGTTAAATCTTTTTGTTTGTTTCCCGCCATTCTCCTGGGACGCTAAGACAGACAGGCTTGCCAGATTCATTTTCTGATCAAAGCTGTTTGATTTGGTCAATTTTGCCACATTGGAGACGTTCTCTATTACAGAGATAAATAGCCTCGGGCTAACTGTCAACGAAAACTTGTAAGCTAATAAATTATTCCAATTTCTTCCAGTGGATTTCTCTGGAGACAGCCCTAGGAAATACACTTTTTGATTAGTAAATTTCTCTGTGTGTGTGTCTGGACATTCAAATGTGTCTACTTTGATTAGCACCATTGCTTTTCAAGTAGATGTTGGCTGAGGGGCTGTCAGTTGAAGGCAGGCCTGATGCATAATGCATAAACTGTGCCCGAAAACCAAAGCCTCATCCAAGGCTGGAAAGGCGGGAAAATTGCCCTAACAACCCTGCCGGCTTCTTTTTATCAAGGGAGATAAAGTTTCAGGACTTGTCATCTGTCGAAGCGACGCTTCCTTGTCATCAGAGTCACGCAGCTCCACAAAAGGTTGGATAAGCAATACCACGCTATACCGAGAGCAGATGATCTACTGAGACCTGCTTAAATTGATTACCTCCCCCAAAATATTGCAATCTTTAAAAGCTGTTCTGTATTTTCAAGGGGTAATCAGTATATCACAGTGTCTGTCTCACAGCTATATGCCGTTTTCCCAGAACCCTCCATTGCAAGAATGGCCTGCACTGCTTTGCCCTAGTTAAACACCAGAAAGCTATTACAAAAATATTTTTTTGGCTATAACAAATCAATCGGTGCGTGTGATAACACAAACACACATCATTTATCAACAGCAAAATACCCTAAATTATGACCTTTCCAAAGCGTAAAAGGAGTCAGAAGGAACGCATAACGTAAATTAAACTTTGAAGGGTCAGCGGTTTTCACTTTCACTATTCATCTTTCTTTCACCTTACGGGTCTAAGAACAAGAGCGCTTTGTAATTACATTTCACTGGGGTGCTGCAGTTCATTATTCTCTCCAATACAAAGCTACAGCAACATTTCCAATGTAGCCAGGTAGATTTCAATTTATTAGCTGCAGCTAAAGACCATGGATGCTCTTTAAAACTGATAAAATATACTAATGCACAGCCGCGGTCTCATCTCAATTTACTTGGGGATAATAGGCTGGATTTGCAGATCAATAAATGCATTTATAGGTTATACTGTGTAGCAGCCAGCTCAGTCTTTTTTTCTCCTTCTTCAGTAGCATTGTGCATAGTTGTTTTTCAGTGGAATATTTTACTAATGGAGTCATGATCATCATTATTAATATTATTATTTCATATAAATTAACATAATGCTAAAGGAGAGCATATTTTATAAAAAATAACTGAAATGAAAATAAAAGATGATAGGTTAAGGGATACTGCTGTACTGGTTGTACAGACTAAGGCCCCTATTTAATTACAAGCCTGTAATTACATGTAAACTGACATTTTGGCTGCGGGTTACTTATTTTTTACATATATAGATGTTTTCACCCGCAAGTACAGACTCACAGCCCCAACACGCAAACCATTAACCCGTATATAGCTTTTTAGGGAGTGATCATGATCAATTAAGCAAGCCCGTAAATTACAATTTAGACAGAGCCAATAGTACATGAAACTGTCATCATGACGTCAGCAAAACATGGAGTTTAAACTACAATCTATTTGTGTTTAGAAGTCCAATTTGCAATGCAGGTTCCATCATATGCATTAACTCCTTGATTCCTGGGATCGATATAACACGGAAATAAAACATAAAAATAATAATTTTTTATTGAGAATTTGCGAGCTTTAGACTGTTTTGCAATTAATTCTAAGCCTTTCATTGCTTTCCCAGTATTTATAAGTACAGTAGTGTGTGTTTATTTGCTTTTGCAGTGTTACGAACATGTGTTTAACGCACTTGCAAGTCCTATCTAGGACTCGTATAATGGCTTTTGTAATTTATGCCATATACATAGACATCATGTAACTGCCTTGATTGGGGGTGGGCATAAAGCATGTCCCCAAAGACAGTTATTTACCATGTAGGGTCACCCAAGTATAGGGTCACAGCAGAGAGGTCATACAATTCACGGACAACTGGAGTAGGAACTGGCAACTATATGGAAGAGCATAACCAGACACAAGATGTGACTGGCGTGCTGCATCCGTATGGTCACTGAGAGTTGCACATGACTGAAGGACTAAACAACACCAATATAAATATATATATTCCCCTTGTGTGTGTGTCCCCTAAATTTGTTTTAGTCCTACACCCTTGCTGAGTACATTTGATTTTAAGCTCAAAGAACAGGCCCCATATTCTTTTGCATTGTGTTAATATTATTATTGTTTTTGACTTGAATCTACACCTGTATAATGCTACGGAATATGTTGGCACATTACAAAGGAATAATTATAATAATTTACAGTTCCAGAAGAGCAGGGACTAAGGAATGCATACATTTTTTTCAAGTGATGTAGAATGTGTGGTAAGATAAACACAAGACATATTAAAGTCAAATGTACTTGACGCAGTCCTATAAAACCTTTCCAGTTACTGAATTGTCATAAGAAGCAGTTTTATTAAGATGTGATACACATACAAAGTAACATAGTAATTGAGGTTGAACAAAGACTATTGATCCATCAAGTTTAACCACTTTAGATATCCCCTCATTCTTATATTATGTGAGTTATAGATTGATCCAGAGGGAGGCTTACAAAAGACCCCTTGATATATTGCCAATTGTCTCATTAGGGAATTATTACTTCCTGATCCCAAAAACTGTCAGTCAGATTTTTTTTCTTCCATTAGTATCTAGTTAACTTACCCCGCATTGTATGACCTTGTTTCTCAAAATTATTTCATCCCCTTTTGAAAGTTATCTAGTAAATATGTTGCTACAATCGCCTTTGGTAGTGAGTTCCACAGTCTGGCTATGAAAAAAACGACTTTATTTAAGGAGAAATATTGTTTCCAATAAACTCAAACTGTGACCTTTTATCAGTTTGAAACCTCTTGACAAGAAAAATTGGCAAAGATTATTAAATGAGTATGTTTATATAATATAATCATACCACCTTGTAGGCAGCATTTTCCTAGAGAAAATAAGTCTAATTTGGTTTATGTCTCTTCATAACTTAATTTCTGTATTAATTAATTAATTAATTAATTAATCTTTTCTAGCTGTTCAATGTCCTGATTGAAATGGTACCCAAAACAGTACTCCATATTACAAGTGAGGCACTTCCAGTGGTTCTCCAAGACCTCTTATTAATACAGGTGGCGTAATTTATCTTACAATATTGCTTAGCTTTACCCATATCTATCAGCCTAAACAAGTTTCCTTAATAGAATAAAATTGGAAACTTTGGCCCCCATTTAATTCCAAGCCCGTAATTCCCTTCACACTGCCTGTATGTCTGCGTGTTAAAAATTTGCTACAGTTACAGATGTATTTACAGCCCCAACACGCATGAACCTGTACTAGCATTTCAGGGCATGATCATGGTAAAGTGAGCAAGCCCGTAAGTTGCAGTTTAGACAGAGCCAATAGTAAATCGTCATCATGACGTCAGGAAAACATGAGGTTTAGACTACAATTAATTAGTGTTTAGAAGTCCGATCTGCAATCGGACTCACAATCCAGAAATGTAGAAATCAATAAAAATCAATCAATAAACTGATCTAGTCCATGTGAGTGGCCTGATATGTATTTACTCCTTGAATCAAAATAACATGGAAAACATAAAAAATATAATTTTTTATTGCAGATTTGCGAGCTTGAGACTGTTGTGCAATTCATTATAATGTCTTCATTGCTTTCACAATATTTTTAAGTACAGCAATGTGTGTTTATTCACTTTTGCAGTTTTACGAACAGGTGTTTAACCCACTTGCAAGTCCTATCTAGTACTTTTTGAGAAATTTGCCATTTACGGGTTTGAAGGCAATTGCAAGATTGTTGAATTGTTGCAATTGAATATGGATTTTGCGTCTTTAGCACTGGTAACATTTACGGGCTTGAAACATCAAAGGAGGAGATAGGACAGAGTAACGTTTTTAACAACAGTAGTACTTTTTAGTCTGTAAATTGCAATTGAAATGCGAGTAGCAAAATGGAGCCAATTAAATATCAGTAACATTTACGGGTTACATTACGGGCTCCAGTAATTGCGATTTTGACAATTAAATGGGGGTCTTTGTAATTATCTGTAAAACAAACAACCAACACAGAAAGAGATCACTATAAAAGGTGTGGATCTGCGGGGCTGTTCAGAACACTTACGATGTTGATAACGCTTTGCGAGCCTCTCAAAGTGAGGCGATACGTCGACCACGAGCCTGCGGGACTTAGTCTGCAATGAGCACCATCCTCTCTCATACCCCTCTGCCTGTCTCTCATCTCCCCCTCTGCCGCCGTTAAGGGCAGGAACCGCGAGGCCCGTGAACTTAGGCCTTTCTCATCCCTCTCTGCCTCTCTCTCATCTCCCCTTCTGCCTCTCTCTCATCTCCACCTCTGCCTCCCCCAGCGCCCCAGCTTACCTGGAAACCCTGCCAGTAGCTTGCGCCTGTACCTGGTTCCAAACCCTGCCAGTAGCTTGCGGCCCATATTTACCGTCTTCTCCTCCTATGCGGCTCCCGTTCTTCGGCTGGAACTACTTTCTGGATCAAGCAGCGCATTGCGCAGACGGGATGCGCGTGCTCAATGCGCGGTTTGATCCAGAAAGTAGTTCCGTCTGAAGGACGGGAGCAGAAGAGGATGAGAAGACGGTGAGAGCGGCGCTGCTAGCACGGTTCCATCCAGGTAAAAGACACAGGGGAGAGAGAGGAGGAGGAAACGAAACACAAGGGAGGGAGAGGAGGGGGATAGGAGACACAAGAGAGAGAGGAGGGGGAATGGAGACACAAGGGAGGGAGGGGGGAAGGTTACACAGGGGAGGGAGGGGGAGAGGAGACACGAGGGGAGGAAAGGGAGAGGGGAAAGGAGACACAGTGGAAGGGAGAGAGGTTGGAAAGGAAGAACAAGAGAGGGGAGAAATGAGATAGAGGGGAGGGAGATGGGGAGAAAGGTGACACAGGAGAGGGGAAGGGAGAGGTGGGAAAGGAGGTACAGGATAGGGAGAGGGGTGGAAAAAACACAAGGGAGGGAGAGGAGAAGGAAAATTAGACACAAGGTGGCAAACAGCATCGCCAGCCTTAACATTTTATTTCCTTCATTTTTGACGGGCAATTTCCTTGTAATGTTATAAAAAGAATCCCTTTAGAAATTGACATTACAAGTTCATCCAAACAAATACAGTCAATGGAGTAACTATAAACGCTATCAATCTTCAGAAGACTTGTGACAGAGATGTTTGAACCCTCCAGAGTTTATTTTTTATTCCAAGTGTTTTAAAGAGTGACATTTTGAATAAAGTTTGGACATGTCATATCCTGGTACATATGACCCACATGATAACATGAAAATAGAAAAGTTACCCAAGAATTGTTCAAACCTCAGTGGTGTATTTCTGTGTATGACAACAAGGCCCAGGCCTAGGGGTAAATATTTCCAGGGTGCTGTAATCTTTCTCAAGTGGACCCTGTAGTGTCATGGAATAGTGTAAAATGAGAATATGCAGTGACATACTCTATTGAATGGCAGCCATGTTATTATTATTATTATTATTATTATTATTATTATATCTATTTTAACAACATATTCCTTATTCCTATTCTAGTGTGTAGAAAGAGAGTTGTAAAATAGACAGTCAATTGGATTTTATTAAAATTGTGATTGTGGGCAATCTGGTATGAATTGTTATCTTAAAGGGATATGTAAGTTTGACGGATTATGAATGCACCTAATAGAGGAGAATTGGTAGTGTATGCAAACCTTTTTTTGCATGAAAATATCCCAAAATAAAACATTTAAACACTTACATTGAAGTCAGCAAATCTCTTGTAATTTCTGACAATTGAACAATAGGGTTAGCACCATCCAAACCCAGGCTAAATTAGCATCAAATTTAAAATGAGCTGACACTTTTGAATGAACTCTGGATTCCTGTTTGTGCTGCAAAGCAGCCTGGGATATGTATGGTATCACTGATATATTCTGCTGACAAACAGAGAGGATATGTGCTGCTGGCATACAGAGAGGAAGCTGCTAGGAGATTGGCTGAGCAAGAAACAGCAAGTAAATAGTGGGTTAATATTGCTCCCCTGATGCTGCATGCTGTTTGGGGAAGGGGGGTCAGATGCCTGTGTAGACACCCCCTGTAGGTGTCAGCATAATCATTAGAGGGTATTATTAGGATATTAATGAAGATAAAATGTTTTATGCTATGTGCTGCATACAAATAGGCTGCTTGTTATTTATAGAGTGCAGTAATGTATTAATCCATGAAACTTTCATATCCCTTTAAATTATTTTTTATTTTCCTGTTCATGAAATGCGTGAGCGATAGAAATACATATAATACAAGCCATCTAAGTGGATCCTTAGCAATGAGCAAACAAATCTAGAGCACATATAAGTTCATAAGAATGATGACCACGTATGGCTGCAACCCGGTGGGTTTACAATAATTATATAATTAATATTATATAATTAAGGAACTTAATGGCGAACTTACAGTAGAGGAAGAAAAAAAAAGTTAATTGAATTCTTGTTTTCTCATATGAATATTTTGATACTGAAGTAGGTCAAACTAAGGTGACTTATCCAAGCATACAGCAAGTCTCAGAGCACTGACTGATAAGAGAGGAGAGTAGGGGAAGAAAGAGGTCCCAAAACTGAGTGTATAGAATGTGTCCTCAAAGGTAGTCCTATGCAGAAATACTTTACTGCAGTTCATCCTCTATGAATAGGTGGGCAAGATATAGTCTGTACAAGGCACTGTAACTTATAATGTGCAGGCTATGATTGACTGCAGCTGTTACATCCTTGTTTAAACTATTTTAGGTTTTTCAAACATTGGAAAGCATTAATTAGGTGTTAGATCACTTAAATGTCATGTGCTCACCAATAAAACGTTTCAGTTGGTTAAAGTTTGAGGCCATATTTACCAAAGGTAAAAATATTTTTTTGTGTTGCTCCCCCCACCCACTGAGCACCCCTTCCATGCCAACTTATTATATATATATATTGGTAGATCTACTGATGGATTGATACTGAGTGTTTTGGCAGTGGAAATGGAGAGCCCAGGTGCAAAAAAAAAAAAATGTGCCTACCCCCTGGTACCAGGGTCCTGCTCCAAGACCCATTTCCATAACACCTCCCCTCCCTAAGACTTTCCATAACAGCACACTGACTCAAGACCCTTTCCCATAGCTGCTCCCCCAAGACAACTTTCCATAGCTCCTCCTCTTACATAGCTGCTCCCCTTCATTTACCTCTTGTCTGTGTGAAGCTCCTCTGCCTGCAGCACAGTATAAGGACGTGCGCGCAGCACTTTCCTGAGTGTGTGCTGAGAGAAACTTAAGGCATGCCTTGGTGCCATTTATGTGTGTGATGTTGCTGTAAGGAGATTCAACATCCATTGTAACACATAGTGTAGGTCCTTAATCTGACTGAGTTTGTTTACATAATACAATGTACTGTATGTGAAAGGAGTTGTTACATTGGGGAAACAAGTCAAAAATTACATCTAGGGATGAATCTTCACATAATTCCCATCAAAAAGAACAATGAAAACAGTTATTGCACCCCAGTTGTACACCATTTTACCTAGAATGATCACCCAATGCTTAACCTGAAAATCAAAATACTCAGGGAATTTCAAATAGAGGAGAGAAAAAAAATTCAAAACAAGGTGGTCAACTTCTTTAAGACAAAAGGTACAGGACTTAACATTGACTGGGAATTTTATCTCATTATTAAAACTTCTTGTGACCCAGCCACATTGCTTCTCATGCTTTATTGTTGATTTTTACTCCTTAATATGAGGGGATGTTTACAGCCCTAACTTACATTACTATGATTTTCTCTTATCTAATACCTGGTGTAGAAACATGCACACTTGACCGATCATTAATTAACTTATGATCTGTCATTGGTTGCCTTAACTAGTATTGCTTCTGACTTGATAAAGAGAGGTGCAGCTCTCTAAAGCTTGTCATTCTAATATGGTTGTCCAATAAAAAAGATTTCACTATATACTGCAGTACCCTAATTATTTATAAAGATTACTAGATCAAAGCTGTATCAACCAACTTTGAGCAAAGCCAGGGTTGAAACGACTGTACGCAGGTGAGATTCCTAGCTTGTGTATAAGTAACCTTGAAACGACTATACGTGGTAGGGATTCCTATCTTGTGTATAATACAACCCTGGCTTTGCTCAAAGCTGTTTGATACAGCGGGCATATGCTTAAGGGAAGCCATGTTTGATAAGGTTATGGATTGTAAGAGCGAGCATCTGTGGGCACATATGCATGTCCCTGCCAAGGTTCCCAGAGTGCAGTGTGATAACGGTATTTCTCGGAATTCTGGGCATGAAACAAGTTTTTTAACTTGTTTTAGACATTCAAATATGAACATAAATGTACTATTTATTTACTGTACTACTGTACGGTGGAGGGCTTCTGTCGCTCTTTTGCCCCCCATATATTAAATGATTGTTGTAGTGAACTATATATATATATATATATATATATAGCAACCATCCCTATCTTCTTTGCTCTTCCCTCACAGAACCCATCCATCCTGTACTTCGCTGTCATCCAGCCCTTGCTCTCTCACACCTCTTCCCTGATACACATCCCAAGTGTACTGAGCTGCTCTACACTGCCACCTCTTAGAGTTTCAGAAGAAATGCTCTTTCTTTATGAGGCACAGACCAATTTCCGGGCATGGAGTGTATGTGGCAGGGTGGGCCGGGGGTGGATTGGACCGAGCAAGGGGGGGTGGGGCAATTTTTTTATAAAGCACTACACCCGGATAGGAGAGCCCTGGTGCATTGCACCACTGATATCTCTGTCCCTGTATTTTTTGCAGACAAAACCTGTTTAACTAAAGCTTTAGAAATATAAGGTGGCTATTTAGAAAAGTGAGAATGCGTTCAGTGTCTATTTTGTGAACGGACTGCAGTCGAGCTTGGCTAGAGCACATTCCATTATAATTCAGAAGGAACCTGCCTGTCATTGGCTGTTATGATATTCATTGAGTGTCAAATATGGGGCTAGGTGATCACCTCCATACTCTCACACTCAATTCCTCTTTCATTCAGTATGAGGTGTAAGGACTCTAGAGCCATGAGATTGCTACTATAATAACATCCAAATAACCCAGGAGGAAAAATAACTATACAGGATTAAAATGCCCAGAGCCAAAAGGGTAACAGGATGGATAAAATAAGTCCAGAAAGGCAGAGAATTTGAGTTAACGTGGTTCTCTTTTTATTGACCCCAAGCCGAATTTGGTTTGGTGCTTATTCGCTAAGCTTTAACTAATATAAAGCTATACACTAATATAGATTTATATTAAAGACTTCCATATAGTGCAAAACACAGAATTTGATTTGGGTATAAAGAGAATATCAGGATACAAATGCATTATAGCATTACATCATTATTTGTGCTGTTGTATTATGGTAATGGTTTAATATATGGTGTAAAGTTGTACTATTTATTAAGGATTTGAAATGTATAATGATCCAATAAATAATTTTACTTTTGTACTTTCATAAGAACAAATAGCTGTCATGAGCAGGAGGTGCAGTATTTGAAATTTGTAAACCAAATAACACAAATTATAGAATTGAGACTCCTTTAAAGAGTATCGCTCCTTTAAAAGAAGGGTGTTTCTTAAACATTACTATTTTGAGCAAATCTAGCACTTCTCCAGTAGTCTAGATTTGGAGCAGCATTTTGCCACGGCTATGGTTATAATGTGCAAGTGAAATGTTTCAATGTACTGACAACATGCACTTTGCACATACAAATAATATATGTTGACAGCTGATAAGCACAGATAGATTGCAGTTTGCTTCCATTCAATATTTGATATGACAAAGAGTCAAGAAGATGGATCTCAAAATCTGCCTAATTTCCTAAAAAAATAAACATCTCTTAGTGAACATGAGTAAGTTGTGCCAAATTTCATGAGGTTTGAGTACTTTTACATTAGCATATTCAAGTTTTATGAAATGTATTTAAAAGTGTAAAAAAAGATATCTTAATAAAAGAAACTGTGGTGACATGGAACAGTATTATCCACTTAATATATATATATATATATATGCCTGCTACATGTAACAATCTAAAATGCTAGAATTTAAATGTTTTCCTAAATAATGACCAGCATATTTTATTTTTAATTAAATATATTAAATTATACATTGCCTATTATATGCTGTGCAGCACGGCTGTATTATTTTCTGTAAGTCTATCTCTATTTATTTATCTTTGTATTCAAGTGATTAACTGGGAATTATGAACTATGGCATTCCAACATCTCCTGATCATTTGGATTTATGTCTAGGTGGTGCATTCTTGTAAACAAATAGACACTTGCAGCCTTATTAAATTGCGGTCCGGCAAATTTAAAAGGGCTCTATTTAAGCACATAGCATATTTTTTTTACAGAAGTTTTTAGTTAGTGAACTTCTATCCAAAAGCAAGGTCTTCTCTAACTAAAAAAATCTGTAAAAAAAATATGATATGTGCTTAAATAGAGCCCTTTTAAATTTGCTGAATCGCAATTTAATAAGGCTGTTGGTCACACACATAAACCAACATCTCGAGAAAATAATGCCACTGCAGATGGGTTAAAGCTTACTCTCCATGTTATTTCTGCTTTTTGATATCTCAGAGGGATAGACAACTCTATTGACTTTTGAAGAATAAGACAAAAACAAAACATGGAGAGTACATTTGAACCCATCTATTGATAATTACTTAAATTCTGTATTTTTTCTTTTTAAATTTTTTGCCAATAATGTTCTTTTTTTGTTTTGGTCTTAATAGCTGCTCTTTTTAAGAACCTAGTGTAAATGTGTGATTTCAGCATTTCTTTAAACGCAGAGCTTGAGACATCATGGCCTCATATAAAAACTCAAAATGTGTCAGCATTTGTCAGTTGTGTTGACACTGCATTATTGGCCCATGTCAGAGCAAATACTGTAGGAATTTAATACAAATGTCCCTGAGCAGCCAGAACTTCCCAGCAACATCACGGCCGCAGTCCCCTTTTTAGTGCTGTCGGCTAGCTTAGCCATCACAACACAATCCTGTAGAGTTCCTGGATTATTTTTGTTGTGCAGCTGTTCTCCATGGAAATTAAGCTTTAAATGGTCGGATGTGCATGGTCATAGTCAGTTTGCTTTTATATTGCAACATGCATGTCAATTTTCAAGTGGCTGGGGGATAGTTTAGGCAAATACCACGGTTGCATTTGTAGTAGAATTCATTTATCCCGAATTTTATTCAATAATGCTTTTCTAAGAGTACTGCAGCATGGCCTCTCTCCATATCACAGTCACTTAGCTTGTATGGAGCTGATATATGGCGAGCTATAAAAATGTGACTACAATGTTATTTAAATATATGTGGAATATATGAAGGAAAGAAGGAAATTGAGATGCCCCTAAAACATACTTATTCTCACTTTCAAAGAACTATTAGAATCTGGAGTCGAGACACATAACTCTACGGATGCCTTGATGTATTTTTCGCACAGAGGAGACTTAATACGACACAAAATTCTATGGACTATTTCCGCACCCAATCAAACATGCACCAGACCTTGCCTGCTACTTTTTTTTTCTGAACAACAAAGGTTGTAATAGCAGAAAATGTTTAAATATATATTTAATCTGACAGTTATGCATTTTGTTTTATTCTACCTATAAGCTACCTGTCTCCCTTCCTTTATCTCAAGACTTTTCTCTAATAAATTAGATGAATTTGTATATTGTAAGAAATTAGCAAACAATAGCAGCACCAATCTAATTATAGTGTCTTTAATTAAATGAAAGTGGTGGATATGGGGTTTTGCTAAAATGCCATGTCCCCCCTTATTTATAAATGGAGTTTCTAGGAAGCTATCCCTCCCCCCAAAATGTCTTGTGGGGAGGGCAAAGCAACCAGCTGGGTTGTAGGAGTAATAAAGAAGGAGAATCAATAGGGCATGCAATGGAGCCAAGGTGCTGCCATTTATCACGCTGCTTCTCTGACTCCAATCATTCATCATGCTCAATGAGGCAGCAAATAGGAAAATGACTATTTGTATCAAACACATCTGCACTCATCCACTGAGGTATTTTATTCCCATTAACTCTGAAAGTAAAATACGCAGAGTTTTCTAGCTTCTTTCATCTCAGAAGAAATTCATAGTACAGGAGCACAAAGGGCTGTCTCGGTTTGCATTGAATGCTTACATAGGAGATTTTTTTCAGTGACTCCAAACATTGTAACATATCTATATTTCTTACAGCCGACGCGCTACGTCGTAAGGTTTCAGCTGCATTACCAACATCGCAGTGATGAGGCTAGCATGGATACTCATTACATTATCTCTCAATAGTTCCTATTTTATGTCATAAATTACTCCTCCTAAGTGGCGTGGAAGCTAATTTCCTTAAGCCTTTGGAAGATCAGATGCAAATGGGAGGATTATTATCATTATGGTGTAATATCCCATGAAATGGTAGCATCATTAGTGGGTCTTTTTTATGACGGGCACAAGTTTATTTCCTACAAGAAACGTGACAATGTGGACTGAGAGCCAGGTCTTGTAAACCTTGCATGCACTCATTTTTTTTTATCAAGAGCCAGTTTTGTGTCAAAAAGTGACTAATTCTTTCTGCCTTTTTACACATTTAGAATAAATGTTTTAAAACAAAATTAAAAATATATTCACAAACATAAAAAAGGAAACAGTCATGTAAAAGCTTATATCTATGGCTTCCAAGAATGTTTCAGTATGACCAGTACTAAAAGTGATCACAACTAAGATAAACTTGACAACTCCCCCAATGCGTTTCGTGACATATGTGACTTCCTCAGAGGCACCTGGATTTCATAATCCTTTCATAACACATAAGCCTCATTTGTATATTTTCTGAACTGCCTTTATATTTTCATATTGCTTTGTATATATAATTTCATTTTTACATTTGTAAATTTATTTCATATAACTTTTCCTATCTTTTAACACTTTTTTGTGTGTTTTTTTTACACATGTAAAGTGAAACAAATAAATAAACAATCCATACAAATTTTTTGTAGTTGTTTTTTTTTTTTAAATAACAGTGATAGGTAAACTCTTAGGTGTGCAGTGGCAAAGGTTCAATTTTTCCTGAACTTTCTGATGAATATGACAAATTATGAATAGTCTGTCACTGTTTTTGTTTTGGTAGCTTGAGGAAGAAAGAAAATCCTTGAGGCATAACAATTCAACAACAGGCACCATGATTCTCAACCAGTGTTGAGGCACACTGGTGTATAACTGTTATGCATGAGTTAATTTAAATTAAGAGGCTTCTGGAATGGTGATGGGGGAATGACAGAAGCAGTTACCTTTTGGAGAGACTGCAGGGAGGAGTTATGAGTTGGAGAACGTCTAAAGAGTTAGATATTACTGTAGCCCAAGTGAGGAGATTTAGAGACAGTGGGAAAATAAATAAAATGGTGTATCTTGGCTATCTTCCTGAATATAAATGTAAGGTTCTTGTACATGATCAGAGAGCAGAGTATAACACCAGGAAATGTTCTTTTTATACTAGTAGGTTGACAAAGCTTGTACTTGAAAACTTGAGTTTGACTAAGAGCATAATCAGGCAGAAAATCTCTAGTTTTTCTACTAAATTTTGTTGATGCCTGTGCAGCACCCTGGTGGTATCCATAATATTTTGGTGGAGGTTGTATGTGTAACAGAGGAGATAATATTTCTGGAGAGCAGTGCTTGCATCTATTATGCAAGCTGACTCCTTCTGGAACTGTGCGGCGTAGGGGACTCCTCCCCACTGATAAAAATCACAACCCTCATGATTGGGCTAGTGCCAGGTTTTGGAGGCCATATTATTTAATCTTAGATATAAAATTATGATATTGCATATAGTCCTGAAACACCCCCAGGTAGAAACAGAACTGAAGTTTTACGGCCAGGGATAGAAAGCTGTAATCGTTTTCTCCTTTCTCACAAGTGAAAAAACTATAATATGCCACGTCAAAGTATTTGAGAAATTAGTGGTCATAGGACAGACCATGGGTTACCTTTAAAGGAACAATTTTAAATAGTAAATGGGAAAGTGTTAGAAAAATAAATAGTAAGTTCAAGAGAAAAATAGGAGCTCCAAATTGTGATTGTTTAATTATTTTAAAGGACCACTGTACAATGAAAAAGTCTGAGTAAGAGCATAAATAAGTAAGAAAAAGTTATAAAGTCAGTTTTTAATTCTAAAAAACTAAGAGCCGGATTCAATTGAGCAATTGAAAGTTACAGTAGCCCGTAAGTGAGGCCATAAGTTAATTTGATATTCAATTGGCGTCTTTTTGCGGGCTCCAAACGGTTTACGGGTTATGGCCTTGAAAACCTTGCGGTTGTAAAACCCTGAACTTACAGCCTCCTGATGCCTTTGATTTTTCCCGTCTGCAAGAGTTATGATGGCAAAAATCTCAAATGGTTTCACACCCGTAAACGGCAAATGTGGGAGAAAATCCAATGAGTGCTAGAGAGGACCCCCAAGTGGGTTTAACCCCTGTCCGCAGCACTGTAAATTCAAATAAAAAATCAGTACTGCACTATAAATGACGGGGAAAGCGATGTAAGACATTAGAATTAATTTCCCAACAGTCTCAAGCTCGCAAATCTGCAATAAAAAATAATATTTTTTTCATGTGTCATTTCAGGGTTATATCAATGTCAGGAATCAATGAGTTAATACATATCAGCCCAACCATATGGACTAGAACAGTATTGGCATTCATTTTAATTATTTTGTATTTTGAGGGTTTGCGTGTCCCTTTGCATATCAGACCCCCGAACCTAATTGATTGACATGTAACCTCCATGTTTTACTGCTGTAATGATGACGTCTCATTTTCTATAGACTGATTCAAAATGGGTGGTTACGGCCTTGCTTAATTGACCATGTTCCCGCCTTGAACTGCTGCGCACAAGTGCATGGTTTACGGCTTCGGCATTTGGCCTGTAACTTCCGGGCTTATTCAATTGACTGGCACTGGAATCGGAGATGAACAGGAGCCGACAGCACGCCCGCAGACATATGGCCTGCTCCCTCCACTGATAGATAAATAAACACATCCTCATGATCTAGCTATAAGGAAATGATGTAACACACACAAAATAAATTTTTCTTATCATAAACATGATCTTCAAAAATTCAGATTTTTACAACCCAAAAATCATTTTTATGTCTATGGCTTACACAGCTGCTAATGTTGTTAGTTTGCTACATACTCCACAAACAAATGTTTTTTTTTTCTATATTGGCCATTGAAAAATTAAGATCTGCAGAAAAACCTGTCATATATCTTTTTAACATAAAAAGAGTAAAAATGACAAAAATACTCAGCACAGATGTCATACATTATATGTTCACAAAGTATCAATCATTCCCAATATATTCTTGTGGTTTTGGACTATCGTTGCTGTCAATCCCTAAACATTTTAACAATTTTGTCAATGACTCAGAATAGGATTTTTGGAAGAAAAAATGTTTTGGACTTGTGGCAACAGTAGATTTCTCAGATGTCAAAAGGTAAAATGTCTTCCTTTGAAGCTCAAAATGTGTCTGAGATCATGTCCATACCCTGGTTCACCTCTCTTGTATCTGGCTGGATGTTTCTAGATGATTCTGCCCTTTAAAACAATAATCCCAGCATGCATCTCAGGAGCATGTTACATCATTTGGGACTGATGCAAGAGAGTGAGGCAGGCTGTGACCATAAGTATTGAGGTGACAAGCAAGAATTCATCTACAGTTAAAAAAGGAAGGGTACCAAGTGCCCCAGCAGTGTACTCACTCAGCCCACCACCTGTTCTAAGCAACATTTGCTTAACAAGTGTTTTAGAACCCAGGCCTAAAAGTCAATTTTTTTTCCATAAAACAAGCATTCCTTATTGTCCCACCTCCATGCCCTCAAAACAATATTTCTGGCTGCGTATGGCTTATATGACACTTGGGGCCATATTTAATTCCAAGCCCGCAACTCGCGCAATGTAGGCCATATGTCTGCAGGTGTGTTGTGGGCTCCTGTTCGTTTCCAAATGGGGAGCTATTCAATTGTTCAAGCCCGCAAGTTATTGTCCCAAAGGCGAAACCATAAACTATGCACTGGCCGTAGCAGTTCAGGGCGAGAATATGATCAATTAAGCAAGTCTGTAACCTCCCATTTCGATTCAGAAAATAAGACTGTCATTATTACGGCAGTAGAACATGGAGGTTACATGTCAGTCAATTAGGTTTGGGGTCCGATATGCGATTAGACTCGCAAAACCACAAAAGACAGAATAATGAAAATGAATGCCAATACAGTTCTAGTTCATATGGGTGGCCTGATATGTATTAACTCATTGACCCCCGAGATTGATTTAGCCCTGAAATGAAACATAGAAATACATTTAATTTCCTGCTCATTTGCGATCTTCAGACTGTTGGGCAATTAATTCTGTCTGTCATAGCTTCCCCGTTTTTTACAGTGCATGATTGATTTTTTATTTGCTTTTACAGTGCTACGAATAGGTGTTTATCCCCCTTGCGGATCCTCTTTAGCACTCGTAGGATTTTCTCCTTCATTTGCCATTTATGCTGTGAAAACATTTGCAGGCTTGGGGAAATTGAGCAACTGAATAGCGATTTGCGATTTTAGCCTAGCGAATGTGAAAGATCAAAGGCTTCTGGAGGCTGTAAGTTTAACCATCGCAATATTTTCAAGGCCGAAACTCATAACCTGTTTAGAGCCAGCAAAAAGACGCCAATTGAATAGCAAATTAACTTGCGACCTCACAGGCTACCGGATTGCCCGAAACCTCAATTGAATATGGCCCTTGTTTTTTTAATATGTGGGCTTGTAAGAATTATCAGTGTCGTTTCATGTTGAAAATCTGGAGAGGAAGGAGGTATGGGTCTCTGTTTCAGTTGTAAAGATCATGAAGATCCCTGTTTGATCTTACCATATTAAAGTATAAGTATTATATTAGTCTGGGGAGACAGAAAAGGATAATGCCCAGGGCAAAGAAAAGGGTCAACATATAGATTTTTTATTTTATACACAGATCTTGTGCAGAATCAATATATGGGTGCAGGTATGTTTCACATATATAGTATATAGATGATATACTAAGAAAGCTTCCCACTGGCAAACCAAATGACATTGAATTGAATAACCAACTGACATTTACAGTCAGTTTATAATAAGTAGCATAGCTGGATCATTTTTGTTTTGTTGTTTTAGTCATGGTTCAGTCATGTCTGACTCACTGTACCCTATGGACCGCAGAACGCCAGCCATTTCTGTCAGCCACTGTCCCTCAGAGCTCAATCAAGCTCATGTTCATTGTATCAATTACCTAATCTGTCCATCTCTGCATCTTCCTTCCATCTCTTCGTGTGCCTTCAATCTTTCCTAGCATTAGAGTATTTGCATGATATGACCAAAATATTTGAGCTTTAGCCTTATGATCAAACCTTCCAGTGAACAGTTTGGCTTGATTTCATTTAGTACTGATCTTCTTGCAGTCCAAAGGACTGTAAGCAGTTTTCTCCAGCACCACAACTCAAAGGCGTCAATTCTATGGAGCTCAGCCTTCTTTAATTTCCAGCGCTCACATCCGTATGTTACTGCTGGGAATGCCATAGTTCTAACTATGCAGACCTTTGTTGATAATGTAATATCTTTGCTTACAGCTTGTCCAGACTTATCCTAGCTTTCCTCCCCAGAAGCAAATGTCTTTTAATTTCATGGCTGCAGTCACCATCTGCAGAGATATTGGATACCAGGAAAATAAAATCTTTCCCCATCTATTTGCCAGGAACTGAGATTGCTGTTTGCCATGATATTCATCTTTTTAACGTTGAGTAGCAGGCCAGGTTTGGCACTCTCTTGGTTCACCCTCATTAATAAGCCCTTAGGTTGTTGATATTTCTCCCAGCAATATTAATTCTGGCTTTGGAATTGTCCAGTCCAGCCTTATGCATGAGGCAATTTGCATATAAGTTGAATAAATAAGGTCGTACTCCTTTCCCGATCTTCAACCCTTTGCTTGTAATATGTTGGGTTCTTCTTGGTACACATACAGGTTCCACTATCTATATCTTCCTATATCTTTAAGAACTTACCATATTTTTTTGTGATCCATACAGTCAAATACTTTAGAATAGTCTCTGAAGCAGAAGTAAATGCTTTTCTGGAACTCTGTTACCTTATCTATTACACAACTGACATCTCTTGTGCCTCTGCAAAAACTGGCTTGCACATCTGGTAGTTCTCTGTCCATATATTGTTGTAGCCAAGTTTGCAGGATCTTAAGCATTACCTTGCTGACATGTGAAATGAGGGCATTTGGTTGATAAAGCACTCTTTTCCAGTCTATTGGCAAGTTTTGAGTTTTCCAAATTTGTTGGCATAAGGCAAGGAACACTTCACAGCATGATCTTTTAGGAATTTGAACAGTTCAGCTGAGATTCCATCAACTCCTGCACCCTTGTTATTAGCAAGGCATCCTAGGGCCCATCTCACTTCACTCTCCATGTAATTTGGCTTAAGCTCATTGGACAAACTATTGAGGTTATCAATGTTGTTAAGATCCTTCTGTTTATTCCTGCCATCTCTCTATATCAGATCTGCTTCTGTTACGTCCATACCATGTTTGTCTTTTATCACAGATCATTATAAACCTGGAAATTATATATGGAAATTAATTATGACCGGTGTTATTGTTAAATATCACTTGTTGTGCACAACTTGATTCAGTGGTTGATCTTTTGTTTTGATAGCTACTAAATAGTAGACCATGCATTAATCCAGATAATACAACTTCCCATAAACATGTAATGACACTTATAGCTTCTTATTGCATCTTGGTCATCACACAACTAATCTGCAAACACATCTTGATATGTATGAAACTAACGACCACAGGTTTTAAGCAGCAATGATTTGCAGACCACTTTATTGGTGCTGTCTCTTCAGTCCAATATTTCCAGTGTTTTATGCATTTGCAGATTTAAGTTTTATTTCTTGTTGCCACATCTTATATTCGACAAGTCCTTGCAGACTTCTGAAGGATGAAACTTTGCCCTGTTAGAACAGCTGTAACCCTATCTTCCCAATCACATAACACCTGGCTGATCTCCATCTCAGTCAAGATCACCATCTTTCCTCAAAAACCCTAGTATAAATCAATGAATTAGATCAGCAGCACCTCCAGAAAAGGAATATATGTATACAACATCTATATGGCATCTACATTATAATTACGCATCAGTTTTACTCTTTAATACACAGTGATACAGTAAGAGGTCTGTGCAACCTTGTTAATACTCAGTCATGGCTACATCACATATATAGTTGTGAGCATGCGAGTTGTTGCTAACGCTTGAGGGCTCGCGTAGCGAACCGCGGCCCTCGGGCGAGGGCCTCAGTTGCTGGCATGGAGCGCCGAAGGCGCTCCATGCCACCAACTGCGACCCTTGCAAACTTTACGTCGCAACGCAAACAACACGACACACCAATTACGACCCTCGCAAACTTTACCTCGCAACGCAAACAACATACGACACACGTTAACACACATTACGACCTCGCAACACTCGGACGCAACTCGCGAACATTACAAAATTCAAAACACAATACATACACACAGCACATACATAAAAAACTTACCTACAGCAACAGGGAGCATCCAGGACCTCAGAAAAGCAACTTACACCTTGATTTCACTCAAAATAAAAGAGTTTACACACTAAATAATTTGCTAAACGACAGAAAAAATGGCCGCCGTACAAAACGAAAACGAGGCTACACACGCAAACACCATACGAGACACGTTAGCACACATTACGACCTCGCAAAAATCGGATGTCGGAATCTGAATGGGGCTATGGCAGCATAAAACCCTTTAGATTGATTATTGATCCATAAAGACTGATGGGAAGGGTTATCCTACTGTAAGTTCTATTGTCAACTCACAGTGGAAGTCTTTCAATATGACTGAACAGAGATGTAGTATGCATCAAACATTCTTCTCATTCCTTCCAGGTCACTAATCATTTTAGGAACAAAAGTAAATGTGTCTGTCCATTAAAGCAAACTTGAGTATAGAAAAATGCTTTTTCTATAAACATTTTGACCATTATCGAGTCCATGATATGGTATTTCTGCAGTTGTATAATGACCTTACATCTCAAACGCAAATACAATTTTTGTCTTTACAATTAGAATTGTAACAATACTGTCACTGATGATTTTCTTAATAAACTTAATTACAGACTTTATACATTATAAAATATTGTCAATTTTAATACGTATTTTCTAAATCTATTTGTTTATTGCAATGCATAAAAATAGTTAAAAAAAATGTCAACAATATTCATTGTTTCTTATGTAAAATTTTCCTTTCATATACCAAGTTCTGCTTGCTATGTCTGGGAGCCTCACCTAATGAAGGTTTCAATTTATAATATGATTGCAGCTATTGATGGATTGATACAGAAAAATCTAATTTGACTACATTGCAAATATGATTTATTTTTTGGCTAGCTTCTCAAATTTCTGGGAGGCTGCCACGATGTGGCATTTTTGGGATCATTACCCCTTATATTACATTGCATTATGTTCATGTACTTTTACACAATAATGAGCTTTTACAACATTATTTCACACAGATGAACTACAGCATTCATTATGCTCTATCAGAAAGTGTTTATGCTGCAGCATAGTCTTTGAACTGTATTTGTACTGTAAGAGCAGCAAGCGTCATATATATCTATATACTGAAACCTGAGAAAAAGAGGATTATAAGTAAATACATACACAAGGGGCCATATTCTATTAAGGTTTCGGGCGATCCCGTAGCCCGTAAGTGAGCTTGCAAGCTATTTTGCTATTCAATTGGCGTCTTTTTGCGGGCTCCGAACGGCTTCCGAGTTACGGCCATGAAAAATTGGCGATGGTTAAACAAGTAACTTCCAGCCACCCGAAGCCTTTGATCTCTCACTTTCGCAAGAGTTACGGACTCGCAAGGGGGTTAAACCCCTATTCATAGCACTGTAAATGCAAATAAAAAATAAATACTGCACTGTAAATAACGGGGGAAGCAATGAAAGACATTAGAATTAATTGCCCAACAGTCTCAAGCTCGCAAATCTGCAGGAAATTAAATGTATTTTTATGTTTCCTCTCGGGGCTAAATCGATCTCGGGTATAAATGAGTTAATACATATCAGGACACCCATATGGACTAGAACAGTATTGGCATTAATTTGCATAATTCTTCTTTTTTGCGGGTTTGCAAGTCTGATCGCATATCGGACCCCCGAACCTAATTGATTGACATGTAACCTCCATGTTTTACTGCTGTAACAAAGACAGTCTCATTTTCTATTGGCTGCTTCAAAATGGGAAGTTACGGGCTTGCTTAATCATGTTCCCACCCGGAACTGCTACGAACCAGTGCATGGTTTATGCTTTCGGCTTTGTGACTAACTTCCGGGCTTGAGCAATTGAATAGCATCATATTCGAAGATGAACGGGAGCCAGCAACAAACTCGCAGACATACGGTTGTCTGCGATTGAGTTGCAGGCTTGGAATTGAATGTGGCTCAAGGAATGTAAAGTCAGCTGCTGATTGTATTCATGGAACAGTAACACAGTGTTTGTTTTTTTAGACATTTATTCCCCCTACTGGTGAAATCTATTTTTATGTAGTCACAAAATTATTTATTATTTAAATGTAATTTTTTTTGAATGGCATCCACAATGTTTAGACTCATTGGGATATATTTATCTAAAGGGGTAAGAAAGGGGTTAAAAGCTCGTAGCTACTGCTTACAACGAGCCAATAGGAAATTAGATTGTAATCATGATGGCTCCCTATATGAAACCCTGCTGCAGGGTCCCCATCGGGACCCCTGCAGGGTCCCCACATGACCCCTTGCTGTGGGGGCCTGATCGCGATCCCTGCAGGGTCTCCACATGACCCCCATGAGGACGGGGTCCCGATTTAAAAATTCAAATTCCCTTATGGGACAATAATTAACCCTAACATTAAACTGCATGACACTAAATCTAAGCTCTACCCTACGCTACACTACTAGTCACCCCAATAAACTAATAAATCTAAATTAACACCCCTCTAAGTAATAAACCCCCTCTAACTAATTAACCCCAATCTAAGTAATAAATCCCCCTCTAACTAATAACCCCCATCTAATTAACCCCTCTCTAAGTAATAAACCCCCCTCTAACTAATTAACCCCCCTCTAAGTAATAAATCCCCCTCTAACTAATTAACTCCACCTCTAAGTAAAAATAACCCTCTAACTAATTAACCCCCTCTAATAAACCCCTCTCTAACTAATTAACCCCCTCTAAGTAATAAACCCCCCCTCTAACAAATTAGCCCCCTCTAAGTAATAAACTCCCCTTTAACTAATTAAACCCCTCTAATTAGCCCCCCGTTCTAAGTAATAACCCCCCTCTAACTGATTAACCCCCCTCTAACTAATTAACCCTATTTAACCCTCATCCTACCTAATTAACCACCTGTGCCTTCTGATTGGCTGATGTAACTGTCAATCAGATTGCAGCCAATCAGAAGACACCGATGCGTGGAGCCAATTGGAATTGGATATAGGGGTGTATCCCATTTTGATTGGCTCACACATTTGCACCTTCTGATTGGCTGAAATATGATTAACCGTTATATCAGCCAATCAGAAGACGCAAATGCTTTCAACCAATCAGAATGGGATACACCCCTGTATTCCATTCTGATTGGCTGAAATATGATTGACAGCGAGTTCAGCCAATCAAAAGGCACCATTTCTAGAATGTCAGGATTTTTTGGGAGGGGCCCTGCCTGGGACGGAGAACTGAGGACTGGGACATCGCTGGAGGGGCAGTTTGGACAGGTAAGTTGACTATTAACCCTATATTACAAGTTGTAATTATATTTTTATTCCATGTAATGTTTCTTTATTTCATGTGTGACAGAACATCGGGACATTGATTGAGGGGCATTTTGGACAGGTAAGTTTACTATTAAGCCTTTCTATATTTTCAGTAATGTAGGTTTTTTTATTTTATGTAATCTAGGTTTTTCTATTTTCAGTAATGTAGTTTTTTTTATTTTATGTAATTAGTGGGTTTTTATTCTTTGTAATTAGTGGGGAGCTGGTGATTTTATTGGGGGTTAGGTAGGTAGTGTAGGGGTTAATAGGATAGGGTAGAGGGGGGTTAATAGGATAGGGTAGGGGGGTTAATAGGATAGGGTAGTGGAGGTTAAAAGAATAGAGTAGAGGGGGTTAATAGGATAGGGTAGAGGGGAGTTAATAGCATAGGGTAGAGGGTTTAATAGGAAAGAGTAGAGGGGTTAATAGTATAGGGGTTTACTGGGAACAATTAGGGTTAACTACGTCCAGTTAGGATTAAATAGGTCCAGTTAGGGTTAACTAGGTCCAGTTAGGGTTGAATAGGTACAGTTAGGGTTAACTAGGTCCAGTTAGGGTTAAATAGGACTAGATAGGGATAAATGGGTCTAGATAGGTTTAAGTGGTTAGTGATAGTGTTAATTAGGTATGGTGATGGTTAAATAGGGTTAATTAGTTAGAGGGGGTTTATTACTTAGAGGGGGGTTAATTAGTTAGAGGGGGGGTTTATTATTCAGAAGGGGTTAAATAGTTAGAGGGGGTTTATTACTTAGAGGGGGGTAATTTAGATTCATCAATTTATTGGGGTGGCTAGTAGTGTAGTGTGGGGTAGTGCTTAGACTTAGTATCATGAGGTTCCTGGAGGACCCTCATGGCACTTATAGGGTTAACGTTATGGTTAATTATTGTCCCATAAGGGTCTATATAGACCCTTATAAGACTGATGGGGTTAATTAGAGTTAAATTTAAAGGGTTAATTGCCATAGTAGCACAGGTCCTTTAAGGACCTTTAAGATCCTTTCAGGACCTGCGGCGGGAATTCTAAATTTGTAAATGCTGCTTGGGTCCCAATCGCAGCAAGGGTTAATGGGGTTGATGGGGACCCCGCAGCATAGGGGGGTTAATGTTAGGTGCCGTGGGGGTACTTATATTATACTTACACTTATTACATAATTTGTGTGCCACAGGCCCTGTAAGGACACGCAGCGGGATTTTTTTTTTTTAGATGCTGCAGGGTCCTGATCGGCATGGGGTTAGCCATTGTTGTGCCGCGGGCTCTTTAAGGACCCTCAGCGGGGAATTAGAATTTTTAAGTGCTGCAGGGGACGCCCTCATCATGGGGGTCATGTGGGGACCCTGCAGAGTCTAGATCGGGACCCCTGCATCATCTGGGTTTCATTTAGCAGTGTGGGGCGGGGGGGGGGGGGCGTGTTAAGAACAGTGGGGACATTTGGAAGAGCATACATAATGGCTTTTTAAAGCCCTTGCGGGTACTCTCTACCACATGAAGGACTTTGTCACTTCATTTGCGATTTACGAGTTGCGAGCTTGGGGGAATAGGGCAATTGAATATGGATTTGCGATTTTAGTCCTGTGAAAGTGACACATCATTGCTTCTGGAGGGTGCAAGGCTGCAACTTTTAACCCGATTCAAGCCCGCAAAAAACGCCAATTGAATAGCAAATTGGCCTGCAACCTCACTTGCAAGCCATCGGATCTCAAATTTGCACAATTAAATGAGGCTATTTATTTTTGCAGGCAAGGCACCAGACAGGAATCTGATCAGAACAGCACCATGGGCAGATCCTTTCCTACCCCTGTAGACACATGATTGGGAGTGGATAGAAGTATATCTTCTGAATTTTGAAAAGCTAAACTTCAAAATGTAATGTTTTAAAAACGACATTATTTTTTTTTCTGTTCATATACTTTTTTTTACCCTATTTGATAAAAATATCCCATTTTCTGTTTTGTAACTCTGATGACATCACATCACCTATAATATTCAACAACCTGTCCTTAATGTCTGTGTGGTGTCCACTTTGCGGTTGTTTCACTGCGTAGGGAGTGAGTGGGTATGCACGAATGCGCAGTGCGCCGGTCACGCACTCAACGACCTCATCGTGCGACAGGAGCAATAGAGAGCGCCAGGAGAGACAGAGACGGGAGAGAGCGCAGAGAGAGAGAGAGAGGTACACAGAAAGAGACAGACACAGGACAGAGAGATAGAGAGAGAGTCAGAACAAAGCGAGAGAGGGACACACACAGGACAGAGAGAAAAAAGAGAGGGAGAGAGAGAGCTTACAGAGAGAAAGAGAGAGCGCACAGAGAGAAAGCACGCAGTGAGAGACAGTAGAGAGAGACCACAGCGAGAGAGTGCATAGAGAGTGAACAGAGAGAGAGAGAGTGCACAGAGAAAGAGAAATCTCACAGAGAAAGAGCACACAGAGAGAGAGCGCACAGAGAGACATTACAGAGAGAGAGAGTGGGTGCAGAGAGAGACAGCACAGAGACACACAGTATACAGACAGACAGCACAGACAATTCAAGATAACATTCCATGATGGGCAAGTTACTAGTAGTTTAAAATAATAAAAACTTTAATAGAACATTTTCTTGTCTTTTTGAAAAAAAAATCCAAACATCATGTTTTCTTATAATTTAATGTACCATATATAATAAATATATATCATATAAATATATATCAAATGACATCCATTTCTTTTTCCCTAATATATTGTTGCTTTTGAACTATGGTTCTCACCTCCTGTATACATTTTACCATTATTTATTTAGGGCCCTATTAAATTCCAGCCTCGTAAATAAGAGGGTTCTACTTAAGCCCTACGTACTGCAAAGTTTCTCTAACTTACAATGCTATTACAATTGCCCTGCTGCGAGCAACGTATGAGCTACGCAGCAGGGCCGTACGTATCAACACTGCGTAAATGTACATGAGAAGTGACAGCCTGCGAGATGATATCGCAGGCTCCCGCACCTCAACAAGTAGTGCAGGGGTCCTAAACAGGACCTCCGCAGCAGTCCCCCACATAAGCCCTGCCGTGGGGGATCAGGCCCCCGCTGCATTTAATACTTTTAAATTACTCGCCGCGGCTCCTTTAAGGGCCCGTGGCACACTATTAGCCAATCCCGGCCGCGGCACCTAAAATTAACCTCCCATTCTGCTGGGGGTTCCCATCGGGACTCCCCAAGTGTCCCCACATTAACCCCTTGTAGCGAGGGTCCCCGATCTGCATAGATCGGGCCCCCGCTGCATTTAAAAAAATTAAATTCCCAGCCGCCCGCGGCCCGCGGCACACTATTACTAATCCCGGCTGCGGCACCTACAATTGACCCCCCTTTATGCTGGGGGTCCCCACATTAAGCCCTTGCTGCAGGGGTCCATAGGGATCCCCGCAGCCCCCCCACATTAACCCCCTGCAGCGGGGGTCCCCGATTGGCTCCGATTGTGACCCTGCTGCATTTCAATTTTTAAATTTCCTGCCTCGCGGGTCCTTAAAGGACCGTAAAGGTCCTGAAAGGACTCGCACTAAAAAACATTAACCCCAGGCAACCCTATAATTCATGGGGGTCAGTACAGACCCCCATAAGGACTTAATTAACCCTATAATTCATGGGGGTCAATACAGACCCCCATCAGCTAATAATTAACCCTATAACTAATTGGGGTCAATACAGACCCCATAAGCACTTAATTAACCTTATAACTCATGGGGGTCAATACAGACCCCATAAGCCAATAATTAACCCTATAACTCATGGGGGTCAATACAGACCCCCATAAGGCCTTAATTAACCCTATAACTCATGGGGGTCAATACAGCCCCCCATAAGGCCTTAATTAACCCTATAATTCATGAGGGTCAATAAAGACCCCCATGAGGCCTTAATTAACCCTATAATTCATGGGGGTTAATACAGACCCCCATAAGCCAATAATTAACCCTATAACTCATGGGAGTCAATACAGACCCCCATAAGGCCTTAACTAACCCTATAACTCATGGGGGTCAATACAGACCCCCATAAGGCCTTAATTAACCCTATGATTCATGGGGGTCAATAAACATCCCCATAAGCCAATAATTAACCCTATAACTCATGGGGCTCAATATAGACCCCCATAAGCACTTAATTAAACCTATAACTCATGGGGGTCAATACAGACCCCCATAAGCCAATAATTAACCCTATAACTCATGTGGGTCAATACAGACCCCCATAAGGCTTTAATTAACCCTATAATTCATGGGGGTCAGTACAGACACCCATAAGGACTTCATTAACCCTATAATTCATGGGGGTCAATATAGACCCCCATCAGCTAATAATTAACCCTATAACTAATTGGGGTCAATACAGACCCCCATAAGGCCTTAATTAACTCTATAACTCATGGGGGTCAATACAGACCCCCATAAGGCCTTAATTAACTCTATAACTCATGGGGGTCAATACAGACCCTCTATAAGCCTCTATTTAACCCCATCAGTCCCATAAGGTTATATTATGACACATATGGGGCTGTTAAAACCCTAACATTAACCACATAAGTCAATACAGACCCCCATCAGCTAATAATTAACCCTATAACTAATTGGGGTCAATACAGACCCCCATAAGCACGTAATTAACCCTATAACTCATGGGGGTCAATACAGACCCCATAAGCCAATAATTAACCCTATAACTCATGGGGGTCAATACAGACACCCATAAGCCAATAATTAACCCTATAACTCATGTGGGTCAATGCAGACCCCCATAAGGCCTTAATTAACCCTATAACTCATGGGGGTCAATACAGACCCCCATAAGGCCTTAATTAACTCTATAACTCATAAGGGTCAATACAGACCCCCATAAGGCCTTAATTAACTCTATAACTCATAAGGGTCAATACAGACCCTCTATAAGCCTCTATTTAACCCCATCAGTCCCATAAGGGTATATTATGACACATATGGGGCTGTTAAAACCCTAACATTAACCACATAAGTGCCATGACGTTCCACAAGGACCATCATGACACTAACTGCAAACACTACACTATAACCCCAATAAACCATTTAATCTAAACTAACCCCCTCTACACTAATCTATTAACACTTACACTACCTACCTACACTACCTACCCCCTAATAAACCTCCCCACAACTCTAATTACAAAAAATAGAATACAAATAAAAAAAAACTACAGTACAGAAAATAAAAAAAAACGACAGTACAGAAAATAAAAAAAACCTACAGTACAGAAAAAAAAACTACAGTACAGAAAAAAAAACTACAGTACAGAAAAAAAAAATACAATACAACCCCCCATTACAGAAAAAAAAAAAAATGACACACCTGAAAAGGAAAGACAGACATACACAATACAATACATACATACATACAATACATACATACATACAATACATTGCATATAATACATTACATACAATACATTACATATAATACATTACATATAATACATTACATACAATACAAATACCCCATATCTATCTAACATACAATCTATTTAATCTAAAATAAATCATAACTATATCAAATACATCCCCCTATCTATCTAATATACAATAAATCCTAACTACATACACAGACCCTAATTCTAAGCTAAAATAAAATAATTACAGTCCTAAATACATACACAGACCCTAATTCTAAGCTAAAATAAAATAATTAAGACCACTTACAAATAAAAAAAAACTACAGTACAGAAAATAAAAAAAAACGACAGTACAGAAAATAAAAAAAACCTACAGTACAGAAAAAAAAACCTACAGTACAGAAAAAAAAACTACAGTACAGAAAAAAAAATACAATACAACCCCCCATTACAGAAAAAAAAAAAAATGACACACCTGAAAAGGAAAGACAGACATACACAATACAATACATACATACATACAATACATACATACATACAATACATTGCATATAATACATTACATACAATACATTACATATAATACATTACATATAATACATTACATACAATACAAATACCCCATATCTATCTAACATACAATCTATTTAATCTAAAATAAATCATAACTATATCAAATACATCCCCCTATCTATCTAATATACAATAAATCCTAACTACATACACAGACCCTAATTCTAAGCTAAAATAAAATAATTACAGTCCTAACTACATACACAGACCCTAATTCTAAGCTAAAATAAAATAATTACAGTCCTAAATACATACACAGACCCTAATTCTAAGCTAAAATAAAATAATTAAGACCACTTACCTTTAAGATGTCCCTTCAGATCACTAACCTAGGGGTAAAACAACACAAAACAATTAGTACAAAACATTAACATAAAATAAATAAACATTATATACATTCAAAATATTCAACTCACCTTTCCAGCATGTTCGGTCATTGTTCAGTTCTTCCGGCGCGGCCTTGTTAAAAAAACACAATACATTAATACAATGTACAAACAACAAATAAAATAAGCATATAAACATATAAATATACATTTAACTTACCTCCCCGCGATGTCCCCGGCCTCCTCCCCTTCAGCCCCCGCTGGGCCCTGGAACCATCCGAGCTCTAAAAAAAACAAAAAAAAAACTAACGGAGATCTGCACTCGCAGACCTCCCCGACGCTAATGAGCCTCCCGGAGTCTTTTCCGTGAGGAAATTAACAAGGGCGGCTTGTGATTGGCTAAAGCACCTGTCAATCTTTATTGAAACCAATCACAAGGTGCAGATGCCTTCAGCCAATCCCTATGGGATACACCCCCACGGAGTGATTGGGTGAAGACATCTGCGCATCCTGATTGGCTCACACATTGACGACTTCTGATTGGCTGAAATTGATAGACAGCTTTTTCAGCCAATCACAAGCCGCCATTGCCAATTTCCTCCCGGAAAAGACTCTGGGAGGCTCATTAGCGTCGGGGAGGTCTGTTAGTGCAGATCTCCATTAGTTTTTTTTTTTTTTTTTTTTTTTTTAGAGCTCGGATGGTTCCAGGGCCCAGCCGGGGCTGAAGGGGAGGAGGCCGGGGACATCGCGGGTAGGTAAGTTAAATGTATATTTATATGTTTATATGTTTATTTTATTTGTTGTTTGTATATTGCATTAATGTATTGTGTTTTTTTAACAGGGCCGCGCCGGAAGAACTGAACAATGACCGGACATGCTGGAAAGGTGAGTTGAATATTTAGAATGTATATAATGTTTATTTATTTTATGTTAATGTTTTGTACTAATTGTTTTGTTTTACCCCTAGGTTAGTGATCTGAAGGGACATCTTAAAGGTAAGTGGTCTTAATTATTTTATTTTAGCTTAGAATATGGTTGTGATTTATTGTATATTAGATGGATAGGGGGATGTATTTGATATAGTTATGATTTATTTTAGATTAAATAGCTTGTATGTTAGATAGATAGGGGGTATTTGATTTGTATTGTATGTAATGTATTATATGTAATGTATTATATGTAATATAATATATGTAATATATTATATGTAATGTATTGTATGTAATGTATTGTATGTAATATATTATATGTAATATATTATATGTAATGTATTGTATGTAATGTATTGTATGTAATATATTATATGTAATGTATTATATGTAATGTATTGTATGTAATATATTGTATGTAATATATTGTATGTAATGTATTATATGTAATATATTATATGTAATGTATTATATGTAATGTATTGTATGTATGTATTGTATTGTGTATGTCTGTCTTTCCTTTTCAGGGGCCTCATTTAATAGCGATTTGGCTAATTGAATAGGGCCCTAAATAAGCACATAGCATATTTTTTTAAAGAAATTTTTAGTTAGTGAAAAACTTGCTTTTGGATAGATATTTACTAACTAAAAACTTCTTTAAAAAAAATGATATGTGCTTATTTAGAGCCCTATTCAATTGGCCAAATTGCAATTGAATGAGGGCCCAGGTGTGTAATTTTTTTTTTCTGTAGTGGGGGGGGGGGGGGGGGGGGTTGTATTGTATTTTTTTTTCTGTACTGTAGGTTTTTTTCTGTACTGTAGTTTTTTTTTCCTGTACTGTAGGTTTTTTATTTTCTGTAAGGTAGTTTTTTTTATTTTTTGTAATTAGAGTGGTGGGGGGGGGGGGTTATTAAGGGGGAAGGTAGTGTAGGTAGGTAGTGTAATTGTTAATAGATTAGTGTAGAGGGGGGTTAGTTTAGATTAAATGGTTTATTGGGGGTTATAGTGTAGTGTTTGTAGTTAGTGTCATGATGGTCCTTGTGGACCGTCATGGCACTTATGTGGTTAATGTTAGGGTTTTAACAGCCCCATAGGTGTCATAATATACCCTTATGGGACTGATGGGGTTAAACAGAGGCTTATGGGGGTCTGTATTGACCCCCATGAATTATAGGGTTAATTAAGGCCTTATGGGGGTCTGTATTGACCCCCATGAGTGACAGGGTTAATTAAGTGCTTATGGGGGTCTATATTGACCCCCATGAGTTATAGGGTTAATTAAGGCCTTATAGGGGTCTGTATTGACCCCCATGAATTATAGGGTTAATTAAGGCCTTATGAGGGTCTGTATTGACCCCCATGAATTATATGGTTAATTAAGGCCGTATGGGGTCTGTATTGACCCCCATAAGTGACGGGGTTAACTAAGTGCTTATGGGGGTCTGTATTGACCCCCATGAGTTATAGGGTTAATTAAGGCCTTATGGGGGTCTGTATTGACCCCCATGAATTATAGGGTTAATTAAGGCCTTATGGGGGTCTGTATTGACCCCCATGAATTATAGGGTTAATTAAGGCCTTATGGGGGTCTGTTTTGACCCCCGTGAGTGACCGGTTAATTAAGTCCTTATGGGGGCTGTATTGACCCCCATGAGTTATAGGGTTAATTAAGGCCTTATGGGGGTCTGTATTGACCCCCATGAATTATAGGGTTAATTAAGGCCTTATGAGGGTCTGTATTGACCCCCATGAATTATAGGGTTAATTAAGGCCTTATGGGGGTCTGTATTGACCCCCATGAGTGACGGGGTTAATTAAGTGCGTATGGGGTTTATGTGGGAACACTTTGGGGGTCCCGATGGGGAACCCCAGCATAGAGGGGGGTAATATTAGGTGCCCTTTAAGGAGCCGCGGCGGGGAATTTAAAACGTTTAAATGCAGCGGGGGCCTGATCGGTGCCGATCGGGGACCCCCGCTGCAAGGGGTTAATGTGGGGGTGCTGCAGGGGTCCTGATAGAGACCCCTGCAGCATGGGAATGTGTATAGGGAGCAGGGGGGGAGCCTTACACTGCTGTCTCTGGCTGCTCCAAGGCAACATGTAGAGGCTTTACGATTCATTGCGGGCACTTTTTGTGCTCTTAGGGATTCTTCCGAAATGCGAGAGTCACTCATAGATTTAAGGCTGCGTGTGACTACATAGCTCTCTCTGAGCCTATTCTCGGCCATTTTTCATAGTCATATCGCAAAGCAGGCTGCGAGAGATTCGGTACTCGCAAACAGCAAAAAACTGCCTTTTGCGAGCAGCAAGAGAACTACGAGGGAGATTTTAATGAGGCCCTTAGTGTTTAAAACTAGCTGTGCAAAAATATATTTTTTAATATTTTATATATAATATTAAAGGACCACAGTGGTGCCCATAAAATGTACTATTTAAAAATTGATTAGCAGTAAAGCCGGTGTATAAAGATAATAATTTAATAGCCAACATTTTGTTTGAAAGTTTTTCAGACTTCAGCAGTTAAACTTCTCTCTACCTCCTTTCAGATATCAAGAGGATATTAGATGATCTGTCCATGAAGCTTTCCTGATGGCTTTTGTGTGCGTCCTACACTGTAGTGGGAAGCACAAGCGAAACTAGACAGGTAGAGAAACAAATGCAGGACTCCTGGACAGATCTTCTGATAGGGGAGCATGTCTGGGCAGTCATATGATGCAGATTTGTAATCTACTTCCCCTTCTAGCATTCTGTATGTCAGGTGCGCAGTACAGCCAATTCGAGAGTGAACCATGAAGTTACAGGTTTTTTTAATCCATTAATTTTTGTGGAGACAAGTAATATGGAATGAGTGCATAGGATTGTGGTTTCTAAGAATGTTATTCTAAGGGAAGGCTGAGATTAAAAGGCCAGTGTATGAAATTTTCATGTTAAACATATTTGTAAGATCACCACTAGTTATCATTAAAAATACCTGTGCACACAGCAGCAAAGCACATTCTTAGCCAGAAAGTATAATTTAAAAACACAATTTACCTCATTAATGGCCACTGCTGAGAGGAAGTGAAAGATTGCAATTGAGATAACATTGCTTGCTTTATAGGTTACGAGAGCTATAGCTCAGTGGTAGAGCTAGGGAATGGAGGGCACTGGTGCAAACCCCCCTTCCTCGTTTTCCCCTGTGTCTCGTTCCCCCTCTCTCCCCTGTGTCTCGTTCCCACTCTCCTGTGTCTCTTTCCCTCCTCACCCTCCGCTGTGTCTCATTCCCCCCTCTCCCGCCCCTGTGTCACTTTCCCACTCTCTCTCCCCTGTCTCTTTACCCCCTCTCCCTCTCCTGTGTCTCCTCCCCCCTCTTCCCCCCTTTGTCTCTTTCCTTCCTCTTCCTCCCCTGTGTCTCGTTTCCCCTCTCCCTCCCCTGTGTCTCTTTAACCCTCTCCCTCCCCTGTGTCTTGTTCCCTCCTCTCTCCCCTGTGACTCGTTGCCCCATCTCTCCCCTGTGTCTCTTCCCATCCAGCACACAATCTCTCTCTCTCCCCTCCTGTGTCCTCCCTATCGCTTCTCCCATCCTTCTCTCCCCTCCTTCTCTCTCTTACCTCTCTCTTGCTGAACTCGCAACTTTTGCCGCCCATTACTAGTCGTGCAGGTAGTGCAGTGCACCAGGGCCTTCCTCTGGGAGTGTATGTTGAGAGGAACTGGATGCTATGTGAAGATGGCTTCTGGGAGCTGTGATGCAGGCAGAGGTGCTTCAAGCAGGCAGGAGGTAAGGGAAGGCGAGCAGCTATGGAAAGAAGGACAGCTATGGAAAGGGGTCTTGGGGCAGCTATTGGAAATGGTTTTGGGGAAGAGTGCTGTTATGGGGAAGGGTCTTGGCGAGTGGTGCTATGGGATGGGATCTTTGGGAGGGGCACTCTATTTACTATTTTTTTTTTTTTTTGCACCAGTGCCATCCATTCTCTAGCTCTGCCACTGTCCATTTTAAGCTTTTGTGCCTCTTCCTCTGTGGAACCCAGCTTGCACATCTGGTAGTTCCCGGTCCATATATTGTTTGGTCTGAGCTTGTAGGTTCTTAAGCATTACCTTACTGGCATGCAAAATGAGTGCAATTGTTCAATAATTGAAGCACTCTTTGGCACTGCATTTTTGGGGTTTGGGATGTATATTGACCTTTTCCTGTCTATTGGCCACTGTTGAGTTTTCCAAATTTGCTGGAATAAGGCAAGCAACACTTTCACTGCATCATCTTGTAGGATTTTGATTAGTTCAGCTGGGATCCCATCAACTCCTGCAGCCTTGTTATCAGCAAGGCTTCCTAAGGCCTATCTCACTTCACTCTCCAAGATATCTGGCTCCATCTCATTGGACAAACAATTCAGTTCATCATTGCTGTTAAGATCCTTCCTGTATAGATCTTCAGTGTATTCCTGCCACATCTTCTTTATCTTATCTTCTTCTGTTATGTTTCTACCATTTTGTCTTTTATCACACCCACTTTGGCATGAAAGGTTGCTTTGAGATACCTGATTTTCTTGAAGAGATCTTTTGACTTTCCCATTCTGTTATCTTCTCCTTATCTCTTTATGTTGCTCATTATAGAATGTCTTCTTGTCTCTTCTTGCTATCCTCTGAAATTCTACACTCAGTTGGACAAATCTTTAACTATGTCCACTACCTTTCTCTTTCCTGGGCTACTTTCAAAGCCTCATCAGACAGCAAGTTTGTCTTTTTAGTTTTCTTTCTTTTAGGGATATTCTTTGTTACAGTTTCCTGCATAATGTCACAGACTTCGGTCCAAAGTTCTTCACAAATTCTGTCTTCCATGTCTAGTCCCTTAAAGCTATTCATTACTTCCACTGCATATTCAAAGGGGATATTGTTCTCATGATTGTTCTGATGATCGCTTGTTCTGATGATTTTCCCTCTTTTCATCAGTTCAATTCTGAACTGTACAATAAGAAGCTCATGATCTTATCCACAGTCAGCTCCAGGTTTTGTTTTTGCTGACTACATAGAGCTCCTCCATCTATGGCTAAAAAGTACATCGTCAATCTGATTTCTTGGTTGTCCATCTGGTGACGTCCATGTGTAGAATCATCTCTGAAGGTTTTTGCTATGACCAGAGCATTATCTTGACAGAATTCTAATAATCTCTGACCTGCCTCATTCTGTACTCCTAGGCCAAATTTGCCAGTCATTGCAGGTATCTTTTGGTTCCCTACTTTAGCATTCCAATCTCCCATGATGAGAGTAACATATTTTCTTGGTGTTATGTCTATGATATGTTTAACATCTTTGTAGAACTGGACAGCTTCAGCCTATTCAGCATCCATGTTTGTCATTTATTATATTATATTGTAACTGAACACTACTTTGGCCACCCTTTGATTGACTATGACGGCTATTCTATTTCTTCTGCAGGATTCTTGACCACAGTAGAAGATCAGATGGTTGTCTGGTATGAAATATCCCATTCCAGTCCATTTGAGTTCACTAGTTCCCAGGATATCAATGTTTAACCTTGTCATCTCATGTTTGACCACGTCCAATTTGCTTTAGTTCATGGTTCTAACATTCCAGGTTCCTATGATGAATTGTTCTTTGCAGTAGAGGACTTACCTTTTCCCCTCCATACACATCGGCAGCTGAGTGTCCTCTCGGCTTTGCCCAACCACTTCATTAGATTTGGTGCTACTCATACTCGCTCTCTGCTCTTCCCCAGTAATGTTGTATGCTCCTTCTGACCTAAGGGGCTCGTCTTCCGGTGCCATCATTATGTTTATGGTTGTGCTTTTACTTAAGGTTATCTTAGCAAAGTTATTAAGCATCAATAATTATTTTTTCTGCTAAAAAGCTAGCTGTATGACTTTTTCCTGCTTAATTATGCTCTTAGGTTAGGACTCAAGGTTTTCAAATACAAATACAGTATATCTTTTTAATCGTGCGGTGGTCCTTTAAGTAACGCTTAGAGCCTTGAAAGCTAGGCGAGAGTGTTATTGAGTGAGGAAGGGAAATTCAAAGAATAAGAACAAGGTGAGATATACCCAGTAGATGGGATTTGGAGGTGGTAATTAGAGAAGCAGGTAAAGAGGAGAACATAGGAGGTTGTTCAGGGATTACTTTGAATCAATAGGATAGATAAAGAGGATGCACTGAATTTAATATGCAATAGCAACATTTTTATCTTGTTTTGCACAAAAAAAGATTTTCTCCAGTGTTCATACCAAAGATCTTCATCAAAGTCTATTAGATTCTATTTTGAGGGTTCTCTTGATATATTTTCTTCACTGCAATAAAATCTAGTTCTGGGACTCTATTTTACTCTTTTTCTACACTGAATGGCATGTGTAATGCTGGGGCCACTGAAACTTGTACTGTAAATGACAGTGACACCCTACATTAAACCCAATGGCCTGTACTTTGCAAATATATCAGAGTCGAATGGACAGTACACTTAAATACCTTGCATCTCAATCTGTTGACATCAAGGGTAGCAGATAGCAGGATATGCCAATAAAAAGTGCTATTATTTCATACTCTATGACCTTCTAACATATTTTTTTAAAGAATTTATTTCAGGGGAAATATAGCAAAACCAGTAAAACTCTCTTTATTGTTAACTGATCAAAATATGTGCTGTCATCCATTGCATGTGCAAATCAATGGCTAGGAAAATGCCTACTTATAAACGATCAGAAAAAAATTAGGTATCATTATGCTTTTTTATTTTATAAATGTGCTGCTTCACATACTCTCCAGTATATAAATGTTTATACATAAATCAGGAATAGTGTGGCAGATCCACTAGTGCATAGACTGCCTGTTTTTATGGAGAAGTAGAATGAGAGAAGCTTGGCTCGCCATAGAACATGGGCATTGTAGCTTCTTTGAAGCTTCTATGAACCTTGGTGAATCTGCCCCATCAACTCACTATCAACACACTTCACTAATACTTATTTAATAACGATAAACTAATGTGATTAGTTAGTTATGAAGAGACTGTTATTCAAACACTTTCTGTATATTATGCTCTTATATACTTCACTATTTGTCTTCCATAACAAGATTTAAAGAATTGTGCAAAGAGCACAACTTCTATAGGAAATAAATAAATTAATAACTTGATAATGCCCACTTACTGTGCAGTCTCTCAACTTTTTCCTTACTTTTGCTTTTACAAGGGAGAAGTTTCCAATAGCACAGAAGACGGCTCAGCCCTGAAGACAGAGAGTAAACCAATGCTCACTGTAGCTTTGGAGATCAATTGCACATAATTGATGAAAGTCAATTTTGACTGAAATTGCTAGTTTGTAATGGCACACAAAACTTTAGCCATTGCACCATGTGTATGCATTACTTCACTAGACACATTGAGCCTCTTTCAATTGAGGCATCATAAGTTACTTAATGTAGGACTAACGTTTATGGGCCTAAGTCAAGGTGCTATTCAATTGGCCAGTCCTGCAAGTTAGGGGCCGATTGCGAAAATCAGAAACCATTGCCGTTGAACATGTGACGGGAGCAAGCGCGTAACTCCTGATGCAGAAACAGCTAATGGAAACAGAGATCACCATCATGAACAACCTCCAAGCCTGTAACTCGTAAGTGAAGGTGTAGGACTTTGAAATCCAACCTCTATTTGTTGAAGTCCTTCAACAAATGGAGGTTGGATTTCAAAGTTATATGGGCTTGGAGGTTAAAGCCTGTAGGACTTCACATTGATTGGCATGATTGATATAACACAGAAATTGAACATGAAGTAAAGTATTAGAGAATGTTGTGCTATTACTTCTAAGACCTAACATCACTTTTACTCTTCATACAAGTACAGTATTGCTTTTTTATTTGCTTTTCAAGTGCTCCGATTTGTCATTAAGCACTTTGCGAGACCTCCTTGGTACCATTAACTTGTGGTTAGATATTTGCCATTTGCGGGCTTGACGGAGTGGTTAGCGAGGGGGAATCGGAGCAATTGAATAACAATTTGCAATTTTAGCGTTCGAGACTCTAGCGGCCGTGAAGGATCAAAGGCTTAGAGGGCATTAACTTGCGATCTTAAAAATCGCAACCGGATCTTCCGAAAGGCTTAATTAAATGAGGGTCATTATGAGGCTGTACATCTCTCACTTCTTGCTCTCATTAAAAAAATAAATTTAAGAAATAATATATATTTTAAATATGTAACAAACTAACATTAGCTTCCTTACTGTTCCACCTTGTAAAGGAAGAAAAGACGCCTGGATTCCTCCTGAAAGTGCCTTTTCAGACTCTCTTTGGCCTCCTCATTCTCCTTTCTCCCAGTGGTGCAGCTCCAGATTTTGAAGGGATTGCAGGCAGACAGTTTAAATCTTAAATGGATCTCATCATTGTGGGGCTGGTACTGAACTTCTGCTATAGATTTTGTGAGAAGGCTATTAATCATAACATCATTTAGCTTATGATAGGCAAAAGGGTGTTAGAAGCACTCCCCCATACGGATTAATCTAAATAAATATCATATAATAAAAGCTTACAAACAGATATTAGTCCCATACGCTTAGCTGGACTGCACAGGAGGCGTTTTAGTTACTTTAATCACTTCCCAGCAATTATACATTTTTATGAAAGAACAGTATTATAAGCAAAGATACTAACTATACAGGCCTGCTTACCAAAAAAAAGGGAACTGTACTCCCAAACTGAGAACAACTTAAATAAAAGGGAATTAAAGATTTCACAAAATAATCATTTTCTGACAAAACTGAGCTCAATATAAACACATGCTTTCAGGAAAGGGAAGACAGATAAAAAGACAAATAAACACAGATACAAAAAAAAATGATGTGAATTAATTCTTTTTTGTAGAATAAAAAATATGAAATAGCATACCATTTTTTATATATGAGGGAAAACAAAAGCTATACATCATTTAAAAAACCTCCATCACCTTACCAAAGATTTTCTTTTATCTTATCTTATCTTAGTTCCAAAATGAAGGAGTACATTTTATGAAGAAGGACTGGTACCTAATATAAGTTGATCTATATTATACTATACACATCTGTTGAACATTACAGGTGACTTTAGAGCTAGAATACAACAAGGCTGCAAAACATACAAAAAGAGCAACCACAAATAAAAGGTATGAAAGATTTCTGCATTTCAAAACATCAATCCCAGCTCTGTAAACACAGACAATTATATACTAACCTGTGGCACAAATACATAAAATGCTTAAAATCATGATTTCTAGCCTCACAGACAGTGATACAACAGACTAGAAAACTTTAAGAGAAATTAAATCTGAGATAACTTCAATTGAAGAGAGAATGGCCTCAGTAGAAACTAAAATAGAGGACATGACTCAAACACAAGGAGAAATGCATCTATAATCACATGCATTAAAAATCATTAAACAGAATTAATTATTACAAATCTCAAAGAATTAATTATACAACTATTTTTACTCCTAGTTCTACAAATTTCAATAACAGAACTATGTATGCATCGAGTACACAGAGCACAATTACCTACACCAAAGTTTGGAGACCCTCCCAGTGATGTAATTATATACATTGGATATAAAAAGTCTACACACCCCTGTTAAAATGTCAGGTTTCTGTGCTGTAAAAAAATGAGACAAAGATAAATAATTTCAGAACTTTTTCCACCTTTAATGTGACCTATAAACTGTACAACTCAATTGAAAAACAAACTGAAATCTTTTAGGTGGAGGGAAGAAAAAAAAAAAGAAAAATAATGTGGTTGCATAAGTCTGCACACCCTCTTATAACTGGGGATGTAGCTGTGTTCAGAATTAAGCAATCACATTCAAAATCGTGTTAAATAGGAGTCAGCATACACCTGCCATCATTTAAAGTGCCTCTGATTAACCCCAAATAAAGTTCAGCTGCTCTAGTTGGTCTTTCGTGAAATTTTCTTAGTCGCATCACACAGCAAAAGCCATGGTCCACAGAGAGCTTCCAAAGCATCAGAAGGATCTCATTGTTAAAAGGTATCAGTCAGGAGAAGGGTACAAAAGAATTTCCAAGGCATTAGATATACCATGGAACACAGTGAAGACAGTCATCATCAAGTGGAGAAAATATGGCACAACAGTGACATTACCAAGACCTGGAGCTCCCTCCAAAATTGATGAAAAGACGAGAAGAAAACTGGTCTGGGAGGCTACCAAGAGGCCTACAGCAACATTAAAGGAGCTGCAGGAATATCTGGCAAGTACTGGCTGTGTGGTACATGTGACAACAATCTCCCGTATTCTTCATATGTCTGGGCTATGGGGGAGAGTGGCAAGACAAAAGCCTTTTCTTCCAAGAAAAACATACAAGCTAGGCTACATTTTGCAAAAACACATCTGAAGTCTCCCAAAAGCATGTCGGAAAATGTGTTATGGTCTGATGAAACCTAGTTTGAACTTTTTGGCCATAATTCTAAAAGATATGTTTGGCGCAAAAACAACACTGCACATCACCAAAAGGACACCATACCCACAGTGAAGCTTGGTGGTGGCAGCATCATGCTTTGGGGCTGTTTTTCTTCAGCTGGAACTGGGGCCTTAGTTAAGATAGAGGGAATTATGAACCGTTCCAAATGCCAGTCAATATTGGCACAAAACCTTCAGGCTTTTGCTAGAAAGCTGAACATGAAGATGAACTTCATCTTTCAGAATGACAACGACCCAAAGCATACATCCAAATCAACAAAGGAATGGCTTCACCAGAAGAAGATTAAAGTTTTGGAATGGCCCAGCCAGAGCCCAGACCTGAATCCGATTGAAAATCTGTGGGGTGATCTGAAGAGTGCTGTGCACAGGAGATGCCCAAGCAACCTGACAGATTTGGAGTGTTTTTGCAAAGAAGAGTGGGCAAATCTTGCCAAGTCAAAATGTGCCATGCTGATAGACTCATACCCCATAAGACTGAGTGCTGTAATAAAATCAAAAGGTGCTTCAACAAAGTATTAGTTTAAGGGTGTGCATACTTATGCAACCATATTATTTTATTTTTATATTTTTTCTTCCCTCTATCTAAAAGATTTCAGTTTGTTTTTCAATTGAGTTGTACAGTTTATAGGTCACATTAAAGGTGGAAAAAGGTCTGAAATTATTTATCTTTGTCTCATTTTTTACAGCACAGAAACCTGACATTTTAACAGGGGTGTGTAGACTTTTTATATCCACTGTATATGCAATACAAAATAAGAAATTCTGAAGGTAGCCAGAACAATGCAAAATCTCCACAAGAAATTACTCCAGATATATATCTAGATGTCTCTCTCCAGTTTACTTATGCATAAGAGACTCAAGGCTATCACAGGTCAGCTAAGAATACATAATATCCATTACAAGTGGGGCTACCCATTTCACCTCATTGTTTAAAGAAATGGAATCACCATATCAATGTAAGACATAAGTGAAGGAGAAGCCTTCCTAAACAGAATAGGCCTCAAACTACCTTTACCAGAAATATGCTCTCCTAAACACTAACAGGATCAACACACTAACTTACTACTAATACATCAGACTGGACCAGGTCAGAAGATACTGCTACAGATTATATCAAATACTGTATATTCCACTAGCGACTTGCCTGTCAAAAATAACGGCAATAAAAAGTGAAGCCTGGCAATGGTGTTTGCCACACAATGGGAGCCTCTCCCACTCTACTTTACTGGCCTCGTGATAAGAGCCTTCGGCACTCATCACGGGCAGCGCAATAAGCTGGTGCTCATTGCGAGCCTCCCCCCCCACCTCTCCCACCGTCTACTTTACTGTCCTCGCGATGTGCGCCTTTGGAGCTCATTGCAAGTCTTTCCCCCTCCTCTCCCTCCCTTGTATCTCCTTCCTCCCTTGTGTCTCATTTCCCTCCTCCTCTTTCTCCCTCGTGTCTCTTCCCCCCCCTATTCCCTCCCCTGTGTATCTTCCACCTACTCTCCCCCCCCCCCCCGGTGTCTCTTACCCTTCTCCTCTCCCTCTCCTGTGTCTCTTTCCCCCTTCCTCTCCCTCCCCTATGTCTCTTCCCCACCTCTCCCTTCCGTGTCTCTTTCCACCTACCCTGTGTCTCTTTCCCCCCTGTGTCTCTTTCCCCCCTCTCCCCCCTTTGCCTCTTTCCCCCCTCTCCCCTGTGTCTCTTCCCCACGTGACTCTTTTCCCCCTCTCCCTCCTGTGTATCTTCCCCCGTGTCTCTTTCCCCCTCTCCCCCGTGTCTCTTTCCCCCCTCTCCCCATGTCTCTTTCCCCCCTCTCCACCTGTGTCTCTTTCCCCACTCTCCCCCTGTGTCTCTTGCCCCCTCTCCCCGTGTCTCTTTCCCCCTCTCCCCCTGTGTCTCTTTCCTCCCTCTCCCCTGTGTCTCTTTCCCCCCTCTCCCCCATGTCTCTTTCCCCACTCTCCCCCATGTCTCTTCCCCCTCTCCCCCTGTGTCTCTTTCCCCCCTCTCCATCTGTGTCTCTTCCCCCTCTTCCTCTGAGTCCCTTCCCCCCTCCCTCTGTGTCTCTTCCCCCCTCTCCCTCTTTGTCTCTTCCCCCCTCCCTGTGTGTCTTCCTCCCTGTCCCTCTGTGTCTCTCCCCCCTCTCCCTCTGTGTCTCATCCCCCTCTCTCTCTGTGATTTTCCCCCTCTCCCTCTGTGTCTCTTCCCCTCTCTCCCTCTGTGTCTCTTACCCCCCTTGCCTCTGTATCTCTTCCCCCTTCCTCTGTGTCTCTTCCCACCTTTCCCTCTGTGTCTCTTCCCCCCTCCCTCTGTGTCTCTTCCCCCTCTCCCTCTGTGTCTCTTCCCCCTCTCCCTCTGTGTCTCTTCCCCCTCTCCCTCTGTGTCTCCAACCTTGTGTCTCTTCCCCCTCTCCCTCTGTGTCTCTTCCCCCTTCTCCCTCTGTATCTCTTCCCCCCCTCTCCCTCTGTGTCTCTTCCCCCCTCTCCCTCTGCGGGCTTGAGAAGGTTGTGCTATTAATCCCCCCTTTGAGAAAGACGTCATAGCATGTTGAAACGCGTCAGGCAGAGGCGTTTACACGCATATGTGCGTCATTACGCACGACGCTGTCCACGTTATACTAGGAAGTGAAGCCATGCAGCGTTCCTATTAAGAAGCATGGCACTAGTTTGGTAACTCTACTACAGTTCAGTATGGTTTCCTCTATACTATTTAAGATCAATATATAGGCCACCAGATGCAGAAAAAAGCAAGTATTAGTAACTATACATACGAAGCCTAATCTAGTGGATACCTTTACCCTAAAAAAGGGAATAAGTAAGGACATATCTCCCTATAATAGGAGGAATCCCACCAAACAAAGATAGTATTATTGAAGGTACTAAATACAGAACACAATGTGGATTTGAGAAGTCCTAGAAAATCAAGCTTTGCATGTTACAATTCCACAGATTATAGATAGGAGATTTCTCAAAGATTAAGTCTCCTATAGCTCCTATACAGAGAAATCAAACTTGCTTGATTTCTTATCTACATCTGAAATAGTGCCTCCTTTTTACTTACCATACTATTTCCAACAACTCACAAAAAAGAAAGTCTGTACTAAATCTTCAATTGGAAGGACTATGTATAATAGACTTTGTGATATTTTGGAATAGAGTTACCTTAGTGGAACATTATAATCCTCCTCTAATATTTAAGAGAAAGTTTATGTCTCTATATATTTCTCACAAGTGAATATATCACAGTCTCTCAGAGGAGATTCTTGTCTTTTCATTGATTTTAGATTGTTTTTAAATCTCCTTTGTTTTAATATCGCCGTTGTTACCATTTAATTAAAGAAAATATTGTAATAAACTTGTTGGCCAAATTGTAAATATACCCAGATGATACTTCTATTAATTCTAAGACCTACCATCACTTTCCCTTTTAATATTAGTACAGTAGTGTGTTTTTATTTGCATCACAAGTGCTACGTATTGGACATTACCCCGCTTGCAGGTCCTCTTGAGCACCCTCTGTGTCTCTTCCCCCCTCTGCCTCTGAGTCCCTTCCCCCTCTCCCTCTTTGTCTCTTCCCCCCTCCCTCTGTGTCTCTTCCCCCCTCTCCCTCTGTGTCTCTCCCCCCTCTCCCTCTGTGTCTCTTCCCCACTCTCCCTCTGTGATTTCCCCCCGCTCCCTCTGTGTCTCTTCCCCACTCTCCCTCTTTGTCTCTTACCCCCCCCTTGCCTCTGTGTCTCTTCCCCCCTTCCTCTGTGTCTCTTCCCACCTCTCCCTCTGTGTCTCTTCCCCCCCTCCCTCTGTGTCTCTTCCCCCTCTCCCTCTGGGTCTTTTCCCCCTCTCCCCCAGTGTCTCTTCCCCCTCTCCCTCTGTGTCTCCCCCCGTGTCTCTTCCCCCTCTCCCTCTGTGTCTCTTCCCCCTTCTCCCTCTGTGTCTCTTCCCCCTTCTCCCTCTGTATCTCTTCCCCCCCTCTCCCGCTGTGTCTCTTCCCCCCTCTCCCTCTGCGGGCTTGAGAAGGTTGTGCTATTAATTCTAAGACCTACCATCACTTTCCCTTTTAATATTAGTACAGTAGTGTGTTTTTATTTGCATCACAAGTGCTACGTATTGGACTTTACCCCACTTGCAGGTCCTCTCGAGCACACGTTGGGCTTTGGGCTCCATTTGCGTTACGGGCTTGCTTGCAAATGACTTTGTTGCAATTCAATAGCTAAATTTAAAACGTTGCATTAACGGGCTTGACAGATCAAAGGATTTACAGCCGCGAAGTTCAACGTTGCTCATCACTTAGGCTTTTTTAACCTGCAAGTCATCTGCGGCCCGCATTACGGAGCTAATTTAATATCAAAAAGCCCTAAGAGCTACGTTACGGGCTACGTTTTACCAAGTGGCCCGAATTTAGTTTGGCTCATAATCTACCACAGTTTTGTCAAAGTCTTCAGTTCTACATTTAATGATTTAATATATTTTCTTATATCTTTGTTAAAAAGGTTTATCAGATGAGCAGCAGTGCATGATACTAACATTGGTCTACTTTGTCTAACATGTTGTTTGTTTATTGCATTGCATCTGTGGTTGCTGAATAATTTTACATAATATAGAATTTATGTAAAATAAATAAATCAGCAATGCAAGGAAAAGTTGCCACAATAAATCCTAGGTTGAGCTCAAGATGTAAATATAGTGAAAGGAAGCAAAGCACTAACCACATTTTAGGATAAAAACAAAATTAAGATAAAAACTTAAGTAAGACTTTCAACACAGATTATGAACCAGAGACACCTGATGTGAGTCTTTCATATTCTTATGAATTTATACACAGAATAATAACTGTACCTAAGTCTAGGTAGCATAGGTATACTGAACTGTAGGCCGCATTCTGCTGGCACAGATAACCTTGGTTACCAATGAACTTTATTGAACTTCACATTACAGAGGAAATTAACATATACAGCAGTGTACTATATACAAGGTTACTGAAATAGTGTAGATAAAGGACAGTGTAAAATATGACTTATATGTTATAATATTTAATTAATATATTTTACCAGCTACTTGCCTGTCAAAAATGACGGGATTAAAATTGTAAGGCTGACAATGCTGTTTGCCTTTGGCGCTCATTGCGAGCCTCTACCCTGTGTACTTCAACTTTTCTGCTTTGCACTGATCACCTTCGGCGCTCAACGAGAGCCCCACGCTGAGCGCCATTGGCCTCTCCAGCTCGCTCTGCTCATCATGAGCCCCGCGATGAGCGCCTTTAGCGCTCATTGCGAGCCTTTCCTCTCGCCTGCGCTCATTGCAAGCCTCTCCCACTCGCGGTGCTCATCGTTAACCATGCAAGTTTAGTGCTTCGGAATGCCATGTGTCTCTTTCCAGCATCTCCCCCTGTCCCTTCCCTGTGTCTTTCTCCTCTGTGTGTGTGTGATGAATGTTAGCGTGTTGCGCTGACTGCCATTGGTTTTATTTTCAAAGTCCTGCTTGCCGTAGTTTTTAGTGTAAGTGTGTTTTGTGTGGTGTATTTTCTGAGTACTGCGTGCCTGGCGTGTAAGTGTTACTGTATTAAGCGTTGTGTATATTGTAAGTTTTGTAAAGCCTGGCGTTGCTGAGCCTTGTTTTCACGCTGTTTCTGAAATTTTGCGTTTATCTGCCGCCATTTTTTTCCTCGCTTAGGCGATTTTCAAGTGACTGCAATTTTCAAGTGACGCCTTCAGCGTTCATTGCAGCCTAAGTGCTGTGTGGCTGCTTTGCCTCGCTTTGCAAGGTTCACATGTGTGACGGCGCCACTGGCTGCAATGAGCGCATTTGGTGCTCATTGCATCCTAAGTGCTGCGCGGCTACTTCACCTTGCTTCACAAAGCTCGCATTTGTGACGGCACCGCTGGCTCGCCTCCCTTTGCAAATGCGTGACCAAAATCGCAAACGTTACATACACTGACAGCTAAATACTGTATGTGATAAATATAAAAGTTATCATATAAATGTTTAGTGTGAAAAAGTGGTTACTACAATGGTGTGCTTGATTCAAGACCTTATAAAAAATACCTCATGCATTTTTGGAATAAATTGTATAATAGACCCACAAATGCTTTCATTTTATATACAGTATGTATGCATATTACTGTAATAATAATAACAGTAGTATGATATAATGGTTGACCAGGTCTAGCATAGTTAATTACTATCTTATACTGTAATACAAAGACAACAGATGTGAGAAGTCTCAAATCAAAAAAACACACAAGAATGTGTAAAACTAATTTCCAAATAGATCACAAGCGGTCTTTATTAACAGTACAAACATAGCCTTAGTATGGAGGTGTGGGAAAGACATTTGTACATTTTGACAGCTGAAAACAATCAACTATGGGGACTTTATTGTATAAACATAGCTTAGGGTGTCCTTAGATGCATATAATGTTAGAACCAATAGTTAGTTACCCAACTTATCACCGTGTATGACTTATATTGAGGTGGTGGGCCATAGCCAAATCTATTATAAAAATCCAAGTACTGTACAAGAAAAGGTTACAGAATACAGGAGACAGTGGTGTGGAATAGTCCAGTCCTGAACAGTGACCTGAAAGAATGAACTTCAAGAAAATGAAGACTATAGGGTAGTATGATGTAATTTGTATAGCACAATGTAGAATTCTTATAAGTTTCATTCTTGTAAATATTGTTTTATACTTATTATGTGTTATCTGTTTATCTAAATCCCATCTTGTAAAAGTCTTTAGGTATACTTGTTTGTCTGTTTGATGATTCACTTGTCTAAAAGAATATAGTATTTGTACAAATTATACATTCATTTCTTACAAACATTGGCGAGCTAGGCAGGGGGGTTTGGTGTGATAATCAAGCATATTTATAAGTATATTATTGTGCATCAATTCCCTGTTATTATATTGTGTGCTTTAGTTTTAGCATGTTGTGTACAAGTTTTGTGGCATCTATTGGCTATTGCAGATGTAGGATTGTAAAACAATTTTTCTTTTAGTAGTTTTACTAGTTAATTATTTTTAGTACATTCCTTAGTTGTTTGCTTTTCTGCATATTTAAATGAAGTTGTACAATTTTGTTATCAAGCAATGGAGGGCTTGATGAAAATGATTGTCAATACTGATGACTCTGAGGCTATATTAAGTTGTATTGTGGATATCCATAACTCAAAGGGAAATCTGCACATACTGTATGTTTGCTTCCCAGATGATTGCAGGACAGCATAATATTCTAAGGGCCTCATTCTATTATCGGCCGTAAATCGGCCGTAAGGCTGCGATTCCTTGCGGGGGTTCAGTTAACTCGCGATTCTATTATACGGCCCCGCAAGGATCTCCCCTTACGGCCGGCCGCATATCTTGAAACCGGCCGTAAGCTCTGAAATATAAAAACTCAAAAATAAATTCAAGCCTGCACTGTACAGCTCTGTAAATGCTAGGGATCATATTGGGGGACATGAGGATTAAAAGTAACCCCCTCTCAAGCTTGCCCATCAGCCCAAACCCGAGTTCAAATTAACTATTTATTTTCCGGCTGCGGCGTGGGCGTGTCTGAGGTGCTCCAAGCACTCTGGACTTTTTACATGAATATTTTATGTATATTAAAAAAATATTATTTTACGGATTTGAGTATAGGGTAATTATGTGCTATTTTTGCTAACACCGAATATCACTTTATAGACTCCGCAAAGTGCAGGATGGCTTTATTTGAGCTATTTTATGTGCCTAATTGGTGCTAGCGGGACCTGTTTGCTGCAAGTAAGCTGCGGCTCGTTTTTAGCCTTGCAGACAGGGTTCCCGGAGCAATAGAATCGCAACCAGGCTTTCCTTGCGGCCGTTTTAGATCAAAGGCTTTCCTCCGGTGCGATCGGCCGCAAGAGATAGCAAGGCGCCGGCCGCAAGCCTGACGGAGTCCCCGGCCGGAGGGGAATAGAATAGCCGGAAAGCTTGCGGCCGGTCCTTGCGGCCCCGCAGCGGCTGCGGCCGATAATATAATGAGGCCCTAAGTGTGCAGGAACGATCTTAAGAGACAAAAGTGTGTGAGCTAACTACTGCTTGGGAATCTCGTAAGGTAACTGCTAATACTGATGTTTTTTGGGATATAGATAACCAAAAGTATTGATATAAAAAAAAACAACTACACAATGGAAATGAGCAGCTAATGGAAAAATTATGTCAAAAGGATGCCAAAAGTGCACTAAGATGTTTAGCATCTTCAGTAAGGAGACTGATTATTCTCACTAAATGGCAGAGATTAGTGATCTAAGTACAATTGGACACAATTAATGCTTCTAGATCTCTACCTTTTTGTGTGGAAGAGGCTTGTGTACTTGAATGAAGCTGTGAGCTTTACCATGTAGGGTTACCCAAGATGGGCAGGTCATGGCAAAGAGATCAAACAAATTGCGGTCCACTGGAGAATGAACCTGCAACCCACTACAGTAACGTTTCTAAGATAACTTTATGGACAGGCACAACCATAGACATAAAGATATGGTACCGTAAAATCAGCCCCTCGGGTCAAAAGGTGCCTACCACACAGTAAGAGCAGAGGGCAAGTACAAGTAGCAGCAGATCTAATAAAGTGGCTGGTGTCTCACAAAGCCAAAAGGACACCTAACTGGGAATGTTTCTGGAGGGAAAAGGAAAGTCTGCTGCTGCAAAGAACAATTCAGCATTGGAACCTGGAATGTTATAACTTTAAACGGAGGCTAGATGTGGTCAAGAATGAGATGAAAGGGGTAAACATTGGTATCCTGGGAATTAGTGAAATTAAATGGACTGGATTGTGACTTTTTACATCAGACAACAACCAGATGTTCTACTATGGTCAAGGATCCCACAGAAGTAATAGAGTAGCCCTCATAGTCAATCAAAGGGTGGCCAAAGCAGTGCTCGATTACAACCCAATAAATGACAAAATGAGTTCAATTTGAATTCAAGGTGTGTTGCGGGCTCCCGTTGGTCTTTAATTGTGATGCTATTCAATTGCTCAAGGCCACAAATTACTGGCCCAAAGCCAAATCCGTAAACCATGCACTGGTTTGGAGTCATTATTATGGCAGTAAAACATGGAGGTTACATGTCAATCAATTAGGTTTGGGGTCCTATATGCGATCAGACTCGTAAATCCCAAAAATAAAGAATTATGAAAAAGAATGCCAATACTTAATTTTAATGGATTGTTGCCACAATGAGTCCTGTACATGTAAGTGAGCATTTTAACTGATATTTTTTATAAAGCAGTAACCCATTCTTCTTTTTGTTCTTTAAAGCATTATTAAGATTTTTTGTTTGGCTTTGATTGGTGGCAACAAGTGTTGACAGCATTTTTATATAGATTGCATGTTTTCCTTTCTTTTTTTTTTAATTCATTTATTTTTATTAGATAGAAATCATGATACATGTAAGATGTGATAGACACAAAACCTTGAAGCAATAAACATTACATATAAATTCAGTGTCTCTTCTTCTTTCCCAACTTAGTGTCATCTGTCAATTACAAAACTTTACCAATGGTACCAGATTGTTTTGTTACATCAAGAAAGTGATCATTCTCAGTTATTAGTTTGTAGACATGCTATTATTGTTATCTAATTATAAGCCTGTGAGGAAACCATCTTGATACAATTTTTTTACTTAAACCATTCTAACACAATATAATTAAACAATACGGGTCACATCATCTAATTACAAATGATTTAGAAGCCTTGCCAGTCCACTCACCTCTCACGTCTCCGCACCTGTGTATAAAGCTAATCCCCTCCCTAACCTCCCCCCCCCCCACACCATCTGCTCCTTGATTTGTTTTGATGTATGTTGTTGCATCCTATATGTTCACTCGCTCTCTATATTCTATCCATGGTTGGAGAAATATACAAATATACTTACCTTTATAGCATATATAAATACAATTAGCACTCTTTTCAGTTAGTGTGATATTTGACTGGGATACAGACTGCGAAACCAGTAATTTTCCATTGCAAGATATTAGGTATGAAATAGTTAAGTCTACATGACCCATGACTTGGCAATTTCATTTATAGACAGTACACAGATTTGTATACATAGTAATCGGTCATCCTCACGGCCTAATGAGTGTTATGTACTGCGCACAAGTATCATATATAAAAGATGTAAGCACATATATCATCAAAGTATGTGTTAGATTCTTATTGGATATCATATGTAAATAAACTTTCATTGGTTGTTAGCGGTTTGTACCGTGCTGCAAGAATGGATTATTTAATTTGTTATGTAAACAAATAAAAAAGTGTGTGTGTGGATATATTTCGGTTGGTTGTCAGTTTTTCCAGCTGGACCAGCAGCAGCCATGTTGGTAATGCTGTTGTTCTACATTTCTTCCTAATAATAAATTCTAATAATGATGAACCAGAGGACTTTGTTTTTCTTGGTGTCTGCCTGTGAGTATGTGCGGGATGTGGGGTTAGTATGATATATTTTCCACAACATATGGTGCCGTGACTCGGATCGCACTCCAAATTCATAAAATAACAACACAAGCTTCAGAGTTTTGTATGAGGAGCCGTTTGATAACTAATTATGGCTAGGTCATGCATGCTCCTTCCACGGGAATCTTTATACTTGTATGGATTGAAGTGGCAAAAAAGATTGGGAACTTGATACAATCTAAAAAGGTTAAATTGTAATTGGTGTTTAAATTAATCGTTTTTACTTCCTGCATGTGGGAGGTTATGTTATTTTACTGCAAAACGATTGAATGTTCATGTATAAGTTAATCTAGTATGAGGATAGTATTCGTTTTTTTTTTTTAGCAAGAACTTCTGAAATAAATCATGGTTGTTGTTTTTTTTTATTAAGTAGAGTAATTGAAATCTGGCTACGGAGTTATCTCTCTCCCTGCTTTTTTGAGACTGTGCCAATTTTCTTTCCGTGCAATTTCAGTGCAAAATGAAACCAACATGCTTAACTGTCCCGTCTAATCAGTTAGTGAAAGCTAATTATAATTGTATTTTTGATGTAATTTAGTTCTTGACAAAGCTTTAGACTTTGTGAATGTGAATGTGTTATTTTTTTAAGATGGCGATTTGCAAATAGTTTGAATTGGCACGTTGCCAAAGGTACGGACAGAGAGAAATGGTTTACAAATGAGTAATGTGCAGATGCGATACCTGGAAAATATTTGTAAATAAGTAACGGAGCTTGGAACAAAGGATAAAAGATAGTTTGGGAATTTATTGCTGAGACCACTTTAAATGATGTCCGTGACAATGTTTGTACTAGTAATGGAATCTGTTTGGTGTTGTATTCTGTGGCTGACAGTAAGAAATAATATGTTATGTATTCGTTTTTAACTTGTTTTTTAAATGATTTAGAAAAGAAGGTTTTATAATTTAGAAATATTTTTGCAAGTGTTTTTGCTTTGCTCGCAGTGCCATTATAAGCCACTCCCTTCCCAAGAAGGTTTCCACCCACATTTAAAACTGCAGATCGTGAAGTAAGAGAGTGCCATTTAAAGATAAAAAAAAAATATTATATTGAGTTGCTTATGTAGATCAATAGCCAGTGCATATATCATTGTCTACCCTGCCCACCTAATAAGACGTATTGTGTTGTTATTTACTGCTACTAATCAAATGACCTACTTTACTGTGGTCTCCAGGTGTTTTTGCATTTTTTTCACCAGCATTTAGCTAAACCCTATTGCAACAGTAAAAAATATTTTTTTTAGAGAAATATTGATGAGATAAATGATTTAATGAGTGAGTTAATTTTACTGAACTTATGTTTTTATAGAAAACAATGTGGGCCTCATTCTATTATCGGCCGCAGCCGTTGCGGGGCCGCAAGGACCGGCCGCAAGCTAATCGGCTATTCTATTCCCTTCCGGCTGGGGCTTCCGGCAGGCTTGCGGCCGGTGCCTTGCTATCCCTTGCGGCTGCTGGCGCCGGAGGAAAGCCTTTCATCTAAAACGGCCGGAAGGAAAACGGCCGTAAGAAAATCCTATTTGCAATTCTATTGCTCCAGGAACCCTCTCTGCAAGGCTAAAAGCGAGCCGCAGCTTACTTGCAGGAAAGAGGTCCCGCTAGCACCAATTAAGCACGAAATATAGCCCAAATAAAGCCATCCTGCACTTTGAGAAGACTATAAAGTGATTTTAGGTGTTAGCAAAAATAGCACAAATTTCCCCTATACTCAAATCCGTAAAATAATTTTTTTTTAATATATGTCAAATATCCATGTAAAAAGTCCAGAGTGCTTGGAGCACCTCAGACCTGGCCACGCTGCGGCCGGAAAATAAACAGTTAATTTAAACTCGGATTTGGGCTGATGTGCAAGATTGAGAGGGGGTTAATATTAATCCTCATGTCCCCCAATATGATCCCTAGCATTTACAGAGCTGTACAGTGCTGTCTTGAATTTATTTTTGACTTTAAAGATTTCTGAGCTTACGGCCGGTTGCAAGATATACGGCCGGCCGTAAGAGGAGATCCTTGCGGGGCCGTATAATAGAATTGCGAGTTAACAGAACCCCCGCAAGGAATCGCAGCCTTACGGCCGATTTACGGCCGATAATAGAATGAGGCCCTGTGTATTTATCACCATAGAGTGTAATATGTAATTTGAGAAGCTGATTTTATGTTATATATATATTTACAAGTTTGGTGGCCAAATAAAGTTGGTTATGTTTTGCTGTGGTTCCTTTTAGTTTATTTATATTTAGAATAATATAGCTATATGATTTTCTTCAACAAAATAAAGTTAATTATTTTTATGTTAATTTATTTTTTATTTTTTGGTTCTTACAAAGGGATTTAAAAACATTTATGCGCATGTCAATTTTGTGAGCTCACTATTATACAATTATGTTATGTGTTGCACTTATCTGTATATGTCTAAATCTTAAATTTATGTTTTTTTATCAGCAGATTTTATGCCGGCAAGATATTTTTTCTGTATAAATTATGTTTTCCAAGTGGACAGGGGGTGGGGGGAGGCAGGCTCAAAGTTCACGTAAGACTCTGTGTTAGATTTCGGTGATGGAGTGTGGAAGGAGCAAAATGAAGAGAGATCTGTACTCTTGGACTGTGGGAACAGTCTGAAATTAAAAAGAATGTTCAAACTAGCTCCATCCAAGTGGGTGGAGCTTAGTGATGTGGGGAATGTCATGCCTAATGACCCACCCACTCCTTCTGACCCCACCCCTGACACATCACAGCCTATGTCAAAGGAACCAGCCTCTCCTGGAGCAAGCCAGGGCCTTATGCTAAGATTAGAGAGCAGTGCATATGACAGATGAAGCAAAGAGAAAGGGGGGGGGGGTTATTTAAAGTGAGAAATACAGAGTTTAGAGGTGTTCATGTGTTTCTGTATATGGATTTTTCTATATGGTCAGATACTGTGGTTGAAGTAAATATGAAGTAGAATTGATTTAGATATTGTACATGCAAAGGTGTAATTACTGATACTAGATTAAGAGATATTGTACCTGACAAGGTATTATTTTAAGAAGTGCTTAGATTTGTAGATTTGTATTAAAGTAGATATAGCTTAACAAAGGTTAGCCTTTCTATTTAAAGGTGAGAGTCAAAGGTAAGCCTCCCTAGAAAGGCGATAAACATAATAGAATAATAAAAATTAAAAAAGGTGAGCCTTCCTAGAAAGGTGATATTTTAAATAATGAGAATAAAGGTGAGCGTTCCTAGAAAGGCGATAGGTGAGCCTCCCTAGAAAGGCGAGTAATGTCTAAGACTAGGTTCTGCTGATTTGATGGATTGACAATGGAATTTAAATGTTCTACTTTAATTTCGAAGTGAAACAAAATGGCAGAAGGAGTGAACCGCAAATTAACTGGGCTCATGAATGTTAGTGTGAGTACTGAGTGTGAGTACTGTGAGTACTGAGTGTCAGTACCATGTGCAGAGAGTGCTGTGTGGGAAATTGAAGAAAAGGAAGATTGGTCCTTTGTTCTGTGTTATTGTTGAATGCGTTTGAACATATGTTTCCAGTGTTATGAAGTGTGTGAGCTAGATTGAGATCTGTATATGTGTGAGGACATCATGTGTTTTATGTTTTAATAGCATATAATGTGCAAATTATATTAAGTCAGTGAAGCTGCACTATTAATTCATTACAATGGGTCACTTGCCAAAATACAATGTTGATAGAACATCCAGGTCTAATTCAAGGTCGTATATAGAGAATGATTGTAAATGCCCAAAATATCGCTTTTGAGATAAACTGGAGTAGCGCAGTACAATTGTACAATTTTTTTTGTAATATTTAGGTGCAAATATATCTGTGCAATAAAATGAATTATTTCTTAAGGTTTAAAAGGTGAAATTATTTTATGGGTTATGATAAGCATACAGGATGGTCAGAAATGTCAACAGACTAAGAATATGTATATATATATATATATATATATATATATATATATATATACCGTATATACTAGAGTATAAGCCGAGTTTTTCAGTCCTTTTTTTAAGGCTGAAAAAGGCCCCCTCGGCTTATACTCGAGTCACCCTGTGTCTCTTTCCCCCCCGTGTCTCTCCACCCTTGTGTCTCTTCCCCCCTCTCCCTATCCTGTGTCTCTTTCCCCCCCCTCTCGCTCGTGTCTCTTTCCCTCCCCCTCCCTTATCCTCCTCATCCACCCTCCTCAACCCCCCTCCTCAACTTCAACCCCCCTCCTCATCCTCCCTCCTCAACCCCACTTTACCGCTCTCTAATTACCTCCCCCTCTCCCTTTCCCCTCACTTAATTTCCATCAGCAGCTGCTCCTCTGCTCCTCCGCGCGTCTTCTGGCTGCGTCGGGACCCCGCATATGCTAATGGCGTGACGTCACATGCGTGTCACGTCATTAGCATTGGCACAATGCATAGAATATACATTGTGAGTGTTAGTGCCCTGCTTATAAAGTGTAATGAATGTTTGAAGTGTGCATTCTAAATAGGCTGCGTGCACGAGGTAAAGCCGTTGGTTTATTGTGTAAAGCGGGATTATATAGTCGTAATGTTATTAATGTGGTACGCGTCTCCTAAGCATTTTCCAACTTTTGTAATAGTGTATCTTGTAGGCAGTAGTATGATGTGTAAAGTGCTATGCATTTTGCGTGGTCGTGTAGCCTCGTTTTCATTTTTTTCGGTGGCCAATTTTTTTCCTTGCTTAGCCGATTTTCGAGTGGCGAAAATCGTCTAAATCGAATTAAATTCGCGTTCCACCTCACTCACAGATGTCCTTGCTGTAGCCCCATGCTGTCTGTGATGTTTTTGTAATTTTTTGGGGTGTATTTAGTGTGTTTTTCCGTTTTTTTGCTTCCCGTAGTTCGGCCGCTAATCTGGTAAATTTTTTAAGTCCCGCACCTCGCTTCGCTATTATATATTAATTTTTTTTAAGACTTTGCTAGTATTTTCTATTAACTAAGAATTTTTTAGGCTTTTGAAAGCTATCCCCGTGTTGACATTTCTCTCTGTCAGTATAAATATGGTTTGTGCACTGTCCCTGTCTACTAATGCACAGGGAGAGTACACATATCACTAGAAATCAGTGTATGATTTCTTATCTGGTTAAAGAACCTTATCATACCAATTCTGTATTATTTTATGTGTTATGTTTTCTTTATTCATGCTGGATAAACACTATAATATTGTACCAGTTAGTCTTCCAGACCTTTCCCCAGCACATATGATAACCATGGTGCAAATGAGTAAACAATTATGGAAACCTTTTCAAGGTATTTCTAAGCCTCTAAAATAGAAACATGATAAGAGGTGGATTACATTATGAGTTAAGAAAATATTTTAGAGCTTTATTAGTAAATGTATATTGACAGTGATAAAAATAGCAATTTCATTTTAAATATACAAACTGTTGCAAGATAAATTAGGTAATGTCTTATCACTTATTAAGACATAATTAGTAGTATTAAAACTGTCCTAATTATAATTTTTGCTACTTTAGCAGGAGTAGAAAATTATGGTTCATGATATATTTTACAAGTATTTAATATGGTTATTAGCTTTGCATAATTTACATTATTACTTAATTTTAGCTTATATGCCCACTTGTTCATTATAGAGTTATGCATATGTTATATTTATGCTACAATTAGGGAAATTTTAGGATAAGTGTATATAATGTGAAAATGTCTAGTTATAGGATGTAGGAAGTTTCTTGTATGTTTGGATTTCTGTCACACTTGTCTAACCCAGAAGAAGATGACAGCGAGTGTGTTCCTGTAAAGACAAGGAAAAGATAAGCGTGCCCTGATATATGATGAGAGAAAGCATCTACCAAGTACTTTTTGTGATAACAGCAGATAACAACAGATCTGACTAAGAGATTCCTTACAAAGGAACACCAGGTACTACATACCCTGATCTGAGAGAATACACAAAAACAGATTAAGGGTTAAATCCACAAAGAAAAAACTGAAAAAATGAAAGAATGATGAGCCACCATTTGGTCAAGAGATAGCTTCAGAGGTGAGATGGATAACTGAAGCCACTAACCTAACATTTACTGAAGGTTAGACAGGAACAGCACAGTTTGACTCTTGTACAATCATACCCTGCAATGTGATAATAACCACTGGGAGTAATGACTATCCCAATGAGTGGTTTGCTTATCATACTACAGGGAGAACAGATGTGTGGTGGTAAAATGGAGGACTAAATCTGAGGCAAGTGTTCTTACCCAACTGACAAGGAACTTGTTCATTAATAAAATTGGTGTTGCCTTTTACCTGCCTCCTGAAAAATAACTAAGTTTTACTACAACACAAATCTACAAAGGCCTTGACCCAATCTAAGAGATCCACCCTAGGTTGCAGCTTTCATGACAAAGTCTACATCAACTCCACTGGAGTACCCTGTGCCCTATCAGACAAGTTCAAGGCCAGAAATCGAATTGCAGCAGGATTTTAATCCATGTTCACCTGATGGGTGACAATAAATAAGAATGTTGACTGGATAAATCATATCTACTATAACCAACAAAGATTTGTGATTATACAAGAGATGCGGTACAAGGTTTGACTGAACCACTTGATAAAACAAGTCTGATGACATGGCAAAACCGCATGGCACTGGACATGCTTCTAGCACAAGAAGGAGGTGTTTCAAAAATGTTTGGCACTGCCTGCTGCACCTTCATCCCTAATCATACGGCACTTTATGTCACAGTTACCAAAGTCCTGGAGGGTTTGACAGCCCTGTCAAATGAACTAGCAGAAAATTCAGAGATGGAGACTTTTTCCTTGTTATATGGATTTCGTTAAACAGGTCCTCAGTTGTTTTTGTGGAGCTATTGTTTTAACACTAAGATCTCATCTTTTCTTGCTCCTGTTTTATAATCACTGATTGTAATGCTTTTATTCAACAGACTATAATATCTGGACTGTGCTATGGATTCCATTATTGAAAGACTTTTATATTATTCCACAGATCATATCAGTTTATTAAAATTGTGTTACTATTATGCATTTTGATGTTCTATTTATAACTATGTATTCTTTTGAAATGTTCTTGTTAAGAATGTATTAAGGTAGAAGGTGCAAAGGACTCCATGAGATAAGATCTAATATCTCCATGTTGTAGGAAACTCATCTCTCTGATATTTTTTGACACCATCAGTCTGAAGATCTTACCTCTACTTCCTAATAAGTTTATCTTTTATTGTTTAGCTATATGTGTGAAATTTATGTTGAGATTATACCCTGTCATATTTGTATTCTTTCTTTTTGATGACAATTTTCATTGTCATATAGGGGAGTATTCTTACCTTTTTAGCGTATATATACGCTAATCCCCTCCCTAACCTCCCCCCCCCCCCCCGCACCATCTGCTCCTTGATTTGTTTTGATGTATGTTGTTGCATCCTATATGTTCACTCGCTCTCTATATTCTATCCATGGTTGGAGAAATATACAAATATACTTACCTTTATAGCATATATAAATACAATTAGCACTCTTTTCATTTAGTGTGATATTTGACTGGGATATAGACTGTGAAACCAGTAATTTTCCATTGCAAAATATTAGGTATGAGATAGTTAAGTCTACATGACCCATGACTTGTCAATTTCATTTATAGACAGTACACAGATTTTTATACATAATAATCGGTCGTGCTCAAGGCCTAATAAGTGTTATGTACTGCACACAAGTGTATCATATAAAAAAGATGTACGCACAGATATCATCAAAGTATGTGTTAGATTTTTATTGGATATCATATGTAAATAAACTTTCATTGGTTGTTAGCGGGTCTTACCATGTTGCAAGAATGGATTATTTAATTTGTTATGTAAACAAATAAAAAAGTGTGTGTGTGGATATATTTTGGTTGGTTGTCAGTTTTTCCAGCTGGACCAGCAGCAGCCATGTTGGTATTGCTGTTGTTCCACATTCCTTTCTAATAATTAATTCTAATAATGATGAACCAGAGGACTTTTTTTTTCTTGGTGTCTGTCTGCGAGTGGGTGTGGGACGTGGGGTAAGTATGAGATATTTTCCACAACACCATGGACCCCAAACATCAAGTAAGTCTTCCAAAGAATGTGTATTTTTTTCATTAATGGCAATATAGTCTAATTTTGTTCTGAATAGATGAAAGTCAATATCCTTCTGTTTTCACTTTCTGGCTATGTGGCTTTTAGTAGCCATGAACATAAACTGCAAACGTTTGTTTTGGGAGTGTGATTGAGTGCTCATTGTGATCCCTAATAAACAAGATTCAATATCCTCGTTAATTGGCGTAAGAAAGAGATCGGAAGCCAATTGGGATATTGCTTTCCAAATTAGACAGACTCTGGGGCACTCCCACCATATGTGTATGAATGAGCCCATGGACTTGCAGCCCCTAAAACAGTTTGGGCTAGCTGGGTGTTTCCATTTTTCCATTCTCTCAGGAGTTAGTTAAGTACAATGGAGAACTTTTCCTGCCGTTTCTAGAAGGTTGTGATTGAGGTAGCCCCTGTGGATATTCCTCCAGGAAACTTCCCATTTTTCCATTTCCCTATTTTGTTTCATATCCAACTCCCAGTCTCTAATATATTTATCTTTTTTTGATGTTTCTTGGGAATTGTAAATATTGTATATTCCACTAATTATTCCTTTGGAAGTAGGAGATTTAAGACAAGTTTCAGATAAGCAAGTCTTCTTGGGAAGACCTTGGAGCCTGACAAGGGAGTCAACAAAGAGTTTAAGTCTACACAGGTTGAAATGTACATGGAGTGGAAGATTGAATTTATAAATGATTGTCTTAATGTTTATGAGTTTATCTTTTTCCATCCAAGTCCTTAGCCTGTCTAAGCCCTTTATTTTCCACCAATGCACTGATTCCTTGCTTAAGCCTTTAGGAGCTTGTGGATGATTAATGATCGGAGTCAAATACGAAGGATTTGAAAACAGTGTTGTATGCTCCCAGCCCATTTCCAGGAATGTAGTGCGTGACTAATTACTGGATGTTTGATTCTAAGAACCTGGCCTGGTATTTTTTTTAGACATATCAGATTGTCCCAGGTATAGGGAAACAGAATATGTTCTTCCATGAACACCCATGCAGGCTGTTATTGGAGTGAATGAATTATAGGAATGAAGGAGAGTTGAGCAGCTCTGTAATATTTTTTTAAATCTGGAAGTGATCGCCCTCCTTTTGATTTATGCTTAAACATTTTTATTAATTATCGCTGGTTTATTTAGCCAAATAAATTTGGTTACCTTTCTTTGAAAACCCTTCAATTCAGTCTGATTTCTAGGTAATGGGAGAGATCTGAAGAGATAGTGAAGCTTTGTGAGAACATTCATTTTAAAAGCACTTATTCTACCTAGCCATGATATTAGACAGCTTTTAAAATTCAACAATTAGCAAAAAGTTCCTTAAGCCTACATAGAGGCCCCTTTTGATCAAGATTGTGAGTCCCCATAAACCATACTACTTTGAACTTAGATGTTTCTTCCATCTACTGCCACTAGCCGAACTTGAGTCCCGGATATGACCACTCCTGTGCAGGTACTGGACTAGGTATCCTTGTCGGGAGCCCTAATCTCCCTCCGTTGAGACTTAGTAGAGGACTCTTGGGTGTTGAGTCTCTTTTGTTTTTTGTTAGTTTAAACTTCCTGCCACTGCTGTGAGGGGCATTCTCTTCTTGCTGAACTTTGCACAGAAATAATTGGTCCCTCCTTCCACAGTTGTAGCTTTGACAGCAGCCTGCTAAGGAATGCACTGTGTATGATTGTTCCTTGTACTGAAACAGTAGGTGAAATGGAAATCCCCATCTATATGGGATCTTGTTAGCATTCAGCACATCTAGAGCCGGTCTCATCTCCTTTCTCTTAGTCAGAGTTGAGGGGGCCAGGTCAGCATAAATCTGTAGCTGAGTTCCATCCGGGCCCATGATTTTGGAGATTTTCCGGGATGCTGTAAGGATCATGTACCCTGAGCTCTGTCTCAGAAATCTAATCAAGACATCTTTTGGCTGTTCTGAATTTGCTGGACCCCCACAGGGCTCTATAAACTCTTTTCATCTCTAGATCTTTATCCTAAATATTCAGGAGTATGGTGGAAAACACCGCACTGAGGTAGGGTTGAAGATTGGAGATTGTCTTAGGAACCCCTCTCACTCGCAGGTTATGTCTTCTAGTTCTGTTGTCTAGCTTTGCTTCCAAGGTTACAATATGATCTGAGTTGGCAGTGATATTAGATCTATCTGTATTTTGCGTAGATATAATTTGGTCTGTAGTGTTTTCCTATTCCTGTGATCTCTGTCCCAGAGCGTGTAGATCCTCTCTGATGTCTTTGAGAGCTAACAAGAGCTGGTTTCTTAGAAGAGCCTCAATCTCGGCCATGGATCTAGCAGAAAGGTTCATGGCAACATTCGGGCTGTTCTAATCTCCCTCTGACTCTGAGGAGTTCCTTCACTGTGGACTGTAGGGTTATTGGTGGTTTCCTACGCCTCTGATGTAGAGCTAGATAGGTCAACTGTGGGCATGCTTATAGCGCCAGAAAGAGAATATTAAAGGAATGAGTAGCAAAGGATTCTGTGTTATCACACAGGGGGATTATAATGTATGAGATTGTGAAGCATAAATCACATCATGGGATTTGATCTCGCCTCTGTTAATGCACCAAATAGGATTTTGCATATGATGGTGGGAGTTCCAGTTTTTTGGGGTGATCCCTGGTCTAGATTTGATCCCAGGTAAAAGTTGTGCATAAAGAAATGTTCCCCTCCTGGAAGGTCTTACTCAGCTTGCCGGAATGAGGTTTTTAAAGATTAGTCAGAACTTGTCTTTGTGGCACAGGGAGCCTAATATGAAAAGACTGGCGTCCTGGTTAAATTCTATTTACATATATACATGCATTTAAGCCCCACATGCCCATCTTGAGAAACACTGTGCTTTATTTTCCTGTAACTCTCCACTTGTGATGAGTGCCTTAGGGCTTGATTTTCTCTTCTTTTGTTTTGTTTGTATTTTATGCAGCTTAATGGGGAGTACAGTTGTTGAGTGCTCTGTGTCCTATATGTTTTCCTTTCTTTTGATGAAAGTACAGCAAGTTTTAAATTATTAAGTAATCATTTAATTGGAAACCATGTTTTTTATTTTTTATTTCCTTCAGATAGTTTCAGAACTAGTTATTTCTTAAGATACATGAGTATGAGTGTAAATGCTCTACCAAATTAATATTAATGTATTACAACTAGTTATGGATTTAGATTAATATCCCATTTGTTAGTTCTTTGTATTAATCCTTTTATCTCTCTTTGTTTCTATTTGCTGATCAGATCAGACTAATTTAGGAATGACTAGGAATGTTTGGTTTGTCAGGATATGTTGCTTTGATTATTTTCTTTCTTTTGAAGGTGATATAGAGATACTGAGACATGAGTGAGGTGTACAACCTTATCGGTTCTATTAAGATCATGCTACATGTTTTACATGTAGTTGTGGGTCTTATAATTTCCTGAAGCTACAGAGAGATCCTGGTTTATCAGACATTTAATGGTTTCACTAAACTACCTAATAAAGTGCTACAAACATCTACACACTTTTTGACAGGAGCAAACAATATAAATTATTCTTCAATGAGTGGTCTCTTCAATGCAAACTCTACACAGTACGACAGACAACATAAGTCTTGTGGAAGCAAGCTATATGTAATATGAACCTCTCAATAAGATCCAGCAAGGCTCAGAGATAGGACATAATGGTAGAAGTAGACATTGTGGCACACAGATGCAATAAGTTGGTATGGACGTGTAAATAGACTGGTGGCTGAGTATAAAGCTGCAGTAGTCGTGGGAGGGTGATGTGGTGATGCACACTGTGGCTAAAGGAGCATAAATTATTATCATAAAATGCTTACTGTGATTGTTTACATATTCAGTCCATATTTGCCTCCCATTGCCCTAAATTTAAAAAGAAAGTATTGGTGGTTGCCAAATCATTTCGGTCTCAGTGAACTGTACAAAGTAATACAGTTACACAATAAGACATATTTATCTGTATCATTTGAGAGAGCTCATTCTATACAAATCAATTCACTCTCTAGGAAGAAATTATAAAACATGGATTATAGACAGGCAATTTTAAACATTATCAGCCTTATTAAATTGCAATTCGGCAAATTCTAAAGGGCTCTATATAAGCACAGAGCATATTTTTTTACAGAAGTTTTTAGTTAGTGAACTTCTATCCAAAAGCAAGGTCTTCACTAACTAAAAACTTCTGTAAAAAAATATGCTATGTGCTTATATAGAGCTCTTTAGAATTTGCCGAATTGCAATTTAATAAAGCTGTCTGGCTTTAATAAGTGTATTTTATCAAAATAAATGTTATCGTATACATTCCTAGTTTTCAAAATTGGTTACTACAATGGTGTATTTGTTACAAAACATTATAAGAAATACCTCATGTATTTTTGGTATTAATTGAATAATAGGCCGGGAATGCATTCATTGTATATGTGTGTTTATATTACTGTAATAATAACAGTAGTTTGATATAATAATCAACAAGGTCCAGTATAGTGAATTACCATATTAGTTTGTAATACAAAGACAACATATGTGACAAGCTTCACATCAAAATAACCCCTAAGAATAATGTGCAACTAATTTCCAAATAGATTCCAAGTGGTCTTTATTTAAAGTACAAATATAGCCTTAGGGCCTCATTCAAATGCGATTTGGCCAATTGAATAGGGCTCTATATAAGCACATAGCATATATTTTTTACAGAAGTTTTTAGTTAGTGGAGAACTTGCTTTTGAAGTTCACTAACTACTAACTTCTGTATATAAATATGATCTGTGCTTATATAGAGCCCTTTTCAATTGGCCAAATAGCTTTTGAATGAGGTCCTTAGTAAGGAAGGTGTAAGAAAAACTTCTGTAAATTTGGACAACTAAAAACAATCAACTATGGGCACTTTATGGTATAAACATAGCCCAGGATGTCCTTAGATGCGTAAAATGTTAGAACCAACAACTAGTTACTAAATTTATCACCATGTAGGACTTATGTAGAGGGGCTGGGTCATAGCCAAATGTATTATAAAAATCCAAGTACTGGCCGAAGAATACAGGAGGCCAATGGTGTGGAGGAACCCAGTCCTGACTGATTTTGTATAACATAATGTTGAATTCTTAGATGTTTTGTTCTTGTAAATATTGTTTTAGAATTATTATCTGGTATCTATTTGTGTAAATTCCATCCTCTATACATTTTTAATTATAACATATATGTGTTGACCATTCACCTGCCCAAAAGATTATAATATCTGTAGAAATTATACATTAATTTCTTATAACATTTAAATAAATTGGCAGATTATTTTTTAACTCCTTAGTAATAATGCAATGAGATATGAATGTATGTAAATCCCTTTATGATTTTGTAATTATTTCCAGTTTGTATTTCTGATTCTGATTTTTGCTTTTAAACTTTTAAATTTTTCAGACCCTAATGGTACCACTAGCCTATCCAATCTGATTCATTTGCGTTCCAGCTATCTCAGTAAAAAGACATTTTTTATACTTGGCAAGAACATTTTTCTTTTTTTCTTACACTATATGTATGCAATGGTAGTTTATCCTTTGGCAATTTGTTGTGTAATTTAAATTCACCACATATGGATTTATATGTGCTTTATGGCCCACTTTAGGGCTTGATTATCCACCTTAAAGAAAGAAAAGGGTTCCCCAAAAGAGGAGGTAACAGTGTATCCGATAGATAGTTTTTAAAAGGAATTAGATAGATTTTTGAATAACAAAAAGGCATTCAGGGTTATCCTTTATAACTAGAAAAGGACTATTGATACAGTTAGGAATCTGATCGCCAGTATCTGGGGAATTTTTTTTTTTTTTTTCCTTGTGAGACAATTGGCGATGTTTCATTGTTTCGTTTTTCTGTTTGCCTTCCCCTGGATCAATAAACAATTAATTAACAATTAATCCACATATTACAAAGGTCAGAGGAGATCTAAAAAGGGAGAAACAGGTGGAGTTGTCAGAAATAGCAGGGTGATCGGGTCATACTTCATCACAGGTATAGGTGGGTTAAAACAACACCTAGAAAACACTAATAAAAGTAATAACACAATACTAAACATCATAACAAATTAATCTTTATACTAACATTTGATTTTAAAATAGAGTGAATTTGTTTAAATTAGTATTAGGTCCTCTTCTTTTTAACATATCTATTCATGACTTAAAAGTAATGTCTCCATATTTGATGATGGCACAAAGTTGTTCAAGCTTATTAAATCAGAAAATGTTGTAGCTTCACTGCTAATGGACTTACATATAAATGGGCAGCTAAATAGCAGATGCAATAAATGTAAATGAGTTTAGGAAGAACAAATTTGGATGCAATTTATAATCTAAATGGAACAAATATAGGGGTATCAGACATAGTAAGGGGTTTAGGAGTGTTAGTGGACAACCACCTACGTAGCAGTGCCCAATGCGAAGCAGTATCTGCAAAGGTAAGTAAAAAAAATAGCATGCATTAAAAATGGTATAGGGAACCAAATATAATTCTGCCACTATACAAATCCCTAGTACGCCCTCATTTGGAATATGAAATACAATTTTGGGCACCACTTCCAAAAAGAACAACTTAGAGCTGGCAAAGCTATGCAGAAAGACTCTTCATGGTCTTCATATCTATACTGAAGTGGGCACAAGGCAAAATCTTGTTTTTGTGATATAACAAAAACCTTGAAATATGTCAAAGTATTTGACAAACTATAGGAGGATGATACAAACATACTACTGATCACCCAAAGCTAACTTGAAACTCCCAGGTCAAGAGATTGTGTTTGTTTGCATCGTTCCATTGTGTCCAACTCTTAGTGACCTCATGGACCATAACACAGCATGCTGATCCACTTAGTATTCATTGCTAGAAATACCAGAGTGGGTTGCCAGTTCATTCTCCAATGAGCCACAGCATACAGCTCCTGGTTTTCCTGGGTGGTCTCCCATCCAAGTACTGACCAGACCCTGGTTGCCATTGAACCCAGGTCACAGCGGTGAAAGCACAGAATCCTAACCACTGGACCACCAGGGATTACTAGCATTCAAACAGAAAGAGGAGCAAGACAGGGCTGTCCCCTTTGGCTCTTCTTTTTGCACTAGCCATCAAACCTTTAGCTCAAACAATCCAAACAGATCTTAGAATACATGGTGAATAAGGAGGTCCACAAAACCCCAAATGTTGTCTCTTTGCAGACGACTTACTATGCACCCTTACAAAACCTTTACCACCAGAAACAGTAAATTATAATTTCCTCATTTAGAATTAAGGAGTCAATATTACTTCACACTGGAAAGACTTATATCTAGCCAACCACACACCATATATAAAAATTGATAATTTGATAATTGTAAAATGTATTGTAATTCATAACATCATTTTCTTTTAATAGAACTTGAAACTTTAAAAAAAAGTAAACTACAGGGGGAAAGTAATGCAAGAACAAGTCAACAAGGTTTTATTGCTAATCAGCAACTAAATAAACAAATGAAAGTCTCTTGCATGAGCACTAGAGTGGCCCATTAAAAACTCAATTTATGAAGTTCTAGAAAATGGCCGGGACACTGCAGAGACAGTGAATCAACAGGTATTCCCAATGACAATAGTGTGCTGGGACTGCAGGTTGCCATTGAGCTCTACTTTGGTTATAGGCTTCTGTTTACTCAATGCTCAGGAATGAGTGGTAGAGGATTCTTACTTGTACGGATTCTTTATTGTAATTTGAGTTTATGATATTCAATATAGGGTCTCAAAAGACGTATGCAAGTTTTCTTAGCAATACAATTCTGCTGACATAATGCAGATGTACTATTACTTTTGGGTTTTGCTGGTTTGATAAGGGAAGATCTAGAACCAATGTAATATGAGTTTACATAATATCAAAATTATTTATTCTGCATATTTTGTATGACTCAAAAAAAGGATGTAATTGTCTTGGTCTCCTGATCTCATTTGGATTCCGTTAATACGATACTAAACCAGACCCTTTCCTTGGAAGGTACTTGGTAGGCTTGTACAAACAGAACAACAAGGCAATGTGGGCTTGCTCCAGAACTAATTATGGTTTCCATTTTTGGAAATCCCAATGTAGGAGAGTATTTATAGTTAGGTGGATGTAGCTCTGGCAAGTAAAAGTAGCAGATAGAGTAGGTTCTGGTGAAGAAGTCTTTAAGGACAGGTCATACATAGATCCTTCTTTCTCAAGTATGTCCTTTCTGCTAAGACAATGGA
>CM050163.1:501550223-501622723 GCA_027410445.1 Discoglossus pictus | reverse complement strand
AATGTAATTATACATTATAACATTACAGCTAATAATAATAATATTACACTAACTACTTATACACTGTGCTACATCAGATAATATAGATCTCTGCCATGGAGAATTTCCAATGCATTGTTGCTGTCTGAGATACATGGATATACAAGTCATTTGCCCAAGGTCACAGTAAGGTGATATTAATGATTCTGAGAATACACAGAGTGCTCTCACTAGTCTAGGTCGTCAAAATATGGATAACCTTAATATGACTAATATCCCTTATATATGTCACTTACCAGCACTTCCTTTGGGTCTCTTTATCACTATAGGTCAGAAAGGGCACTTGGGGAGAAAAATAGTGGTGATCACTGCAATTTTTGGAGAACATCAACAGGTTTCATCTCTGTTCCAATAATTAATGTAAATATGGAGATATACTCAGTAGCAACACATTTTATGACATGGCAATTAAGACTAATGGTACACTTTGATGTAATTAACCACTTAACAGTTATTTGTCAACCAGTGCTTTGAAAAGAACATGCATTGGTAATGTAAAGGCATATCTAAGTGAGTTGGATTAATACATTTCTGCAATCCTTAGGCAAAAATGAGCACATCTCTAAAAACATTTTATTTGTATTAATATCTAAAAATCCCTATAATTATTATGTTGACACCTCTAGGGGGTGTCTACACAAGCCCCAAATCCCCACCCAATCACCATGCAGCCTCAGCTGCTGTTGCTTGCTCAGCCAATCTCCTTGCAGCTTCCTTTCTCTATGTCAGCAGCAATATATAGCGCATATCAGTCATACACTACATATCCCAAGCTGCTTTGCACTACCAAAAGGAACTCCGAGTTAATTCAAAATAACCAGCTAACCTGATTGGCCAAGACAAATTGTTTTAAATGTAATGCTAATTTAGCCTGGGTTGGAGGGTGTTAACACTGATTTGCAACTGTCAGAAATTAGAAGAGATTTTGCTGACTTCATTGTAAGTGCTTAAGTATTTGTTTTGGGATTTTTTCATGCAAATGTTTTTTGCATACACTACTAATTCTCTATCAGATGCATACATAATCCAGCAAATTACATATCCCTTTAAGAAGTTACATAATTGAAACAATGAATTTGCTGATCAGCCTACTATTAGAAGACTATAGAAAGCACTTTTACTTTGTTGCATCTGATTAGGGGCATTTAATAGTGTTTCACCATGTTTTTATTTATTTCAAATAAAGATCATGGGTCAGAATAAACTGATTGGAATGTATAACTCTATTTAAAGGCTTGTGCCTTTCAGCCAATGTGCAGGAATATAGCAGTAAACATGCCTTCCAATGAGATCTACAGCACACTCCTTTTACACAGAAACATTTCCTGGTAGTTTAAAAACGTTTTACAAAATGTATTTCATGTAACAAGCAACTTTGTTAGTGCTTAAAACATGCTATAATTTATTTTTGCATTTAAAGTCCCTTTACTATTTTACAAAATAATACATTATCTATTAACAATAAGAAAGTGGTGCCTTCACACTTTTTTGTATTTCTGATGACATAACTAATGTACAAAATGTATCACTATATATGTATTATCAGTATATGGCACACTGCATACCTTGTGCGGGTTCATATAACTAGTATTTGCCATGCAACTAAACTTGAACCCAAAGAACAACTATCTTTAATCCCATATTAATAGTATTAACACAGCAATATGGCTTCTAAATCAACTTAAGTTTTTGGAATACTTATCAAAATTGTATTGCATTATTTTGATAGGGAAAAAGACAAACAAAATCTATTATTATTATTTTTGGCCACATATTACAGCTGAGATACTAAGAAATTATTCATATATGTCAATGTCTGTGCACACTCATTTTTAATGTAATGTATGTGATTAGATCCCCTTCTGGATCACTATAATGTCATGGTGAAGAGGCTTGTGTACTTCAATGAAGCTGTGAGCTATACCACGAAGGGTCACCCAAGATGGGCAGGTCATAATAGAGAGGTCAGACAAATCACAGTTTAACGGAGAAGGACCTGGCAACCCACTCCAGTATCTTTGACATGAAAACCTTATGGATAAGCATGACCAAAGATATAACAATAGATCTGCCTGATGTGCTGCGGTCCATAAGGTCATGGAGAGTTGGATACGACTGAAGGACTATACAATGCATGGGTGTAGGAACTGGGGGGGGGGGGCGAGGCAGACAAATCCCCCCCAGATTTCTCAATGTGTGTAGAGAAGTAGTTGTGTGGTATTTTTATACTATATGCGGTATCCCCCCCAGATTTTCTTTGGCTCCTTCACCCATGATACAATTAGAGTAATTATTGCTACTAACCCAGATAACAGGATGTATGCGTCTTGTATTTTGTGAAATTGTGTATTACTATATGCCCCCACTTCTGTTTTTATTTTTTCCCAAGCATTTAAAATAGCAAGTTTTAAACATTACAAAAGTGGCTTTTGCATGAGAAAATATTAAGTAAAAACCTGGGTCCTATCCTCTTATGGTAAAGCAGCACAAGGCAGCAGCAACGGCAGTGAGCATCTGCTAGATGGCGCTGCCAATATTCCGGTGCCATATCATAGAGTCAAGACTTAGGTAAACTGTTAGAGTTAGGGTGAGAGTTGGGGTTACGGTGAGGGTTGGCGTTTGGGGTTAGGGTGAGGGTTGGGGTTAGGGTGAGACTTAGGGTTAGGGTGATGGTTACGGTTAGTTCAAGGGTTCGGCTAACATTATCAGCTTAGAACTTCTCTCACATATCGGCAGCCCTGTAAAATATCGGCAGCGCCATCTAGCGGTTGGAGGCCGCACTGCAGCCGCAGACCTGTCCCGACACCATAACAGGATAGATCCAAAACCTGTTTAAACATCTTTGGAACTAGCAGGAAATGCAGATAGCATACTTTAGTCAGTAGATCTGGTTTGCTGGCAGAGCCCTCAAGTGCAGATAGACTACTACTAAGCAAGTTTTTGTGCTCTGAGAATTTTATTGAAAAAAAAACTCACACTGTGACACAGTATCAATTAAACTCTATTTGATGCAACAAAGAAAAAAGTGTTTAAAATAGTGTTTTATAATACAATGGTTGTGTTAATAACACAATCACACAGTAAGGAGGTTTTCCAGCCTTGAAAAAAAAAAACATTGAATACATTGCGTTATGACAATAATGCCTGTGAGCTTCCTTTGATGACCCTTATTAAGTGCAGCAATCACCTCCTCTAATTACCCAGGTCCTTTTCTTATTTATAAAAAGTGTTAGGAAATGCCTGGTATTAAACGTGAAAGCAGCTATTAATCAAACCTTTACACCATCTTTAACTCAGGCGTGATGCTGGAGATTATCATAAATCTACTGTGATACTAACAGAAGAATAATGAGTTCAGTAATGATATCACTGATCTTCATAATGATTTTAACCAACAAAGAATGGCTGAGATTTATTGCTAATAATGTGGTACAGGAACCCCTTCATTATAACCTATAGGTGCTCTTCATTACATTGATGAGGGAGAGGAACTATACAGCAAGGCATTTAATTTCTCATACTGGTAACTGATAAATAATTATCGTAATTTTCCCCTAAAGGCCAAGGGCCATATTCTATTAGCTACTTGCAAATGCCTTGAACTCATAAATTTGGCTTCGGGTGTTTTTTTTAAATAAATGTTTATATGCATTCTATTGACTTAAGAATTCATTAGTGCCAATAAGTAATATTTGCTGAATATGTAGCAATTCTTAAGAGTGATTTTGAGTGTGTATAAATTTACGAATTGGGCAATAGAATCGGGCCCCATGACCCTTAAAAAATCCCATTTCTTTACTAATAGGTCAATGATATGACTTTACAACAATTAACATAAATCAAGCAAAATAAACATGCCCAGTGATGCGACAATAAATGAGTTGGGAATGCAGACATAAATCTTAACTTTCTATTTTGTTATGTAAATACATTAAGTTTAATGCACACAATAAGTCACCAGATTATCTGCACAAGAGCTATTTGCAAAAATTCCTTCTAATTCATTGTGCTCTGCATACGGTGTATGTGACAATTAGCTAAATAGTTTTCATTAAAACTAGAACACTATAAGCAAAGGGATTAAATATTCTAATAACCAACTTACTAATTGACTTCCTGATTAATTAGGTAGCAAACTAATTTGTCGTTGAGGCGTTGAAAACAATGGAGCCGTAAAAACTCTGCAGTGTTAAAGGTATATTCAGATGTGATCTGTTCAAGATATGATTTATAAATGTAGCAGGCATGATTAATTATATTCTTGTAGCTTAACCTCCAATTAAAGCAGTAAACTCAGCACTGTAATGCAAAGTCCCACACACACACACATATATATATATATATATATGTGTGTGTGTTTATATATATATATATATATATATATATATATACATATATACATATATATATATACATATATATTTATATATATATATATATATAGAAATATATACATATATATATACATATACATATATATATACATACATAAACATATATACATAGATATACATATATATATATATATATATATATATATATACATACATATATATATATATATATATATATATATATATATATATATATATATACATATATATACATACATATATATATACATATATATATATATATACATATATATATATATATATATGTATATACATATAAATAAATATATATATATTTATGTATATATATAAAAACATATATATATATATATATATATATATATATATATATATATATAATTGGTGGAATTGCTCTTTGTAGTAGTTATTGTTTGTGTAAAGATTTTACAACATAAATAGTAAAAAATATCCCTTGCACTATAGTCCCCTTATAGAAGGTCAACCCCTGGATATGGTCATTTATTTCTCTCTGAGTAGCAGTGAATGTACAGTATTCCAGATGAGTAATCAGAGTATTGCTTCTGACTTGTACCTCTCAAAAGCTTGTCACTCTAAAAATGTTTGTCCTATAAAAAAGGTATCACTTTATACTGCAATACTCTGGTTATTCTTTATACCCTATCTATCTAATTGTCTGTGTGTGTGAATGTTTGTGTAGATAGATGTAGATATAGTTACGTAATAATAACACTCAAATCACAGCATTTATACACCTACACAAACCTTTATATATATATATATATATATATATATATATATATATATATATATTTATGTGTGCGTAGATAGATACATAGAGGGAGAAAAAAAAAAAAATATATATATATATATATATATGCAGATAGATGTATCTTTATATATATATATATATATATATATATATGTATATATATATATATATATATATATATATATATATATATATATATATATAGTGTATTAAACGATCTATAACATGTATAAGGTATTACTTATTCTAATTATTTTTTTACTACTGGGATTTTAAATATAAATGGTATTTCTCTATTACAGCTAATTCTTTTTGTAGGTATTGTTGCAAAGCATATTCACTTTAGGTTTCTTTTAGCTAAGTGACAGGAGGATGGCTGGCATTGGGCACAGTGTCATTCTATTAGCATATAAAGCAGTGCTGTTGTTCCCAGGCACTGGGCTCTGCCTGGCCCTGCCTGGCCCTGTCCTGTAGAAAGCCTTTCGCCTTATGGCAGATCATTCTCTAAGTGAATAGAGATGAAGGCAGGGATATTAAGAGACTCTATAAAACATCCAGGACACAATTGTGTGATTGATGGAGGACAAAGTAGGAACAGCAGGACAAGGGATCCTGGGAGAAGCAACCCTGTCAATTCAAGAAAGCCATCTCTGGAAGCAGCCTCTCCTGGAGGAGTCTGCAGTCTATTTGTATGAGTAATCAGCTGGGCCCCCTCTCTGTCAGCCGTGTTTACTCACTGATTTTCTCAACAAGACAGCCATTGACACTGGATGGATGGGGCTAATCTGGCGCAGAACTGGTGGCTTTGCTGAGGCTACAGGTCGGGGGGACGAGGCTGCAGGTGCCCAGACCCCCCAGCTAATCTCCAGGCACCAATCCATCATCCCCTATTGACAAGGAGCAGACAGATCCACCCTGGGCAGTGAATGGCACAGTATATATATTAAGCATGAAAAAGGCCCATTACATCTAGTTAGTGTCACCAGATGACTGTGGGTGCTAAATGGTGCTAATAAAATAATTATACAGTCAATAACACTGAAACAACAGCAAAATAAAAAGCATATGGTTTATAGAAAATAAGACAGACATATAAATGACCTATTTCGTTCCCTCCCTAGATGTGTGTGTATCTATCTATCTATCTATCTATCTACATCTATCTATTATTTGCTCTCTCTGTATATATTCATATAAGCACAATATATACAGAGAAACAGAGAGATTTCCCAATAAAATCCATTATGAGGCCATGAGTATTTGGGTATAAACGCAATAGGTTTACATGCGTGTTAAAATAAATATTGCATCTATCAGTTTTATTGTGTGTCTCTAAATACAGAAACACAATTTCATATTAATTAACTAATCTTATTTAATTCAAATCTTATTATAACTCTAAATAATATTGCATTAAAAACTCCCAAAATTTTTACAGTGAGGTATAATGTATTGTTAGATTGTATTTCTTCATTGTTTAATTACTGGAAAACGATACTTAATGAACCGTAACTTAAGTTGATTTCCCTATCTATCTATCTATCTATCTATCTATCCATCCATCTTACTCTGTTCTGTGTCTAATATAGGTTCTAAAGTACATAAGAACATTTATAAATATTACACATACTGTAAGAAAACCACCAAATAAATAAATCCATCCATCCAACCATCCATCCATCCATCTATCTATCTGTCTATCTATATAACTATATATGTATGATTTTGTTTCCATGCGTAATAATGTATTTACGCACAAGGACACCAGGATATTGTGGTTATACTGTATTTGTGTGATGTGCCTCTGAACATCAATACAGCATCCTGGCCTTTGCTTATCCATACAGGGATGCTGCTTCACTCCTAATATACCAGTAATATGCAGTTTATTTGTGATTCTGCAGTATTCTAGGAAAGGCAAGCAAATATTTATTTTAGAAAGAGTTGGACTGTACACTAAAAGAAGATGTAAAGGAAGAAGAGATCTGAGCTCCTGCTGGCGCCCAGGGGCTGTGGAATTGTACAAAATGACAGCCTCAGATTGGAAATGTCTTTCACCTAAACTGTCATATTTCTAACTTGACACTCTGGTGGATGGAATTGAGAGAGACATTGTAAAGTGGCTGCAAGGGGCTGCCACATATACAAGGGGTGCACAGCCTGCTGCCCATCCAGCCCTGGCACTAGTATGCAGGTGGGTCCCCCCCACCCCCCCATCTCTTGCCTTCACCAAACACTAATTGCTCAGCTCCCTTCCTCTACACACCTCCACTAATTTCCCATTTCTTATTCTGCTGGTAGCTGCAAGGCGTCTGAAGGAATACTGCAAATTCTCTTAGCTACAGCATGAATATAGTGTGCGATGTCCATCAAGTCCTCTGAAAGGGTCGTTTGCTAAATTAGCAGCTTTGCTGTATAATCAGGTATTCGCCACTGAGGCCAATGTGCAGCCCTGCTTAACCAGGTGAGATTTCAGCATCTAATGGGCTGGGAGGTATGACACAGATACTAAATTATCAATTAAACCTCACAAATAGCATTCGATTTCGATTCCAGGTCACACATAGGTTATTAAGAAAATTTGCACTGAGCAGAACATTTAATGTTTTTTTTAAACAATAAAGTAATTTATTGCAAGATGTCTCATTTATACTATATCATGTTTCCATTGGATATTTTATTCAATGCTGTATTTTGGAAAGGAGAAACCATTAACAAATAAGGCATATATTCTTTAAATACTCTTTTGGAAAGGGAACCTACCTAAATGAAAGGATAAGCAACAAGCCCTACTCTCTAACAGCTCCAACAGATTTTTAGATAAATATATTTTTTTCAGGTCAAATATTTGTTTTGGAGCAATTTATTATATATTCATTTTCCATACAAAAAAATAAATTTCATCCAGTAGAATATGGAAATGCTGATAAACAAGAGGCTCTAACAACATTTATACAAGTGGCTGTATGGGATTGCTATCTGACTAAGTATAAATGCATCTTGTATTTCTTAAGCATAATTCTATATCACTGAAATATTTTCCACTTAGGTATATCAATTGTGACATATTTAAGATTTCAATACATTTTTAGCCAGTAAAGGAAGATGCAAAATTGGCCATTCTACATTTTAGAAATGGGGAATATCTAATGAGCTACTGACATGTCTGGAATTTAAATGCACACCCTCCACATTCAGATGGAAGTTGATATACCACCAAAGAGATGTAGCTGTAAATGTAATGCTATATATATTTACTAATGTTTAGTTCCATCAAGCTTATTGTGCATTTAACATGTTAAAGGACCACTGTGCAATAAAGAAAAATAGAGTTGAGTCTAAGAGCATGATTTATTAGTAAAAGGGCACAGTTGATCCAGCTTTCAGGAAGTGATGTAACAAAGACAAAATGGATTCCTATATTCATAATAAAAAAATCTGATTTTCCTACAAATGGCTTATACAGCTGCTAAGGTTATTATTTTATTACATACTTTACAAGCAAGTGATAATTTTCCAAAATCAGATGTTTAAAAATTAAATGTTTAACCCTTTTGTTGGTTAGGAAAATGGTAAACAAAGTGCTACTCTGAAGGCTGCAATGGTTATTGTATACTAGTCACTTGCCCGTCAAAAATGACGGCATAATATTGTCTTAAAAATTGTGTCTTCTGTTTGTTTGTGCGCCCTCTCTCTGTGTACCCTCTCTCTCTGTCTCTGTGCTCACTCTCTCTGTCTGCACCTTCTCTCGCCTTCTCTCTTTCTCGGCTTCCCTCCTTCTATCTCTACCCCCTGCCTCTCCTTCTCACTCTTTCTCTCTCTCTCCTTCTCTCTCTCCCTCTCGTTCTCTCCCTCTCCTTCTCTCTCTCTTCTTCTCTCTCCTTCTCTTTCTCTCTCCTCACACTTTCTCTCCCTTTCCCTCCTCCCTTCTCTCTCCTTCCCTCCTCTCTCCATCCCTCCCCATCCTTCTCTCTCTCTCCCTCCCTCTCCCTCTCTCTCTCTTCTTTTCTCTCTCTCTCTCTCTCTCTCTCTCTCTCCCTCTCCTTCTCACACTTTCTCTCCCTCCCCTCCTTCATTCTCTCCCTCCCCCTCCTTCTCGCTCTCTCTCTCTCTCCTTCTCTCTCTCTCTCTCCTTCTCACACTTTCTATTCCTCACCCTCATTCCTTCTCTCTCCTTTCCTCCTTCTCTCTCCCTCCCCCCACCTTCTCTCTCCCTCACCCTCCTTCTCTCTCCTTCCCTCCTCTCTATCCCTCTTGCCCTTCGGCACCCATTGTGGGCCTCGCAATGCGCTGTGCGCATCTCGCATCTTACACGTGTTACACACAAAATTGCAGTACAACAACTATATTAGTGATGGGGATCAATGCTTTTGTAAGTGCTATTATGTGGTTGACAGTCCCTGCAAAGCTTAGTAAGTCTATGGATAAGCTATCTCCTAGATTCTCCTCTTTCTATCTGTATGTTTAAATCTGTATTGTAATCATCCTTCCAAATCATATTGTCACAAACCAGGAAACTATAAACTCATAAACCGTCTATCAAGTGAAAGCACTTTGGATAAAAGTGTATACAAATGTGAATACAATATTTTATTAAGCATCACAGAGCCTGCAATGGCAATATCCTCAACAGAAAATACACATACTCATTGTGATCTTCTTCCCAGCCCTTGCAAAGATTAGTAAATGTAGGGGGTTGTGAATGAGACTGCAATTTACAAATAAATATAGAGTAGATAGTTGGGGAGTGATTTGTGAGAGAGTGATATGCTATTTGTAGAAGAGAAATAAGACTTTGTTCAGGAAGATAAATATGATTTTCCCACTTCAGAGAAGTCAATGGTGTGTATTTATCAAGTAGCGACAGAAGTGGGGATAATTAGGTGGAGTTAAATAACCCCATTTCCTTTACTTTCTATTGGAGCAATAGTTACAGGTTATTCCCACTTGATAAACAGCTCCATTAGAAAACACAGGAAATGGAGGTATGTATTATTTAGCTTGGCTTAACTTCGTTAGTCCCACTTTTATCCCCGCTTGATATATATAACCCAATAAATATTGCAAGAAAGGTTCACAAAGATGGCATATTGACTACCAAGGTATTAGGCCATAATGCATCAGGATTGTCAAACAGATTCATATGTGAATGAAATTGGAGGAAGCCAACATGCTTCTCATTGTACATTAGAGACTTAAATGAGCTCATCTTTGCGCCACAAAGCAGTTCTGCATATTATAGGGCGGGAATTAAACAATTATTTGACAATATGTGATATCACTACTCTATATCTAAAAAAAAAGCAATAGCCTGGTGTGAGTTTAGTTGTAGACAAGCCCATCACCAAATTAATTTCTCCTGGAAAACCTGAGATAGTCAATCACAGCTGGGTCAAACACAGAATTGGGTTCCTTTATTACTCCTCATGGTACATCCCTTTGGTTGGAATACATATGTATGCAGGACACATTAGATCGCTTTACTTTGGACCAAACACCTTAATAAAACATTAAAAAAAACTTCCATATAATTTATGAGCATCTGGTGCTAATGTAATGATCAATACAGCATATTCTTCCTCGATTGTTTCTTACAAATCCACACTCACTGACTTAAATATATCCACAGTTCTTTCTTTTACCAGCATAGCAGCCGTTATTGAGTGAACTGTTTTGGGGGTTTAGGTTATGTTTGGGAAAGAAATTGTCATTGTCACAAACTGTATGTTAATGTATATATTATGACTCTATTATTATATATTTTAAATTATGTATTAATCAATTTACTGGCCAGTAATAGAGTTAAAGTACAAGTGAAAAATATCAAACTTCTTTTTTGTGCTTTCATGTAGAACATTGTCAAAGGCCCATTGTAGTCCAATATGTTTATTATGCTATTTAAAACAAAAAAAAACTCTATTGATAAGTCCCGGCCATGTCCATTTTAGTCTACAAATACATCCCATCTGTAAATATATGTTTCTTGTCAAGTAGGTGGGAACCTTAAAGGCTAAGATTAGCTAACTGGCAATCAGTGAATTGCTATTTGCACATTTGTACCAGACAATTCATTCTGTTTATCTGCAGTACAAGCAATATTGTGCTTTGGAAGATAAGCCTTGGAAGTTGGGAAGTCTTTTTAAGAAAACAATAGAGACGAGGATGCTTGCAGATAATTGCATATAACAGATGGTAAATTAAAGGTTGATTTTTCCTTTTCAATGTTCTAATAACATTTTGCCCGTTACCTATTTTATCAAATCTAGTACTGAAAATTTAAAATGTGGCACTACACTGTCCCTTATAATTATTTATTATTCTCATTCTTTATTTTTAACAGGCCAACATATTCTGCAGCACTATACACGGTTAAGTACAAGGTAAAAACAGTTTTAATGCAATAGAAATGAATACATTGAGCTAAGAATCTAGCATACCAAGTGCTTTCCTAAACCACCTTACAAGATTAAAACTCACAGACATATTATCTACTTGCAAATGCCTTAAACTCATAAATTTGGCTTCAGGTTTTTTATATAAATGTTTATATGCATTCTATTGACTTAAGAATTAATTAGTGCCAATAAGTAATATTTGCCGAATATATAGCAATTTTAGGAGTGATTTTAAGTGTGTATAAATGTACGAATTTGGCAATTGAATCAGGCCCATACAATCTAAAGGGTTTAGGTGTGGTACAGGAGGTGGTAGATGCATTGCGCATATTAAGGATGAAGATGATAAGCTTCTTTAAACAGATGCATTTTTAGTGAGGGTTTGAAGGTCCCTTTAACCTTGTTATTTTTTTTGTGTATTTTGTTCTACCACCAGTTTAGAAGACCAGTGTCCTGTTGTGCATGTCTAAGAGACTGTTAGAAAGGTGTAATACTGGCCTGACATAGCAAAAAAATAGAACAGAAATGGAAAAAGACAGGGGGCACAGTAATGATGGAGGCAACTAATGCTAGACGTATCTCGGTGTTGCCACCCCTCCTCAGCATTTATGTGAAGATCAGTGGTTTCTTTTTGTGTGTGTGTGCTGGAGGATCATATACCCAAGGGGTCCCTGGCTGAATTGTGCACGTTTCTCTTTGCATTAGCAAAGCCCAAAGTCATCCAGTTTGTGCTAATCACCACAATTAGTCCAGAATTATCACCGGACTCTGACAGACGTTCCTTGTAACTCTCTTTTATTTCCAACAGCCCTAATCAGCAGCTCTCATTACAAACGCTGATTAAACTGCAAATTATCCAGCAGTGGCCCTGTTCCCGTCTACCAGCAGCTCGTTCAATATCAATTAAGGCAGCAAGCAGCAAATCTGCAGCCTCTGAGAGCTTCCAACTGCCTGATAGTGGCACTTATTAGTTTGGAAAACTAGGAAAATACTAATAATCAACAACCAAGGGAAAGGAAACCTAACCATAGACCTGACTGAGTAAAAAAAATACACATCCCAGCTCCTGAAACGTTCAATTACATAGAGAGTCCCAGTGGCTGTGGGTCTGGCTGGTGACAGCCCAGTTATACTAGGGGTCAAGGAGCAGGTAGGAAGTAAAACTGTATTAGATAAGCTAATATCTGCAGCTTATTGAAGTCAGTTTGCTTTATAATGAATCGCATTAAGGCATATAAAAATGTGAAATCTAACATCATTAGGTCGTTCCGGCTTCATTTCTAATTGACGCCTTTTCTTATTTGACCTCCTTTCCCTCTAAGTGAAATGGGAGCTAATGACAGTTGATTTTATTTATTTATAATCCCAAATTGCATTTAGATACGCACATGGATAAGCACTGTTTGTTTATTAGCAATGAGGAAACAAGGGTGGAAAAACCTTTATGAAGAAATATGGTAACTATTACGTTAAATTATGTTATTCAAAGGATTGGTTAATGCCCCATCTGTAAGGCATATCTAAGCTTCCCTGTTTTTACCTTTTTCTAATCTAACACAAGCTGCTAATATCAGATACACATTACATGGAGTCATTCTATACACATACAGATTTACAAATAAATCTTGTTTTTTACACCCGCGGAGCTGCTTGCATAAGCATAGGTGTACCTACCAATAGAAACACTGCATTTGGGTATGGATTTTAATTTTTCAATAACCTTCAAGCCAGGGGCAGCTCAACACAGCAGTGTCTGGCTCCTCCTGCTTCCATGTGCAGAGGACTACACATCCCTTGATTCCTTCCTGAACAAATTGCTACAATGTATTAAAATGTATTAGCTGCCTGTGATTGGCCAAAACAAATTATGAATGTTATGCAAATTTTAACAGGGATATCAAGGAGTGTTAACTCACAAAAGCAACAGCTTGCAAACATCAGGGTGAGTTTGTTAATGTTTTTTTTTGTTATTTGTTCATGCAAAAAAAATGTTTCCATAAACTACTGAACCTCCTCTGTGAGATACATTCATAATCCAGGAAACTTAAATATGCCTTTAATGGGCGTCTAAATGCAATAGATGAGATTTAATATGAAAAAAATGTAAAGTTATGCACCTGGGAAGGAAAAATAGCCATGCAATTTATAATCTTAATGGAGCAAATCTAAATAATCCCGAAATTGAAAGGGATTTATGAGTGTTTGCGCCAAACAACTATGTAACAGTGCTCTATGCCAAGCAGCAACTGCAAAGGCAAGTAAAATATTAGCATTTATTGAGAAGGGTATAGAAGCAAGGGAAGCAAATATACTTCTGCCACTATACAAATCCCTAGTACGCCCTCATTTGGAATATGGAGTACAATTTTGGACATCACTTCATAAAAAGGACATATTAGAGCTGGAAAAAGTACAGAGAATGGCAGCAAAACTAATAAGGGGAATAGAGGGGCTAAGTTATAAAGAAAGACTAACCAAATTAAACTTATTTTCTCTAGAAAGAAAAATGTGTATACAAGGGGATATGAATGCGTCAAGTGAACATTTTGTGCCAAGAGGTTTTCAGCTGACAAGAGGACATCTCTTGAGGTTAGAAGCAAAGCTACTCCACCATAAAGAAAGAAAAGGGTTCTTCACAGTAAGGGTGGTTAATCTGTGAAATTCTCTACCAGAGGAGGTGGTGACAGCGGATTCGTTAACTTTAAAAAAGAATTGGATATATTTTTAAATTAAAAGGGCATTTAGGGCTATCATGGCTAACTAGAGAAAGAGTATTGATCCAGGGAGGAATCCAATTGCCAGTATCTGGGGTCAGGAAGGAATTTTACTTTTTTCCCCTTTTGAAACAATTGTCAAAGTTTCAATTGTTTTTTTTTCTTTCTTTTTTTTCATTTGCCTTCCTCTGGAGCAATTGTCAATTAACAATTAATCCACATATTATATAGATCAGAGGAGGTCTAAAAAAAGGTTGAACTTTATGAACTAAACATCTGTTTTCAACCTGAATTACTATGGGCCTCATTCTATTAGCGGCCGCAGCCGTTGCGGGGCTGCAAGGACCGGCCGCAAGCTATTCTGCTATTCTATTCCCCTCCGGCCGGGGATTCCGGCAGGCTTGCGGCCGGTGCCTTGCTATCTCTTGCGGCCGCTCGCGCCGGAGGAAATCCTTTGATCTTAAACGGCCGCAAGGAAATCGGCCGTAAGAAATTCCTATTTGCAATTCAATTGCTCCGGGAACCCTCTCTGCAAGGCTAAAAGCGAGCCGCAGCTTACTTGCAGGAAAGAGGTCCCGCTAGCACCAATTAAGCACATAAAATAGCCCAAATAAAGCCATCCTGCACTTTGCAGAGTCTATAAAGTGATATTCGGTGTTAGCAAAAATAGCACATAATTACCCTATACTCAAATCCGTAAAATATATATTTTTTAATATCCGTAAAATATCCATGTAAAAAGTCCAGAGGGCTTGGAGCACCTCAGACCCGCCCATGCCGCAGCCGGCAAATAAACAGTTAATTTGAACTTGGGTTTGGGCTGATGTGCAAGCTTAAGAGTGGGTTACTTTCGAATCATGATGTCCCCCAATATGATCCCTAGCATTAACAGAGCTGTACAGTGCAGGCTTGAATTTATTTTTGCGTTTTTAGATTTCTGAGCTTATGGCCGGTTCCAAGATATGCGGCTGGCCGTAAGAGGAGATCCTTGTGGGGCCGTATAATAGAATCGCGAGTTAACAGATCCCCCACAAGGAATCGCAGCCTTACGGACGATTTACGGCCGGTAATAGAATGAGGCCCTATGTAACTATGTCATTTATGTCACTAAGTCAATGCAAAAGTATTATTAGGGTTTTTAAATATTTTACTGTAAAAAATCAGGAAAGAAATTCTAGGTGTTTACTCAATACAATATAGGGTGCTACTGACAGGTAACCCATATGGATTAAATTTTTTTAGTGTTGGTAAAGAACTCTTATTAAAACTTACCTGATTCTAAAAATAATTATAAAAACGTTTTTGTCAAAAAATTTTATTGATGGACATAGAAAAATGTTGGACAAAACCACTATTATACAAAATAGGTAATAGGCTGAATACTAGCAAAGTGTTAGGCGCACCAAATAGTCAAAAATAGAAAAATAAACACTTTTAAAGCTAGTAACTGAATAATAATATTAATAATCAAGGGATGAAATAGTGAATTAAAACATAACTTTTATTATTTATTATAAAATAATATTGCAAAATCCAAAAGTGATGATTAAAATATAAACATAAACACTCTCAATGTAGAAAATATTGTCCAAGGACCAATTCAGTGCTGAATTTTAGAGTACTTACAAAGTATCAGTTATATTATGTATCACTGTATAAAACTAGTCATAGTCTCACAAAACATATATTGTTACTTTTCATAGCCAAAATGCAAAAATTGCAATAATAAGCAAAACTATCTCCAAGGTAAAAGAGCCACAGGAGAATAATACATTTACTGTTTGATATGCCCTTATAAACACAATACCAGAGGGATCCAAAAATGCAATAATTTATGTAATAAAGTGAGTACTACCATCTCAAATCCATAGTAGTTGACCAATATTATTATCCTTTTATTTCACCAATCATTCCCACAATTGTCTAGTTTGTCTGACCCTTGACTCTATGGTAAAAGTCTACAATATAACAACTGACAACTGTACCATAAATGGGACCACCATTATTGTTGATCAGGGAGCAGTTTCCTTAATATGTCAATTTGTTATGCCCATAATATGTTTGCAATCTAAAACATGCTAAAACATGATAAGATGTGAATATACGTATAAGTTGAACCTCCTTTATAGTAAGTACAGGGATATTTTACAATATTATGCACAGTATAATGTATCTATAATAAAGTATCCACAGTATAGTACTTGACAACTCTATTCTAGATGGGCCCACTGTTATAGTCAACCAGGGAGTTATTTCTTACTATATTTCTTACTATTATTATGCCCACATAATAAGATATGTTTGTAGTCCAAATTACAATTATAAACAAAATCTGTATCAATTAAAATTAAAACTTGATATTTATTTGTTACTCATATGGAGGCTCAGCATTCTCATCCTATCAAAAAATGACAACACATATATGTCAACTAATTAGTCCTCTTTAACTGATTAACAACTACTGACTTCCACCTACCTACAATATGTATTCATGTTGGTGTGTCCATGTTCTCACATTCATCCAGAGTTTCAGCATCTTGGAAGGCACTTGAAGTTGGGCAGCACCTTTATCAGTACCGATATGTAAACTAAGTGGCCATTACATGTTTATTTCTTTAAGTTAAAGTTAAATACTTATAAGCAGCATGTAAACTGAATAAATTAAAAATAGAAATGGTGTTTCTATCATATAGGAGCCGTCGAAATTTGGCTGCTTTGAGGCTCCTGAGTGATGTCTCTTATGCAATTACATTTAGTGACTTTAACACAACTAATATATAAAACTTGCCTTTCCTTTATGTACAGTGTTGTGTAAGTAATAATTTAACATATTTTCCATGCACCTTTCAGAGTTTCTGTTACTAAAAAACGGTTCATCTTTGTAAGAGAAAAAGTAGAAAAACATGTTAACAAAGATATACCTATAATATAAATGTAATCACAATCTATATAACAAATATAAATAATGAATAAATCACTGCTAGTTATTATACCTAGCAGTTGTAAATGTGTTAACAACACTGACATTGGCCAGTCTGTGTATACCTGGATAAAATACTGAGTAAGGGGACACTGGTGAGTAGCTCTAATGCAATTTTACGCACATTTGTGAAACAAAATTGCAAAGCAATGTACCCCTACTCTACCATCAACGTCTGTGCATTAAATTTAACAAGAATGTTTACGGACCCAAATCAATGAAAATCCTATGTGGAATTGAAGATGCTCACTGGGAAATGCTTTTAACATACTTATGCATTGCATTCTGTTTCATGGACCAATTTACAGATGATGGAAACATGTCCTTTACATACGAAAAACAGGAGCGTCTCTCAGTTACATGTCTTATAATAGCCAAAAAAATATTTACAAAATAAAATAAAAATAAAATAGTGATTTTTTTTTGTTTTTAAGGATTTTATGAACAGAACCTTAATCTTGAAATTCAAACTTGGGATAAATGTGAGGAAAGGCTTTCAGAATGAGCCATTGTTAACATGAGCCTTAAAGGTATATGCAAGTGAGCTGGATTATGAGTGCATCTGATAGAGAATTAGTAGTGTATGACAAAAAAAATGTTTGCATGAAAAAATACCAGAATAAACATTTAAACAGTTACCCTAAAGTTTGCTGAATTTCTTGCATTTGCACACTGTGTTCTATCAATTTTGACACTCCCTGAAAATCCCAGCGAAAATTAGCATAACTAATACATTGTATCCTTTTGGTCCGTGAATTGAGCTGCAGCTTTCCTTTAGATTTCTGTAATACCCAGAACAAGGTCTGTGTCCTGTCATTCACTGACTGTTTTATCTACATACCAGGTGATACTTCCCCAGCCCCAGTGATTTGCCCCTGTAACCCCCCTCCCCAGCCCCAGTGATTTACTCCATCACCTCCCCCAGCCCCAGTGAATGACCCCTGAGATCTCTCCCAGCCCCAGTGAATTGCCCCATTACCTCCCCTAGCCCCAGCAAATTGACCCTGAGATCTCTCCCAGCCCCCAGTGAATTGCATGGACTCACTCACACAGAGACCCATGCACTCACACAGAGTCATTTTTACTTGAATGTGGATTTATGGTCCTTTAAGGACCCAGTGTTTCAGCCTCATCCTCATGGCTACATACAGCATTGCTGATTGGCTGCATAGCTGGGCATGCTCACATGGACAGGGTACACTTTTAGAAAATGAACCGTCTCAGGAGCATAACTCAATCCTGGGGTTGTAAACAACACCTGCAACAGTTATTTTTTTTTAATGCAAAGCTAGAAAAACATAGTGCATGCAAAAAAATGTAATCACAAACTAATAATTCCCTTCTACAGGAAGCACTCAGCTCACTTGCATATACCTTTAATCTAGTGTAAAGGATTGTTATATTAACAAAATTCAATCAAAAGGTTCATTTTAGTTTTAAATTACTTTTATTGATTGCATAGCAAGTGCTAATTGCAATTAAACACTCAAACTATAGTCATAGATTAACTTATTAGTTGGGATGGAATAATTGTTTGAATAAAAAGACTTACATAATTTGGTTTGAACTGTATTAAGATTAAATTTTTTTGCTGCCAAATCAAAGTAAAAAATTATAAATGTATGTTTTAGAGTGTTCTTTTTTGCTTTAATCTTTTTGTGGCCTCTCTTAATTCTTGTGTGTGTATGTCTGTATGTATGTATATATATATATATATATATATATATATATATATATATATATATAAAACAAATAAGTTAGAGGCGCTCATCGGAGAACGAACTAACCTTAATAGGTTAGTTCTATGGACATGATAACCCACTCTGAGAGCAACCTCTTTGAGCTCACTTGTACCATTCACAGGGAGAAATATCCTGTAGTATATCAGTCTGGTCTCACTCAAGAGAGTGACCCAGCCCCGAAATACCAGGCAATTCTACCCTTAACAGTAGAAACAGCAAACCACAGATGCGTTTCGTCCTTCATTGGGCCTCACCAGTGAGGGGCAGTTGTACTCCCTATGGCACAGTGAGCTAAGACTCCACGTCTGGAGTCTGGAGTCCCCTTTACCTCTTAGGGAGACTAAACCCTAAGGGTAATTTACCTAAACATATATATATATATATATATATATATATATATATATATATATATATATATTGTGACACGTTCCTCTGAGTTTGTGCCCAAGTTTCAGGCCCCTTTATGGCGGATCACAATATAAGAGGCTATACACTTTTCGAAGTTTTAGTTAAAAATTATCTAGTGATATAAAAATAACAAGCTAAACGAATAAATGAAAATAATAAGCCTAGCCACCACTGACACAAGATGCAAGTCTTTGAAAAAGGCTGACAATGAGCGCCAAAGGAGCTCATTGCCAGGCCCACAAAAGCGAGAGGCCAGCAAGACTTTGAAACAGGCTCGACATGAGTGCCGTGATCAGCGCCGAAGCTTACGTCTTTAAAAGCTGAAATTTCGTTTAAGCCTGTAACTCGGAAACCGTCGGAAAACCGCCAAAAGATGCCAATTAATTAAAGAAATACCTCACACATAACAGGGGGAGAGGCAGGGAGCCTGTGAGTAAGGTTGCAAGCTTCAGGTTCAGGGTTCTTTCTGGAGGATCTCACTTTGAGATACCTTGGTCTTGACAAATGGTATAATAGATGAGTGAGACAAAAGTCTTATAATTGTAGGTCATAGCAGAAAAAGCTATGCGCAAAATTAATTTTATGGTCCTACATTGAATGCACTTAGCACCAGACAAACTGCATAAAATATACCAAGGATGTTGTCACGGACCCCTTTTCTAGTTCCTGGATCACTGGACTATGTGCATAAACACATACATTTTAGTGTAATCTGTTTTATCCCATTGTTTGCCAGATAACATTTATTTACTCTAGTTTTGGTCTGGACCACTAGACATGGAGACAGCATTATGTGTATTTGGAGGTTGGCCTATTGTCCACAGGTGACAGACAGGATACCAGGGCGCCAGCTTATTAGACCCCATGTGGAGTCAATCTCCTGTTTTTGTCTGACACTCCCTGTCATTGTTGTGTTGTATACCCCTCTGTGTCCAACCCCTTTAAATATTGTTGACTTTTCAGAAATAAATCTGGTCACTGCTAAAACTTATAGAAATGGTATGTTCTCTTATTTGCTCCTGGTGGCTGCAATACTGATCCTATCTCCACCCTGCAAGTAACTGATTCCTCATGGAGAGACCCTGACTGATACAGAAGCCAGATATCAGGGTACTGGTGCCGAGATTTCCAAGAACCCAAGGGTCCTTGTGGGTAGTTAACCTGTAGTCTATAGCAGGTGACCCTGGGCAGTAATAGCCCTACCCCCAGACCCAGTAGTGGAGCTAGTGCATAGGGGAACCCAGTGAAAACAATTAAAATGTATTAAATATATAGAACAAATAAATATATAAATATGTGGGTCTGTGTCTATATATACAGTGTATATATATATATATATATATATATATATATATATATATATATATATATACTAGGAAATTGCCCGTCAAAAAATGATGGGATTAAAATCCCTCCTCCTCTGTGTCTGCTCCCCCCTCTCCCCTGTGTCTCCTTTCTCCCTCTCCTGTGCCTCCTTTCCCCCTGTCCCTTTCCCCCTGTCCCTCCCCTGTGTCTCATTTCCCCCATCTCCCTCCCCTGTGTCTCCTTTCACCCCTCTCTCCCTCTCCTGTTCCTCCTTTTCCCTGTGTCTCCTTTCCCCCCTCCCTTCCCGCCCTTGTGTCTCCTTTCTCCCTCTCCCTCCTCTCCCTCCCCTGTGCCTCCTTTCCCCCCTCCCTCTCCTGTATGTCCTTTCCCCCTTCTCCCTCCCCTGTGTCTCCTTTCCCCTCATCTTCCTCTGTGTCTCCTTCCCCCCTCTCCTGTTCCTCCTTTCTCGATCTCCCTTTCCCCCTCTCCCTTTCCACCCTTGTGTCTCCTTTCCCCCTCTCTCTTTTACACCCCTTGTGTCTCTGTTCCCTCCTCCCTTGTGTCCTGTACCTGGATGCGACCCTGCCAGCAGTGCGGCACTCATCTCCTCAGCTGCTCCCGTCCTCCAGCCGGATCTACTTTATGGATCAAGCCGTGCATTGCGCATGCCCATCCCGGCTGCGCAATGTGCGCCTTGATCCAGAAAGTAGTTCTGGACGGAGGATGGGAGCCGCAGCGGAGAAGTGCGGTGCTGCTGGCAGGGTCAAATCCAGGTATGTGCTTGAGCCACAGCAGGCCATAAGGGGTTACAGGGGACCCAAGGGAGGTCCGCAGAGGCCATAAGGGGCTGTGGGGGCCACAGGGGCCCCTGGGAGCCACAGTGAGCCATAAGGAGCTGTAGTGGACCCACAGGAGGTCTGCGGGGGCATCAGGGCCTGATGGGGGCCCATGGGGCCTGGCGGGGGCTACAATGAGCCATAAGGAGCTGCAGAGGACCCACTGGAGGTCTGCAGGGGCCATAAGGCCATGGGGGCCACAGGGGGCCCCTGGGCCATGTGGGGGGTCTCAGTGGGCCATAAGGGGCTGCAGGGGACCCACGGGAGATCCGCGGGGGCCATAAAGGGCAGTGGGGATTACTGGGCTAGCAGGGGCCTCAGGGGGGCCCTGGAGCCTGTGTGGGTCCACAGGGAGCTGTAAGGGGCCACAGGGGCCCCACTAAAAGTCCTCAGGGGCCACAAAGGATCCACGGGGGTCACAAGGGACCCACAGGGGCTACTTAAGATCGGCGGGGGCACAGAGGACCCTCTGAGGCCACCGGAGGGCCGTGAGAGCCACGGGAAGGATGCGGGGACCATCACAGATGTATAGCAGCTTGTCATAGAAGATGCTAGGCTATGGGAACATATTCACAAATCTGGTGGTTCTTTCAAGCGGCTCAGAGAATGATAGACACTTACAACTCCCTCCACAACTGTGTCTCCTAGGAATTATCCAGAATATTCTCAGATATACATTTAAAATAATACTTTCAACAATGTTTGGTGTAATAAAATCATTCATAGCAGTGTAGTGAAAATCCCCTTTTCTATCTTGGTCATCATATGTAAAAACAATGAGACAGCAATCTTAGAAAATCTCACCAATACATTAAATAGCCCACTAGGACATTATGAAAATAAGTGGTCTCCCTAGTTACATTGCACACAAGTTATACCCTGGCCTATAACCCTGACAGGAGCTTGGGTACCCAAATCCCCTAATCATCTTCTGGCACGGTTCTCCCTTCTACCATGTTCCAGATCCATGCCAGATATTCCCTGCTTCCCCTTCATCTGATTTTTCTATCCTTTTATTACTTTTCTTTCATGAAAAAACAACAGGAGACACAAGTGGATGCTTCTTTATTGAGATATGATCCAGTTTGATTGATATTTTGATGATATGTGTAACTGTTAGATACTGCACAACCCCACTTGTGTTTTATTTGCCGATTTTCTCAGTAATTAAATTGTTGTAACTGAATTGTTGCACAGTACAGTTTAAAAGATTGACAAGTGTGTAAAATACCTTGTTTTCAATCATTTTAAAAATACTCAAGTGTTAAATGTTTTATTTATTAAAACGTACTGTTGTGCAATTAATTTTAATGCCTTCCCAGTATTTTTATGTACATTAGTGTGTGTTTATTTCCTTATCCAGTGTTACAAACAGGTGTTTAACCCACTTGCCCGTCCTATCTAGTAATCGTATACTTTTTTGATACATTTTCCATTTACGGGTTTGAAGGCAATAGCTGAATTGTAGTAATTAAATATGGATTTTGCGTCTTTAGCACAACATTTACGGGCTTGAAACATCAAAGGTGGAGATAGGACGGAGTTAAGTTTTTGACACGCGCAGTGCTTTTGAGCCTGTACCTCACAACTGGAATGCGAGTAGCAAAATGTAGCCAATTAAATATCAGTAACATTTACAGGCTCCATTACGGGTTTAATTAATTGCGATCTGGACAATTAAATAGGGGCCAGTAAGAGAGAGCTAAGGACCTCAACAGGGGGCTAATGAGATCAACTGTATCTTGTGTGAACTACAGTGCAACTGACAAGAATAGAAGTAAAGTTCAAGCAAGTCTGTAAACTACGACAGGAAGCACAAGCATTATTGTCTCTTATCCACAGAAATACTTGGTCTAGAACAAAATGTTGGGCTATCAGTAGGAAGTACAGTTGTTTTATATATAAATATATATAAATATATATATAAGGTTTACTGTGCTTTCTCTTTTTTGATGATGGTGCAAAACAGTGTAGTTTTGTGAGACTGGGGCAGGGTGGGAATCTTGAATTATACTGAATTGCAGAGTATAACCCATTAATGTGTTAACAGAATGCAGCAAGTGGATGGTGCTGACCTCAAATATCTCATACCATTCTTCCATAATATATTCAGACAGTCCCATATCTAAAAGGCTTGGAGGTGCCCTGTGTGAAACAATGATCAATGACCAGGTAAAGACTGTGTCACGTTGTACATAGGGGTAGCACTATACAGGTCAACTGGAGGGCCAATGTCATGATAGACAAACACATCTAGTCTAAATTTAAATTACGCTGAAACAATTTATAACTTGGCTATAGCATACTGAATGATTGTTGGGTAGCTACGTTTACCTAACTGGAGAGGAATCTTATATATTTTTTGCCATTTAGAAAAAATACTTGTATTTATAAAATAATGAATATAATGATGGTTTAAATAAAGCTGGGCATGTATCATCTTCTAATTACGGTAGCAGTTGTAATGGTAAGTGAGCATCAAAAAAACGAAACAAAAAACAAACAATGAAATCAGATACTTAAGAATATTTAGATAAATTAGTAGTACAGTAGACTCTCAGTTATCCAGAACTCAAGCAACCAGAAAAAAAATGGAATACTGTCCTTTAAATAAAAATAAAAAATTGTAGGGCTCAACAAATGTCAGGAGCCAGGTTGTCATTCCGCAAAATGCTTACAGGCAACTAGATTTTATCCACTGTATGGATGTATATCTCTGCAATTCAGTTTTACATAGAAGCAGGCATGAGTGACTGAGCCAGTGCACTGTTGGTGTTACATTCTCTGGGTTCAGCATGGGACCCTCCAGCCGAACGTGCCTGTATGTAAGTGAGGAGTGAAAGCTGCTGCTGCTAGAACAGCCCTCACTGACAAATATACTAGCAGATATGTGCAGCTAATCTTTTAATAGTAACTCTCAAGCAACAAGAAACTACATTTATCTGGCATCTACAAATCCCCATGGATGTTGGTTAACTGAGAGTCTACTGTATATATCATAACAACTGTAAAGCATTTTATCTAATTGTTTATGCTAAATATAGTTAAACTTGAAAGTTGACGGTGAGATTTTAAATATAACCTGTATTCCAAATCTGACATCATCAGGGGAGCATCGCAACAAAGGCAGTGCGCCTTTTAAAGTTTCCAGGATAACGCCTACCTTGATCATTGGTTAACGCAGGATGACCATGGCCAGATTACCCATTAGGCCAACTAGGTAGTGCCCAGGGGCACTTCACTGTAAGGTTGCCACTTTAAAAAAAAATAGTTGCTGGCTTAAAAAAAAATATGAAATGCCGCAGTTCATAGACTGGCTACTATGGGGTAACTACTTAGAACAAGAGAGTTACAACAGGGAAATTAACTTACATGCACAGAAAAGGCAAAAATGGGTCAGTGCATACCTTGCATACTCACTCGCAGGGGCTCCTCCACTTCACTGCCAAGGGGCTCCAAAAAGGTGGATCCGGTACTGAGGATGATACCTATTATTATGATAACAAAGTCACTCCTATTGTTATAGTAACAGTGTGTTTACACAGTGGGACAGTATACCATTGAGTTCTGAACAATGGCTATTGAGTTTGGCTGGAATAATGAGGCTTTATTGCCAGTCTACCGACTGGGACTTTCCAGACTCATAAAACATTAACTCAGCGATTATGATATATCAAATTCCTGGAAAGTTTGAACTCCTTGGTTACCTGAATAGACTTATTGCTGATCGAATGCAAAAAAGAGAAAACTTCTTGGTCCAAAGTCTCAATCTCCAAATTAGTACCCCAGTTCAGAAATCCTTTTGCTACTGCCTCCTTACATACTGTGCAACCAATGTAAATCGGCTTCACTGATCTCTCTGAGGTAGAGCAAAGTAAAATGTCTCGAAGGCCTGAGCCTTTATTGTGGAACCAATTAGTGAGGGGCAATTGCTAGTCATATTCTTATTAGTCTATCCATCAGACTGTACCATTTACTCTTGCTCTGGGACCTCAACAAATTGAGACTGATTCTGGCTCTGCAGGAAATTTTATGGACTATCAATTTGCCCAAAACCATTCGGTGCCACTTTCTGCCAAACAGCAATCCTTGATAAATCAGTCCATTGATGGATCTTCTTTGAGCTGTAGAAAGAATGCATTCAACAGGATATTCTGTTTTGCTTTAGAGGTTCAATAATTTTGGGGTATCCTTGGCCCCTGAAGCATAAGAAGACTTGGAGAGATTTAACCATGGCTGTTTCTAAGGTCCATCTGGAAAACTCCTTTGCAGAGTTTCAAGTCAGTGCTAATTTGCCAACACAGCACCAGAGTTTTCCAGATGTATTCAGCAAAGCCAAAGCTGATATCCCGCTGCCTCACCATCTGTATGACTACTCTATAAATTTGCTTCCAGGAACTATGCCACCAAGAAGTAAAATATATCCATTGTCAGAGGCTGAGTTGAAAGCCATGTCAGGGTATGCACAGGAGAATGTAGCCAAGAGATTCATCCAAAAGTCATCATTGTCTCCAAAAAGGATAGTGTCCTTGGGCCATTCATTGGCTATCAGGGTTTGAACAAGATCAAGGTGAAGGATTGTTATCCCCTTCCACTGATTCTTAACTATTAAATCGCACATGAGGCTCCAAAATATTTGCTAAGCTCTATCTTTAAGATCCTATAACTTAATATGCATCGGGGAAGGAATGGAGAACTGCATTCAATTCCCCAGATGGACATCATGAATATAACTTAATGTTCTTTATTAAATATTTTATCAATTACATTTTTGGTGACTGGTTATACAATTTTTTGGTGGGCTATTTGGATGACATATTAATTTCCTACATCTAGCTACACATAGACCTCAAGTTAGTACGGTATTGCAACTTTTACAAGAGAACCACCTATATGCAAACCAGGAGAAATGCTGTTTTGAAGCATCCACAGTATCCTTCATGGTTATACTGTGACCTGATAGAAGTAAAATGGATCCAGCTAAAGTAGCAGTATTGTAAGAGTGGCATCTACCAACCGATCTCAGAAGCACACAGATAATTTGTGAATTATTACAAGCGCTTTATACAGGAATTTGCAAATATTTTAGCACCCATCACGGCTCTTACAAGTAAAGCTTCAGAAGTCTTCAGCAAACTAAAATCAGCATTCACATCTACACCAATCTTAATACATCCTGACCTTAGTCATTTGTGTTGGAAGTAGATGCCTATGAAGTTGGTGTTGGAGCAATACTGTCACAAAGGAGAACTGTAGGAGCCTATTCTAATTGTGGAGTCCAATTTGTTTCTCATTTCTGGAGATTATTTATGCAAAGACTTGGTATACAAATGCAATTTTCTACAGCCCACCACCCACGATTGACTCACTGACAGAACAAATCAATGGCTGGAACAATATATCAGATGCAGAACAGAATGACTGGGTTGATTTCCTACATTTGGCTGAATTAGACCATAACAGCCAATGGCATGATTTCTTACATACTATGCTATTTTATGCAGATTTGGGCTACAACACAACTTGTTTGCCTTTATCTGCTCTTCCTACTGGGAATCCTGGAAACCAAACTCAGTCCAGTAGTATTTCTCTTGACCTTACCGCTTACTTTTAAGGGACATCTAAGTGAGCAGGATTAATACATTTCTGCACTCTGTAGGTAAAAAGCAGCCTATGTATATGCAGCACATTTCATAAAACATTTTATTTTTCTTAATATCTAAAAATCCCATAATAATGATTATGTTGATACCCCCAGGAGGTGTCTACACAACTTCCTGGTGCCCCCCCCAATCAGCATGCAGCACCCGGGGAGCAATATTAACCCACTATTTACCTGCTGTTGCTTGCTCAGCCAATCTCCGTACAGCTTCCTCTTTGCAGCTTCTTGATAAACTACATTTCTCAGGCTCCTTGGCCTACATATCCCATGCTGCTTTGCACCACAGCCAGTAGGAGAGCAGTGTTGTCACTGCTGGCGTATGACTCATCCCTGCTTCCTGGCTATGCTGTGTGGTGTTGCCATAGCAACTAACATAGTGCTATGTCTGAAATCTTTCTCTAACCGGATTGGCCAAAACAAGGGAATGTTAACCTTCATTTTAAACTGTCAGAAATTACAATTGATTTTGCTAACTTCAAGGTAAGTGTTTAAATGTTTATTTTGATATTTTTTCATGACATTTTTTTTTTCATACACTTCTGATTCTCCTCCATCAGATGCATTCATAATCCAGGAAACCTAGATATCCCTTTAAAGATCCATCAAGCATTCCATGTGGCCTTATGCAAACCGTATATATCCAATTTTCCATCACTCATTCCTATCTGCAACCATTTTTTTGTGAATGGCCATGAAGAATTTGAAGTGTCTGTTACCCTAGACTCTTATATTATCTACCCTAATTTCTTATTTTTAATATCTGATTGCCAAAAAAGGTTTTATTCCTAAAGAACACGTATATATATAAATGCCTCTGACGTTGTGAATTGATCGGTTGTTTTCATCGCCTTCACCCATCTAAGCTGGTCAGAGGCTGGCTAGAGTAGGCTGCGGGCAGTGTCAAGGTCCATGGCCTTCATGGTTCGCCTTCAAGGCAAGTTGAATGGCTTAGCAATAAACTACAATAGTGACTGATATATATCTTTTTGGCTTACCTGCTATTTAGAAACTAGTTATTTAATAAGGGAGATAATTATTATCTGTATTTCACACTTCATTCTGTATGTGTCAATACACATTGCTTATAATATTGTGTATCTAGTTTTCAATCTTATAAGGTGCTTTTAGAACTATCTACCTTTGATTTTTAGTTCAAACACTGGGCTCCCCATTCTTTTGCAAGGGAGAACCGTGCCAGAAGATGATTAGGGGATGTGGGTACCTTGTACCTAACCCTCTATAGCTCTACTGAATATGTTGGAGTTTTACAAATAAAGGATAATTATCTAATGGACTTTCCCTTAATTTGTTAATTTTTTTGTAATTATACTTTGCTGCTTGTATTCATTTATATACTTTAAGCTTTTATAGTTACAAAGTGATTATTGAACCAATATCTTTCAAGTCAATTAACTGTCCATTTATTTTTAGAGAATTTTAATTCCAGTGAGGAGGGGTTATTTTAAATACACTTAATGATACTTTCTGTTAAACAAAACCTCCTATTAATAAGTTCACAGAAAATAAACCTCACAGTTAGAGGCTACTCTTGAGTCCTCACTAGATTTTAATTTCTGAAATGTGAATATTTCCTTGAATTAAATATAAACTTAATATAAGCCTCCTTGTTATTATAAGGTAAATACCTCACAGAGGGGTTAAAGTTCTTCCATTATTAAATACCTTGGGATGCTCTTTATAAAATTTTAGAATAACATTTTCTGCACATATTAGCGGCTCCTACACTTTTACATTTAGGAGGGTCTACCATTATTGGCCACTATTCCATTGCAAGCCCGCAGTTGCCTTCATACCGGCCGTAAATTTGCAACAGTTACAGAGCAATTCAATTGATCAAGCCTGCAGCTACCTGTCTGAAAGCCTAAAGCGTAAACCATGTACCTGTAAGTAGCATTTCAGAGCATGATCATGATCAGTTAAGCAAGGCCGATTTAGAAGCAGCCAAAAGTAAATGAGACCATCATCACGATATCATTAAAAGATTAAGGTTAAACGTCAATCAATTATCGTTTAGAAGTCCGATATGCGATCGTCCTCGCAATCCGGCAATGTATAAAATAATAAAAATGGATGAAGGAAACGTTTTAGTCCATGTGGGTGGCCTGATATGTATTAACTCCTTGATTCCTGGGATCAGTATAACATGGAAATAAAAAGTAAAAAAAATATTTTTGATTGCTGATTTGCGGCTTGAGACTGCTGTGCAATTAACTCTAATGCCTATCATCTCTTTCCCTGTCTTTTAAAGTTTCAGTATTTACTTTTTATTTGCATTTACAGTGCTACAATCAGGTGTTTAACCCCCTTGCGAGTCCTATCTGATACTCGTAGGATTTTCTTCTACATTTGCCATTTACGGGTGTGAAAACATTTGCGGGCTTGAGGAATTGTAGCAAATTAATAGCAATTTCTGATTATAATATTTACGAGCTTGAAAGATCAAAGGCTTAGCTGGGTTGGAGTTACAATTTTGACAACTGCAGGAATTTTCAGCTTGTAACCCACAGATCGTTTGCGAGTAGCTAAAAGACGCCAATTAAACAGCAAATTAGTTTACGGCCTCCAGTAACTTACAATTGCTCAATTGAATAGGGGCCATAGTGTTCTACACAGTCAGATTACGCTGACTGAGAGTGAAGGTCAACGTCATCAGTGTGAGATCCGACGTGCGTTTCATCACAGTAGGAGTCCCTGATTGTCAGGAGTAAGGCATGTCTATAGTATGCTCACTTATTTGTAGGGAGTGGGCTATGTCGGTTGGGTCAACATATTAACCCTTTGGTTATTTTCGTAAGTGATTAATATTTTTCATTTAAATACAATATAATTTTTTTATTAAATGGATGCATGCATAATTATTCCAGACTAAGTCACTTTCAGATGGGAAGATCCCTATTTTATTATATTTTTACAAGTACATATTTATCATATTGTTAGTTTTGATTGGATCTATGAATAAATTTGATTGCAATTATCATAGAAAATTATTTGTACCAATATCTACTTTGAACATGATTTCATTTTTATAAGTACTGGGCTAAATAAGCATTAAGGAATCTGACCAATGTGGAACAACAATGTTTGAGCTCATCAAAACATTTAGAAATTATCTTAGAAGATTAATGCAATAAATCCCTAATGTGAAATTATTAACTCTTATTTGTAATGCGCCAACATATTCTGTAGCGCTGAAATAAAGTGATATCCATGTAACTAAACTAAGATATATAATATTGTTCATTGTGCATGTCTTACTAAAATACTTGTGAGTTGAACTTTAGATAAATCAGACCTCATTTGACAAAAGAACTTGAAGTATATGATTTCTGTAACTGTTTATCAGTCTATCAGATATCTTTGGAGGAATTCTAGAATACGCTTAACAAAGCTTCTAGAGATTGGTGATGTTTCAAGAATTTATTTATGAATAGGTCTCTTTAGATCTTGCCAAAGCGACTCAGTGGGGGTGAGGAATGGACTTATTTTCGTTTTCAGCCAATTCAGTTAAATTATAGATTTAATGACAAATTAAGATATGCCTTATTTTACTGCATGAACAAATTCTGGCTAAGCACATTTCCTCTATGATAAACATGTATAAAGAGGAATTCATGTGGATTTAAAGACTGCTAAATGTCCTGGTCCTGTTGCTGCAAAGTCACCTCCACCACCATGTTTGATGGTTGGCATTAGGTTCTTGCAGTGATACATAGCTTTTGTATTTCACCAAACATATAATTGTACATTATGGTAACTTGTTCTCATCTGTCTATAGGATATTATTTCAGAATTAGCTACAGGCAGCACCTCGGCTACACAAGGAGAGGGGCTGACCGCAATTTTATGTCTGTCAAAGAAAATGTCCGTGAGGGCATTCCCATTGTTGTAGAATTGTAAGTTAGGGTCATGATTTTAAAGAAGAAGTCAGTGGAGTGATTGACAGAAAGGTGCTGCAGACACTGAACATTGAGTATGGTAGATGAGTCTAGCGGAGGTGTTCATTATGGATTGAAGTGGTGACAAGTGGGTGATGGGGAGGCCAACAAAGAGGGAGTTGCAGTAGTCAAGACGAGATATGATGAGAGAGTGTATGAGAATCCTAGTTGTGTCTTGTGTGAGGTAATTATGTATTTTAGAGATGTTTTCGAGATGAAGCAGGCAGGATTTTGTTAGTGACTGTATGTTAGAAATGAAATAGAGGACAGGGTCCAGTAGAAACCCAAGACAATGGGCTTGGGAGGTGGGAGTGATTATTGCATTGTCAACAGTAAGAGAAATGTGAGTATTTGAAGCTCAAGTAGAGGGTAGGAAGATTAGGAGTTTTGTCTTGGATATGTTGAGTTTGAGGTGGTGGGCGGACATCCAGGAGGATATATATGAGAGGCAGTTGGAGACATGTGTTAGAAGAGAGGGAGATAGCTCTGGTGTTGAGAGGTCGATTTGAGTGTCATCTGCATACAGATGATACTGAAATCGGAAAGATTTTATTAGGGTTCCAAGTGAGGATGTATAGATGGAGAAAAGGAGGGGGCCTAGTACTGAACCTTGGGCTACACCAACAGTCAGAAGGTGAGAAGAAGAAGAGGTGCCTGGAGAAGGATACACTAAATGTTCGATCTTGGAGGTAGGATTTGAACCATGAGAGAACAGTCTCGGATGCCGAGGGAGTAGAGGATTTGGACTAGAAGAGGGTGGTACACTGTGTCAAAGGCAGCAGAGAGATCTAGAACGAGTAGAATAGAAATAGTAACCCTTTGAATATGTGGTGAGCAAGTTATTAGTTACTTTTGTGAGAGCTGTTCAGTGGAGTGTTGGGGCCAATAACCGGTTTGGAAGGTGTCAAGAAGGGAGTTGGAGGAAATAAATTGGATAAGGTGGTTGTAGATGAGCTGCTCGAGTAGTTTGGAAGCCAGGGGAAGTAGAGAGATAGGGTGATAGTTAGAAGCAGAATCAGAGTCAAATTAGGGTTTCTTAAGAATGGGTGTACCTATGGCATGTTTTAGAGGGAATGGAAATGCAACAGTATTTACAGAAAGGTTAGAAAGATTTGTGATTAGTGTGGTAGAGAAGGGAGGAATAAGCTGAGATGGAATAGGATCCAGACAGGTAATAAGGTGAGAGATTGATAGTAGACTGGAGACTTCATCCTAGGTTATAAGGCAAAGAAGTGCATAGTGGCTTGAGGACTGGGGAACTGAGAGGGCTGGGTGTTCTCAGTTAGTTGAGAGGATGGAGTGTGTAAGTCACCATGAGAGGAGAATTTGTTGTGAATGTTTTTAATTTTGTTCTTAAAATGGTTGTCAAATTCTTCAGCTGTGAGACAGGAAGGGAAGGGAGGCGATGGTGGGCAGAGGAGAGAGTTGAAAGTGGCGAACAAGCATTTGGGGTTGTAGGAAAGAGTTGATATTAATGATATAAAATAGTGCTCTTTGTCAAGGTTGAGGGCAGAGAAGTAAGAGCGCAGCATAAACTTGTAATGAAGGAAATCTACTGGAGTAGTCCATAGTCCATAGTCGTTCAGCAGTGCGGGAGCACCTCTGAATGTATTGTGTTTGTGTGGTGTGCTATGGTTGTGGATGAGAGCGAGGGCATCTGTGTGTGGTTATGGTGGCAAGGGTGTCAGGGGTGGAAGAAAGAGTCGAGTTCTAATATGAGGTGGCGGTGTCAGGGCAGTTGAGGTTGGTGATGGGGCTGAGAAGAGGTTGTAGCACAGTGGAGAGCTGTTGTGGGTCAAGTGCTTGCAGGTTTCTGTGGGTGATGGTGGCAGGGGTTGAAGAATGGTAGTAAGAGAGAAGTGTGGTGAGATTGAAGCTTAAGAGGTAGTGTTCAGATAGAGGGAGTCGATGGATGACAAGATTGGAGGTGGTGTGAAGGTTGGTGAAAATAAGGGAGTGGCCAGCATGGGGAGTTAAGGAATTTGTAAGTTGTAAGAGGCCGAGGGAAGAGGTGAGAGAGAGTAGTTTAGAGGCTGCCGAGGAGGTGGGAGTGTTAATGGCAATGTTGAAGTTGCCAAGTACAAGTGACGGAACATTGGAGGAGAGAAAGTGAGAGAGCCAGGCGGAGAAATGATCCAGGAATTGAGAGTGTGGTCCTGGCGGGCGACAGGTCACAGCAACACATAGAGAGATGGGTGAGAAGAGGCGGATAGTATTAACTTCAAGTGATGGGAATTGGATGGTTAAGACAGGGGGTATGAGGTGAAATGTACAGTGAGAGGAAAGTAATACACCCACGCCACCACCTTGCTTGTTCCCTGGTCTAGGTGTGTGACTGAGGTGAAAGCAACCATGAGGGACTGCTGCACGGGAGGCATTGTCTGCAGAGAGTATATATATATATTGTATATTGTGTATATATATATATATATATATATATATATATATATATATATATATATATATATATTGTGACAGTGTTAAGCAAGGGGTTTGTGTAAACCAAAGACTTTACAAATGAGGGCTGAAGGAGTTTCTTTTCCTGAGATGTTGATTAGCTGCACCTGAGTAGATTGGAATTAAGACTGCTCCTGGGATTTGGGTTTGGCTGTTTATAGTCTGAAGTTTTCAATCTCTGCATAGCTGCTAATGAACTGAGTGTACAGTTAGTGAATTAACTGAGTGTACAGTTATTCCACAGGAGGTGGATGAGGTGGATGAGATGGTCTGGTACCTCATCTCTTGCATGTTTTTGTGAAAAAATACACAATCAGAGAGGAGTGTGTGTAGAGTTTATTTGAGTTGGAAAAAGAGACTCACACAGAAAAGTGTGTGTAGGTGCCTTAAGGTGGAAAAAACATAGACATTAGCATGAAGTTGATAATCATTTTGGAGGAGAGTAGAAACCTGGAATTCTGATGAATACACGCCAGTGATTGTGAACAATTTATTGGACTATTTGTTTTGTTTGTTCTCCACTCAGGTTTTGCTGGATGGGAGTTGGATTGTGAGGGAATTGGATTCAGTAAAGGTAAAGGTAGTGCTTCGGTTGAAGCTAGGCCTGTCATTTTCTTTAATCTGTTTTGATTTATTATTATTATACTACTATCTAGCCCGTCATAAATGACGGTATCATGTGGCTTCTTCAATTGTCTGTTTTGTCTCTCACAGTTCTCTCTCTCTCTCTCTTACACATAGAACATTACATATATATAGAACATGAGCGGACGTAACTGCGCATGCCTGGCTGTACCGTACATGCACAGTTGCAGGATTGCCCCGTTGCGTCTGATAGCAGATATGAATAGCGCCTTCACATTATTATAGTGATCACTAACTAATATTTTAGTAAAAAGACTTATTGCCTCTTGTAATGAGATCCTCCATCTAGGTTCCAGAAACATTGGCACAAACTCAAAGGAGACTGGTAACTTGTAACAATATATGAATAAACTATAATTCATAATTTTGTATTATGATTTAATACTTCCATAAACCAGGATTAATTTACGCTACTTTAAGTGTGAGTTGTTTTAATGGAATTTGCCAGTTATATTTAGCCACATATGTTCTATATTAAAGGCTGAATATTGGTAATACAATCTTATGTAACTATAAACTATACATCTATTGCATGGATGAAACACAAGATGCTAAATATTAATTATACCATATTTAAAAACTTCTGCTTTACCATTTTTATACAGAATTTCAGTCTTCTCATTTACCAGCCACTTCATACAGGACATTAAGAAAATAAACCCCCTCATTTAAACTATCACCCAGTATTTTGAAAATATACTAGCATATTATTTTATGCTTAACTAATTAATAATAACTTTCAGTTCACTGCGAATGTTGCTAATTAATATAATAATACTTATATATATGATATTTATGATATAAGTGAGTTTAAACAATAATGTAATAAATTATCTACAACCACAGACACATTGCATTTTAGTGGCATGAGTCTGATCTTCTCCTGGATATTTGGAAGAATTGTTTCAACATCCACCGTTTACTCCAACGTTAGTGACATTTTTTTTTACCAATGTTCCATAACTTATTATATATATCACGTTGCAATTTCATGTATCATTCGTTTTTTATAAATTCAAGTTTGGTGTCTGTCCTCCTTAGGCACTACAGCTGCTATTCTTTCTTCCTGATATTATGAAAAATCTTGTAACTTATTGGTATATGCATTATTGCTTTTGTTCATGACAGACCCTCCGTAACCCTATGGACCGCAGGACACCGGACATATCTGTCAGTCACTGCCTCACAGAGCACCCTGAAGCTCACACTCATTGCTTCAATGACCTAATTTATCCATCATTTATCCATGATCAGATCTTCCAGTGAACAGTTTGACTTAACTTCCTGTAGTATTATTTGTTTGCTACCTCTTGCAGTCCAAAGGACTCTAAGCTGTTACTACTGTGAATACCATAGTTCTAACTATGCGTACCTTTGTCGATGGCTTACTATCTTTACTTTTTAATAGCTTGTCCAGCCTTTCCATAATGTTACTCCCAAAAGCAAACTTCTTTTAATTTCATGGCTGACATCACCTGCAGAAATCTTGGAGCACAGGAAAATAAAATATGTTACTGCCTCCACTTCTTCCCTGTTTATTTTTCAGGAACGGAGATTGCTGTTTGCCATGACCTTTGTCTTTTTAACGTTGAGCAGCAGGCCAGCTTTCCACTCTCTTTTTTTCACCCACATGAATAGGTCCTTTAGTTTCTCTTCACTTTCAGCTATTAGAGTAGTATCATTGAAGTACCTGAAATTGTTGCTATTTCTCCCAGCAATATAAATTTCAGTTTTTGCCTTACGCAAACATATTACATGTATAAGTTCATTAAATTTGGTGATAATATACAAAATTGTCACAATCTTTTCTCGAGCTTTAACCAATCGGTTGTTCCATATTTGGTTCTGACCATGGCTTCCTGGTCCACACACAGATTCCACAGGAGATGGATGAGGTGGATGAGATGGTCTGGTACCTCATCTCTTGCATGTTTTTGTGATCCACACAGTCAAAGACTTTAGAGTAGTCTATGAACCCGAAGTATATGTTTTCTGGGACTCTGTTGTATACAAACAAGCTCTGCAGTGGCAGCTTGATGCATTTTGTAAAAAAAACTTATATATTTTTTTTTTACTTTCTAAAATCATTTGGTTTTTTTAAAAGTTTTCAACGGGTCATACTACAGTTATGACATTTCAGTGGCCCTTTAACAGAACAAACTAACTACAATCTCACTTTCACTTCACTTCTAAATAACTTACCTTGAGCTATAGGATAGATTTACAAAGGTCACATTTTTTTTCTTTATTTCATTAACAACTGTTAAAAGAGATGTTAGGAGTATGCAAGGTTAATGCAAGTTGTACATTTTCACTGGGAGGGAAGATCTAGACCAGAGGTTCTCCAACTGTTGGCTAAGGACTGTCAGTGTCCATGCGCTTCACTTGGGTGTTTTATGGAACATCTGGGATTATGTGTGTGTTTGTGCCACATATCCCGTTTTACAGTATCCTATTGTATTTTACTTTTTTTCTTTCTTTATTTGTTATAAAGTGGTAAGCTCCAACAACTGTTGAAGGAGATGTTGTGAGTATGTAAGGTGAATGCAAGTTGTAAATTTTCTCTGGGAGGTAAGACCTAGACCAGAGATTCTCAAACTGTGCGCTTAGGACCATCAGTGGTCCTCGAGCTTCACTTGGGTGTTTTGTGGAATATCTGAAAATTGTAACAATTAGCACAAGAAGAGTCTAAATAAACTATATACATAGAACATGAACAGATTTTGAATAATGATCCTTTTAAAAAGTTGGCACCAATATCCTAACTTGAGGTTCTTATACCATCTCCACTCAAACAACCTTGCAATATAATAATACTCAATATTACAACATAATAATTCTTAGTGAATAAAGACAGAGATGAATTCCATAAAGTCAAATACCTGTACCTGAACTTGGAGTTATGTGAATGTTAGCCACATTCCTTTAAAATAATCCAATATGTGAAGCATACAACAGATAACTCCTTAAAAATGTCAATACTTTGCAACATCTAGTGAAGGTCTCCAAGGACATCACAATAGACATACTTAATGACACTGTTCAGCATTACTGACGGCATATTAGTGCTGAAGTAGCAGCAATTAGTTGTATGCTGTGATGCAATTTATAGGATCAATATGAGAGCTGTGCATAGAGTACATTATATTGCAGGTCTATGGTGTACGTAATACAAGGTTTAAAACATCCCCTGACACCTATCTTCAGAAAACCATATGTCACTTCCTTAACCCAATCACTGGCAGAGCGTCAAGCACTGGTTTGCTGACCTGTCTGCCAGTGAAAGGGTTAATTTATTGAGTCTGTGTACTCTGGGATCTAAGTACTAAACATAACAAAAGGATCAATTAGGAGTCTAAGAAGACACATTTGGCTATATATAGGTTTTATGATGCCTAGAACTACTTGAATATATATTTGCTCCCTCCCTGACAACTTTAGCTACTTTTTCCTACTTCTCTTCTTATTTTCCCTTTATGTTCCATATTCTTTTTTCACACATTTTCTCTGTTGTTTTTTATCTTAAGTGCTTCTCATTTACATGCTCTCTTGTATCTCTTTCATGTTCGGGGTAAAAAGCCTGTAACTACTGATAACGTAAGACCTCCTTAAAAAAATATCTCTATCCAATCAATATCATTTGGTTCATGGGGATATTATAACTATTAGTAATATTATTAGCCTTTATTTATAAATGTTACTATTTTACAAAGCACTATGTGCAAAGGGAGAATACATTACATGCATATACAATAAAAGGATGACTGTACAATGAAAATAAATATATGCAATTTTAAGTCTGTGTAAGAAAATAAATAAAAACATAGTTTGATTTCTCTGCAGGACCCTGTAAGTATCCATGGTGGAAGTGTGTGTGTGTGTTTGAGAGGAGAATTTCCACTTCTTGAGAGCAGTTCATGCATCCATTGATGTAATTCATTTCCTGAAGTCATAAACTTATGTTTCTGGGCCTGTTAGGGGAAGGGGTGTGGTGTCAATTTTAAACTTATACAATTATCTACTGACCTCTCCCTGTCCCCCTCCACTATTAGATACTGAAAAAAACACCCTCATGATCCAGCTCACAGGAAGTGATGTAACAAACAGAAAATATACTCTTAAACAGAATATTCAAAAATGATTTTCTTTGAAAATGTTGTTTTGTTCATTCCTGACTTATAACATTGCTAATGTAATTATTTTATCACATACATCACAAAAAGTGCCTCTTTTCTTGAACTACAGCAGTCCTTTAACTTGTAGTTGTGTAAACACTTTAGCGGATAGACTTATTTTAACATTTTTAGTTTTAAAGACCTTTTAAAACTCTTAAAGCTATTGTACAAAATAATAAATGGAGTATGTCATGGATGAGACAAAAAATATTTTTAAAAATAGCTATACATGTTGCTAGTCACTTCCTTCTAAACTAAATAATTCCTTCCATATACACATTTTTTCTTAGTGGCATATTATGCTGATTTGCAGTACACTGTGGGCCCTATTAAATTTCTATGATTTTAGAAATCGTAGGCCCGTAAAGGAAACCGCAGGAGTCACTGCTATTAAATGGGTTTCTTACAGCTACCCGCAAACGATCTGCAGGTTACAGGCGGAAAAACCCTACGGGATGTGAAAATCTGAACTCCATCCCAGCTAACCTTTGATCTGTCAAGTCCATAACTGTTACTATCGCAAATCGCTATTAAATTGCTATGAATCCCCAAGGACGCACTGGCATTCAAACCCGTAAACTGCAAATGGAGCCAAAAATATTACGGCCTCCAAATAGGACCTGCAAAGGGTTTACACACAAGTTCTTAACACTGTAAAAGACAATAAAAACACACCACTGGACTTTAAAATATGGGGAAAGCAATGAAAGACAATACAATTCATTGCAAAACAATCCACAAATACGAAATTGGCATTTTTTTGAATTTTTTGTTATCATATGTTGGAATGGTCGTGCATATGCCAATATGAAAAGCCATGCTGCAATATGCATAAAGCAATTAAAGACACACTACCTGATTAAATTGCAACACAAAAACATGAAACTGCCTGCCATATTAACCCTCTCTCACTCACAGAGGCACCAATGTGGACCCAGAAATATAAATATAATTGCATATACATCTCGCTCATCACATCTACTTTGGGAAAATAAATAGTGGCCAAATTACACCGCCACATCACATATATCAAATACCAGGGGAACATTTTATTATTTGTTATCCAGTCCGAGTGGGTTGACAGTTCCTCCTCCAGTGGACTGCTAAATATTTGTCTGACCTCTCTGCTATTACCTGCCCACCTAGAGTGACCCTACATGGTGTAGTTCACAGCTTCATTGAAGTACACAAGCCCCTTCACCACTACAAGGCAGCGATCCAGAAGGGGAACAGGGGAACATACACCACACTAATCTACTCTAACACATCAGGAAAGGCCGCAAACACACATGGAGGCTGTGCAGAGGCATGGGGAGAAACAGCCAACTCATGCCCATCTTGGAAAGTCCCACGCCATTGCTGGTGGCAATGTGCCAAGATGTATACCATTATCATTTGGTGACATCCCATTAAATGTTTTGCTATCAATTCACATTATCACCTGTCATATTCTTATCAGGGGAATGTTGATACTCCACACTATCACAAAATGGACTTTGCATGGATATTAACCCCTTATTATTATTATTTTATATTTTTTTTTATATATATATATATATATATACAGTATATATATATATATATATATAAAGTATTATATGATATCTTATCATTTTGCAATTATTAATATTATTATTATGATATGCATTAATCTATTGCATAGTAACCATGGCTCATTAGTTTACTGATATAGCAATGTGACACAAATGTGATGTATGCGGATGCCCCCAAAACCACAACTATTGAAACACACTGACGCAGTGAGAACGGTATAACAAAAATGTATTTCATAGACAGAGCACACTCAGAAATGTACAAGACTGTGAATTAATATCATTAGTGTGGTGTGGGAGGATCCTGGAAGAGCAAGAGGCCGTTTTTGAAAAAGGGGATACCTAAAGGGTTAAATGTTAGACAGCATAATAAGGATAATGCATAGCATCTACTAGGGTCACATGTGGTCAGGACACCACAGTAACCATAATTGGATTAGAAATCGGAACATCATATAACATTTCATTTCATAGAAATAAACATTAATGCGCATAAAGCTTCCATATGATCTCCATCTGCTATATTAAACAGATGCAATAAATCACAAAGCTCTACATACATCAAGAGATACCCTCCTTATCCCTAAGAAAAAGAACATGTTGGACAATTTTTAAAAGCCTAGATTCATGACATCCTTCAATCAACAGTGGAAAGAGATTTCCAATATTTTATATTAACACACCAATATTCTAAGGAAAGATAAACAGTTGAACACCATAATAGGTAAAAAAAATTGATATAGGGTGGAAAAGGTCTAAGACACTCAAAGACCATTTGACGAATAGTCATTATCATAAGAACACGAGAACAAGAGGCTCATTGCATAATGGAACATACAGTTGTGGTCACTGTAACTTTTGTCAATACATGGTCAGAGGACAAGAAATAAAAGATAGATTGGGACATGTAATGCAAATTAATGACTTTTTCAATTTCTCTAGTTCCAATTTAGTATATTGTTTACAATGTTCCTGTGATTTAAAATACATTGGGATAACTACCAGAGAAGTAAGAAGATGACTCTGTGAACATTTGAGCAATATCAGAAATGGAAAAAGGGATTTAATCCGGAGAAAAACTTTAACATCAGAAGCAAAGCACTTTCTTGTCCATCATAACTCAAACCCCATAATCAAGTGTTCAATATTACAAAGAATATAGGAATAAGAAAGGAGGATGTAGAACGTGATTTATTAAAAGCAGTAACACGTTGGATTATTATGCTTAACACCATCACTCCCTATGGCCTAAATGAAAATGCAAACTTCATGGTATATACTTAAAAATTAAACTTTCAAGCATCTATAATCTGTATAGTGGAATAAATTAAATTACACTTTATCTAAAAATGAACAATTGACTTAAGAGCTTATTATCATCCATTAAAAGAAAAATATATTAATTAGCTTGGATATCCCTGTAAGAATATCCAAAAGATAAAATTCACTTTAAGGCGTCAATAATGATATGTTTTAAACTTATTCTATTTAATTGAATTATCTATAAATGTTTATATATTCAAGTCTCCTCTGTATCATTAAAGAAAAATCTTGCAGCACGTTGACATAGAGATATGAATGAAGAATATAATCTACAAAGTTTTTATTTTCCTTGTGATCTCTTCTCTCAAAAAAAAGACACTATTTCTTTGTCTAAATTATACAAGTCGTGGCAGCCTTTGAAGAAGTTACCATATTGGTAACGAAACCGGTCGGCAAGAGCCATATCACTCCTGTGAACAACCAGTCAACAGTATGTGGACCTAGAGGCGTCTTTGGCATTTGTAGAAAGTAAGTAAGAGCCTTTATGGCTCTCTCTCTTTCTTGTATAAATTGATTTAATTAAATTGATTTAATTATTTTGGAGACATTTATTTACTTTCCCTTAGTCTCCTCTATTGTAAAGCCCATATGTCTTGGCAACTTCACTAGGGCAATACCCCCATGACACAATTTTGTTTGCACAATTTTTTTGTGTAAATCAAGGGGTAAATTAAAGCCCAAAAGTGACCAAGTGGCCTATATGCTAAGGATTACATTTTTATACTTACACATTTGCAACTATAAGCCCTCAGCTTATTGGCTTGAGTCCACATACTGAATAGCCCTTGTGGCACTGGTTGACGCTTTTTTAATATAAAAGTTTTTTTAACCTAACCAATAGTTATTTTTCATTTTTGTTTATCCAATGATTTACAAATTTTTTGTTCATATGAGGATAACTTCCAATTATTTATTTTTTCTGGCTATTCCTTATTATCCAATGAACCTATTACCACTGGGTCACCAATAGTGCATAAGGATCTCATCTCTTATACCATATATGCACAATATCTCAACCCTAATTAGCACAATTTCTTCTATTTTGTCATTGCTAAACACTGGTATATGTCACGACCACATTAATGCACAGCTACAGTTAGTCATTTTGCACTACTACTATTCCTTAGACACCCATTGTGGTTATTTTCCACAATAATATCTATCAATAGATTTAGATTCCTATACCTTACATCATTACAACACATATATTTGGTCAGTTTACCTCCAGCTTCACGCTCACTTAATTCACATATCACATTACCAGAGATAGTCCAGTTAGTTGGGAGGCCAACTCTTATATAGATTCTTAACTATTAGGGTTCATGGGTCCTTAACTTTTATTTTTAACTTCTTTTTAAATCACTCTAGAGCAAGCCGGGTAGGCAGCTCACATTAAAAATATCACATGAACGTTTTTATTTAATAATTACATAATTATACTCATCAGGTGTCAAGCACCAACTCCCCTAAAATTTCTATAAATTATACAATTCACCTAATTATATATCCATAGGTATAAAATATGAAGAATAATATCTACAATAATGTGTCTAAAGTTAATATGTCATGATGGAAACAAAAGCCTTATATTAAGATGTTAAGTATCTTTATTATGCATATGTAATCTTTCTGTCAAAATTGGCACAATTTATCTAAACATATATTGTAATGTATAAAACAAGTAGAATGACATGTCTCAGTTAAATATTCCAAGCTAGAAATAAAAGTCCTATATTAAGATATACAGTATCTTGATTTTGCATATACAAAAGCTATACAAACATCACTCTATATATTGAATTTAAATATCTAATCTATAAATATTGTTACACTAAATGCATACATTGTTATATTTATCTATCTGTGCCGATTTCAAGTTCTCCTAATCGTACCTGCTTCTGGAGTCTGTGAACTCTGAAAGGAATAAACAAGAGGTTAAAAAGCCTATTGGAGTCCCATCTACTATAAATACTTACCTCCGTCATGATTCAGTCAGGCCTTGATAAAGCAAGCAGCGAAACGTGCGCGTCGGCCGTGTTTAGCAGCAGCACTTCCCTGATGTGACATCACCCGCCGACTTGGAGCTGTGTGAGATGGTTGGGCCCGGCCAGTCTCAATCCACATCCATTGGGACTAGATAACTGCATTTCTAAAAATAAGGACTTTAAATTGCAATAACATAAGTTATTTCTTTAATATTATGATTGTATTCTGCATACATATATCATTATGTGATTTTTTGTATTTTAAGTTAACAATCAATCCCTATTAAGCAACTTAATATAGATATATGTATATACATATGTTCTCCTACCAAAATAGTAGGTAATTTCATATGCTTATTATTAATACTGAGGGGTTGGTTTTATATAGTTAAATAGAGTAGATTAGATCCCAAAATTCCTAGCCAATGGGGTGATTGGTGGGCCCCCAGGCTATCACATTATATAGTCTTTTTCACTAGATTAGAATAGTTAGCTGCACTCAGACCACGGAACAGGGGATAGGTACCCAGTTCCACCAAAAAAGATAGTTTAGGGACCACCCCCTCCAACCACTTAAAATCATTCATGTTTTATGTTTTACACATTTCTTCACAAACAAAATATTTTAGTATAGCACTAGCACTTTAAATAAATTAGCACTTAAAGCACTTAATCCTTTAAAAACTACTCTATACAAAAATGTTTCAATTTTTATAGTGGCTTAAATATATACGTTATATAGAGCTATCAATACAAATCAATAGATTCTCATAAATAACTTTGTCTAGATGCAGGTTAAAAAAACAAAGAAGATTTATTAACATAAGTGATATATATCAACTAGGTTACTATTATATTATGTGTATTTCTGTCTCCAGGAAATTGCTCATCTATGTTCTTTTTTAAATATGTTTTAAAAGTTGATAACAAAGTATTTGTTTTAAAACGTACAAATAAATGTATACGTTTTACACTTCTTTTTTCAAATTATTCATGAGGATTTTTTTGCTGGATGTAAAGGGTGTCTTTTCTTTTTTCTAAAAACAAAAATCTATTCCACACACAGTTTGTTTTCATACATTAATGATGATTCCAAAATAGATGATCGGAATCTGGAAAACATAACAAGGAGGTGTAAGAACAATCAGAAGCTGTTATTATAGTACATTGTTTTTGCTCTGGACACTACAATAAACCAATTAACATGAACGTCATCTACGAGAAGTGATAACCATACTGATTCTGTTCTGTACAATCAGCGCTCCCAGAACATGTTGAGGATGTGTAATACGACAACTTTTAGCAAAGATACTATCACTTTCTACATGTAATAGTTGTGCTATGCTGATATCACATCTCACTGGTATATGGGTGGTACCAAGGCCAGACAGATTATACTGTTCACATTACTCCTAAGGCCATACAAATTGATCCTGACAAAGAGAACTAGCCATTTTGTTTTTGGATGACATGAAATACATGAATCCGCTTTCATAATGTTAACAGGATGACATGCAACAAAAATGCATGTATAACTAACTACTGGTTTGGATTAGCTGATCCTAATGGTACTGTGCAACTCTACAGCCGGGACTCTATTCATTGTAATTGAAACTCACACCAATCATGTTCATTAGTGAAGAGATTTGTAGCCATGTATTGCATTACAGATCTAACTTCAGTGGGGAATGACACTGATCAAATTCCTGTTAGGAACTGGGTTGAGTGTTTACTCACATGATGTATTGCACTGCTCGAAGATGAAGAACATGCCTTCATGGTCGTGAGATTTGGCTATTGACACCTACATAGATAAGAACAAAAACACCTCATCTCAATGTCAATCCACATTGAACATCAATTGGTGAATTGTTAAATAATCAGACATGTACAAACTCTGTAGCCAGCCAATAGTATGTCAATATCTATACCAATCAGTATTCAGTAAGGAGTAAGTCAGGGGTGTTGTTGTTGACGGTATTGGGGCCGATGTTGACTGCATTGGGGCCAGAGGTGACGGCAGAAGGGTCTGAGGTGACGGCATTGGGGCCTGAGGTGACAGCAGACATGACAGAGTCTGGAGGTGTTAGCAGGAGGGCCTGAGGTGTCGGAGGAAGGGCTTGTGGTGTCGGCAGAAGGGCCTGAGGTGCCAGCAGAAGAGACGGTGTGTTAGGCCATGTTGGGGGACCCCATTGTGTTGGAGGGCTTGTTAGTGAACCCCATTGTGTGGGAGTAGTTGTGCCCTGCTATGGCTGCAAGGGTGTTGTAGCAGGTGGCAGTGGTGGCTGTGATGATGGCTGGGGCCAGGATAACATCATCAGGTTTGGTGTGGTTGTTTGTTGACTCCATGACATGCCCGGTGGAGTGGCCGGAACAGCTGTGCACAGCTACATAATGTATTTGAGGGCCCGGGCAGTGAATCCCACTCCTGTGATGAGAGTGATCATCTGGATTGTGAAGGGCTAGGTTCTGCGGAAGGTCCCGTGCCCTTTTGAATGTTCTGCCCTTCTTCGTTAAAACACTTTAAGGGGTGGAGTTTGATTCACCTTCAGTGGAGCCTCCTCCTTTGCCTCTGTGTTCGGTGTTGTCCTCATGGGTACTGAAATGAAGGAACAAACGTATTTGAGTATTTCTCTACACAATTGACAGCTATGTGTTTCCATATCCTTGACATCATGGTCACCTGTAATTGAATGTGGTGCTTGTGTTACACAGATGGCCTGCACAATGAGCATTGTGAATCATGGCTCATATAGATATATGTACTGCTGGTGTGCCATCCGCATGTGAATCAGACACGTGCTCTGCTGGATCTGCTGTGCAGTGTGTGAGACTGACCAGTCTGTGACATCTTCCCCGCAATGGTTGTTAACATGCAGCTAAGACATGGTCCAGGTTAGGACAGTATATGACACTCACATGCAGTCCTACAGAGTCTGTATCCACAAATGCCGCAGTGCGCACATCCATACATGTACTCTCCTTTGAATGTCAAATCAATCTTGATCTAATTGAGAATTGTACTCAGAATCAGTTTTAACTGCAGGTATTGGACAGACATTTCATTGATAACAATTATGATAATGATATGTTTGCTACCAGGAGTTACATGGTTATTGATGCCCCATATATCTTTAGTCATAACCATACAGTACTATTGTATGTCAGTTGTCTGTGTGTGGGCAGTGGTGTAGAAGCCAGAATAATTCTAGGGCTATACAGCTCATTGAATACACCAGCCATTAAAAAGCTTAATTATGCATACATACAAACATATTAAAATCTGCAGGGGTATTTGTCCACCCCCCCCCCCCCCCCAGTTCATACATCCATGTGTGGGGGGTTCATGTGTGTACATATAAGGGTGTGATGGTGTATATGATACTCACATTGCATGGTTCTCGGCACACCAGTGTCTACCTGTCCTGGAAAGCCCACTACTGCCGCTTGCTGTTAATCCATTCTTTCAGGATCTACTCCCATCCGCAGTATGTGATGGTGGCTAGGGGGCCACCACCGTTTGCACAGGCTGCTCTTGTCTCCTCTGCCGTCTTCTTCTTCACCTTCTTCTTCACCTTCAGCCGGCTGTTGTCATGTCTGTGTTTGACAGACTTGACATCCTTGTTTGCAACACTCTAATGCAGCAACAGCTGTCGCTATCTCACTCCAGGCCTTTGTCTTCTGGCTAGGCCTCACATCCCTCCCACTATGTATGATGCTATAGCGGGCATTTCCCTAAAGAAGATGTCCATCTCATCTGTGCTATAATTTAGGGACCCTGTACTTTGGCACAACCTCTTGCCCTTCCAACTGTGCCTGGGTTTCCTGGCCTCTATGTTCTATCCTTGGAGTGGGGTCCCTCAACCCCATGACCTCCCCCCTAGGATAAGGCCCTTGACTCACTACCCTACTCCTTGGGTGCTTACATCTGTGGGCACATCACTTCCTGCCTCCTGCTCTCCTACACCTGTACCTCTTCTCCCTGACCGGATTCTCCCTTTCTCCATACCTCTACTTCTCATCCTCTCCTCACTCTCCTAACTCTCCTTCTCTGGTGTTGCCCTATCTCTCCTCATCTCTCTCCTCATTTTCCTCCTCCCATCCTCTACCCTCCTGGAATTTATAAAATAAAAATAAGGATAAATCTATATAATATATATGTGTGTGAGGTAAAACAAGAATATGTGTAGTATGTGTATTATAGTAATTGTTTGGGAGGGTAGGTGGGGGTATGGGGTGTGTGTGAATTATGTGATATCAGTAATTATGTGTGTTGTAAATTAAGGATTAATATATCTTAGTGGTCAAAATAGCAAAACAGCTACTTCTCTCTCTCTCTCTCTCTCTCTCTCTCTCTCTCTCTCCAATGCCCAGAAACCCACCAACGCCTAGACCTGTATGTTCACTTGCTCAGCTAGAGCACTGTCAATGATTTACGGTTTTCGCTCCCTTTAAAATCCCTTTCTGCAGCGTTAATTGCTGTTCCCAACTTTCTATTGGCTCTGAGGCCTGCGTTGCACTCCGTGATTACGGGTTTGGATTGGAAATGCGTCCCGCATCTATTCCAGTACCCTAAAATCTTGCGGCCGCAGGAAGGGTTTACAGGCTTGCAGCTCCGGCACGTTGGTTGCGGCCTTGTTCAATTTAATTGCTATGTTACTCCACCAAAATTAATGCCCGCAGACATATTGGAATTAAATAGGGGCCTATGTTAATTACTGCAAGTAGATCTGCAAGAATCCTGAAAGAGGATCTAATCAATCAATACTACAGGAAATCAAGCCAAACTGTTCACTGGAAGGTATGATCATGAAGCTAAAGCTGAAATATCTTGGCCATATCATGAGAAGACAGGATTCCCTAGTGAAGAATCTGATGAAAGGAAAAATTGAAGAAACACGAAAAAGGGCAAAGAGGCGGACGTGGAGAGATGAGGTAATTGAAACAATAAGCATGAGCTTGATACATCTCAGAGGGGCAGTAGCTGACAGATGTGCCTGGCATGCTGTGGTCCATAAAGTCATGGAGAGTCGGACAAGACTTAACACCTAAACAACAACAATTTTAATTACTATCATACTTAGTTTTAAGAAAAAATGGATTTTCCAAATCCCATGAGTTTTTCACTCTAATGACGGTATGTCATAATTCTTATAAGGTAATGTTGGGAATAAAGTAAATATATAAACAATATTTCATTTATTAGGTACTTATACCTCACAACGACGATTAAAATGTTCAAAACAAGGAAAGGAAAGATATATAAAAAACAAGCCTTCCATGAGGCCTAAAAGAGGGCCCAATTTTTTATAGGATAAATAATATCTCAATTGTCTAGTATCTACTTTAATAAGTATATGGTGGTAGCTTGATACTGTTATAATAAAGCACTCCAAATGACCGTAGCTAATCACAGAAAAATCACTTATTATTCTGTGTAAATCCCATCACTTCCATTAGTATTCAATAGTCAATATATGATGTTCAACAGTCCATATATGATAGTTCTTTTGAGGTCTCTATCAGGGCCATATTAAAAAGGTTTTCAGTACATTCAATTTTTTATTGGCCTCTATCAGGACCATACAAACGGATTTTTTGCACATTTAGTTTGATAAGTTTTTCACATAAAGATTCCTAAGTGCAGTGCTAAATTAAATACATATAGGACAAAACACTCTCATTTGGAGCAAAGTTCATGGGTTGGTGTGGGACAGAACTGTCTCTTAAATCAAGAAATGCTAAGGACAACTTATTCTGAAAGAGCGCAAATTGTACAAAGCAACGCTACCAGAGTCTAACCGCATGCCACTGTGGACCACATGGACGCTTCCGCCTGACGCGTTTCGACGTCACACGGAACGTCTTTCTCAAAGGGCAAACAAGGGAGTGGCGTTGGGGTGAGGTTTATATACACCGCGGTTGCTATTGCAACCATAAGCAATACTACAGCGTGTTAAATGCAAGAAAAAGAGCAGTAAAGAGTATATATATAAAGGATAAGTATTGGATATATAAGTCAGAATAAAAAACGCCATTTAAAGAACTCTAATAATGGCAGAAAAAAGTGTGACAATGGGGCAACATATAACAGCCCCAAAGTAACAGTAAGATAAAGAGAGGGACATAGAGCCAGTTATAAAGAACCCAAATAAACTGGGTAATTCTAAGTGTGTAAATTATAGTAGAAATAATATGATTACAAGGTATTTTATAATGGATACCTATACACTGGATAAAAATCCTATATGATATAGTCTAAAACTATAATAAATATGTGAACTAAGTAGACTACAACAGCAAATAGTGTAAATAATAACATATAAGTGAAAACAGTGCCAGAGGATCTAAAAACCTCCAGAATAATATAGTGAAACCAAGGCCAAAGAAAAAGTGGTCTAGTGTAGTAAACACAATTTATATATATGTGTAAGGCTTTATCTCCATCTATATCCAAATATAGATGTTAGGTCCTGACTAAATTTGGGGCAAAATTATCCTTTTATTGAATCCAATACCCTTATAAATTTAATTTTCAAAATAGGACTCAAAACTAAGTAAAAGTCTATCAGTTTTTAAATTTAGAAAATAAGGTTAAAGTCCTAAATGAAGGCCGTGAAATTGAAACCTTCATTTAGACCAAAAGGAGAGAGGGCCTTTAATCCACTGGGACTCACATTGAAGGAGTTTGCGGTCTATATCTCCCTGTCTTTGACTCAAAGTGACTTTATCAATGGCAAAAAAGGATAAAACTTTACTTTGATTTTTGTGGTAAAGTCTTACATGTCGTGCAATAGGGGTGTCAAGCATATGTTTAATGCTGAAAACATGTTCCCCTATCCTGCATCGTAGTTGGCGGCTAGTTTTTCCAACATAGATCTTATGGCAACTGCATATACCACCCCTGTGGAACAACAGTTGAAAAAGTTACAAATTTCATATTTGACTTTTGTTGTTGGGTGTTTAAACACTTTTGTAAGTGTAATGTAACTACAGTACTTGCATCTGCCACATCTAAAACAATCTGATGGGGGTTTGAGCCACATAGTATTTGGTCTTTTTTCTTTAAAGGCACTATGTACCAAAATGTCTTTAAGGTTTTTTCCTCTCCGGTATGTAACTGAGACGTTAGGTGTTAACACCTCAGTGAGGTCTTCATCCCTTTTTAACAAGTACCAATATTTGGCAATTGACTCTTTAACAGTTTGGGAGTCATACCCAAATGTCATTATGCAGCGAATGGGATTTGGACCATTAGAAATGTTTTCTGAAGAGTTTTTTCCATGGAGTAAAGTAGTTCTATTACACTTCCAAGCATATTTAAATGCTGTTTTGAGGCAGTTTTTTGAAAAACCTCTTTCCTTAAATCTTTTTTTACATTTATCTGCTTCTATTAGGAACTCTTCATCTGTGCTGCAATTCCTTCTAATACGAAGGTATTGGCCTTTGGGTATTCCCCTCTTGAGTGGTTCAAAATGTTGACTTTCCCACCTCAGTAAAGTGTTTGTAGCAGTATCTTTTCTATAGGTGGTGGCCCAGTGGATTGACATTTAGTTTTGCCATTCACTTTCTCTAGACCAAGACAAACTGGTAGTTAATCTTTCCAATTTCCAACTTAAAGATAATCATGTGTCCGTTCTACTAAAGGGATTAACATTTGTACCTACATCTAGGCCAGATCCTTTTTTACATACAAAAGACCTAAACCTATTTGCAAGGAAATTAGCTCTTCACAAATTTTACAAACTTAAACAGGAGAGGGAAGTGTTACATCTAGCACTTGGTAAGGAAGATATGGAAGCATTTCATACTATGTTATCTCTCTTGGAAGAGAACACTCCAAAACAAAGAGAGTAAACTAAGATATGGAAAAATAAGAGTTGTTTTAATCGACTATGCTAATATCTGGTTGTTTTTACAACAACCCACCTTTTCCAAGTGGAAATTTAGAACATTAACTATCAGAATATATCCAAAAGTTACAACCTTACTGTGAGGAATTGACTCTGCTGGGTTTTGAACCCTGGTCCCCAGGCTGCTGATCCTCTTCCCTGCCACTGCGCCAGCCTGCTTTTGTGCAATTCCTGGAGATCTGATAACCTTGACTCTGCTAGCAATAGCATCAGTGACTAAGTCTCTTCAGCTGTGTCTGGTCAGGTGTCTGGTCCTTGGCCTATATAAGGCACTTCCTGTCAATGTACCTTGACAGATTATTGTGGTTCCTGATCCCTTCAATAAAGCTTGTTCCTGTTTCACCTACAAAGTTGCTGAATTGTATTATTGCTGACCTAGGCTGCTGGTCTCCAAAACCTTGTGATACCTATATCATTACACTTACTAAAAGTGAAAATCAGGCACTGTCTGAATTAAGAAAATGTAAAGATATACAGATAAAGTCTGCAGATAAAGGGGGTAATATAGTTGTAATGGACAACAGAGATTGCAATTTAATGTGTATAAAAATCTTAAATGATTCAAATACTTATGAAACTCTTGAAAGTAATCCCACTTCAAGATATATAAAATCACTTTAAAGTATTTTGGACCAAGCTAAAACTGAAGGTCTCTTTGATGACCAAACTTTCCAATATATTTTTCCAAAGCATCCTAATATTTCCATTTTTTATACCTTACCAAAAATTCACAAAAAAGTGACTCTTATCCCTGGAAGACCCATTGTGTCAGGGACTGATAATTTATCGCACAAGTCTAGTGTTTTCTTGGACTATCATTTAAAAGACATGGTTGAAACATTACCATCATTTGTAAAAGATACAAACGATATTTTAAAGCAACTTGAGGACCTCACAAAACCTACAAATTCCTATCTGGCCACTGTAGATGTAGAGGCATTATACAGCAGCATTCCCCATAAGGAAGGTATTGAAGCCACTAAGTTCTTTTTACAAAAAAGTTAAAAAGTGATGAAGACCTCACTGAGGTGTTAACACCTAACGTCTCAGTTACATACCGGAGAGGAAAAAACCTTAAAGACATTTTGGTACATAGTGCCTTTAAATAAAAAACACCAAATACTATGTGGCTCAAACCCCCATCAGGTTGTTTTAGATGTGGCAGATGCAAGTACTGTAGTTACATTATATCCACAAAAGTGTTTGAACACCCAACAACAAAAGTAAAATATGAAATTCGTGACTTTTTCAACTGTTGTTCCACAGGGGTGGTATATGTAGCGGTTTGAAGTTGCCATAAGATCTATGTTGGAAAAACTAGCAGCCAACTACAACGCAGGATAGGGAACATGTTTTAAGCATTAAACATATGCTTGACACCCCTATTGCACGACATGTAAGACTTTACCACAAAAATCAAAGTAAAGTTTTATCCTTTTTTGCCAAAGACAGGGAGATATAGACCGCAAACTCCTTCAATGTAAGGCCCAGTGGATTTACAAATTAAAGGCCCTCTCTCCTTTTGGTCTAAATGAAGGTTTCAATTTCACGGCCTTAAACCTTATTTTCTAAATTTAAAAACTGATAGACTTATACTTAGTTTTGAGTCCTATTTTGAAAATTAAATTTATCAGGGTATTGGATTCAATAAAAGGATAATTTTACACCAAATTTAGTCAGGACCTAACATCTCTATTTGGATATAGATGGAGATAAAGCCTTACACATATAATAAATAAATTGTGTTTACTACACTAGACCACTTTTTCTTTGGCCTTGGTTTCACTATATTATTCTGGAGGTTTTTAGATCCTCTGGCACTGTTTTCACTTATATGTTATTATTTACACTATTTGCTTTTGTAGTCTACTTAGTTCACATATTTATTATAGTTTTAGACTATATCATATAGGATTTTTATCCAGTGTATAGGTATCCATTATAAAATACCTTGTAATCATATTATTTCCACTATAATTTACACACTTATAATTACCCAGTTTATTTGGGTTCTTTATAACTGGCTCTATGTCCCTCTCTTTATCTTACTGTTACTTTGAGGCTGTTATATGTTGCCCCAATGTCACACTTTTTTCTGCCATTATTAGAGTTCTTTAAATGGCATTTTTTATCCTGACATATATCCAATACTTATCCTTTATATATATACTCTTTACTGCTCTTTTTCTTGCATGTAACACACTGTAGTATTGCTTATGGTTGCAATAGCAACCGCGGTGTATATAAACCTCACCCCAACGCCACTCCCTTGTTTGCCCTTTGAGAAAGACGTTCCGTGTGACGTCGAAACGCGTCAGGCGGAAGCGTCCATGTGGTCCACAGTGGCATGCGGTTAGACTCTGGTAGCGTTGCTTTGTACAATTTGCGCTCTTTCAGAATAAGTTGTCCTTAGCATTTCTTGATTTAAGAGACAGTTCTGTCCCACACCAACCCATGAACTTTGCTCCAAATGAGAGTGTTTTGTCCTATATGTATTTAATTTAGCACTGCACTTAGGAATCTTTATGTGAAAAACTTATCAAACTAAATGTGCAAAAAATCCGTTTGTATGGTCCTGATAGAGGCCAATAAAAAATTGAATGTACTGAAAACCTTTTTAATATGGCCCTGATAGAGACCTCAAAAGAACTATCATATATGGACTGTTGAACATCATATATTGACTATTGAATACTAATGGAAGTGATGGGATTTACACAGAATAATAAGTGATTTTTCTGTGATTTGCTACGGTCATTTGGAGTGCTTTATTATAACAGTATCAAGCTACCACCATATACTTATTAAATTAGATACTAGACAATTGAGATATTATTTATCCTATAAAAAATTGGGCCCTCTTTTAGGCCTCATGGAAGGCTTGTTTTTAATATATCCTTCCTTTCCTTGTTTTTAACATATTAATCGTCGTTGTGAGGTATAAGTACCTAATAAATGAAATATTGTGTATATATTTACTTTATTCCCAACATTACCTTACTATCATACTTATATTGATAATTAGTTTCTGTGATCTCGATGGATGATCTACCACTGATCTACCATTAATATCATACAGTTACTAATTGATCCATTGTGCTACACTGAAAAAAATACTGCATATCTTAAGAATGATTTTATTAAGAATAAAATGGTTAGTACAACATATGACAAAATTGCAATGCTCTTTAGAAATGGTGTATAATTACAAACATGACATTATAACATAGTATTTAGTAGAAAAATAGACCATTAACCCAGCACTAAGATTATGAAATGTTACCTCATGTAAGTAAATATTAGTACAGCTACCTCAATTTCAGTAAAAAAGAAGCCCACTTGGGAAACAATTCCGCATGGATTTGGCAATTTTTGGTAACGGTTTCTTTAATTTGGTGTGCTTGCACAGATGTCAATCATTCTTTTGAATCAGAAATATAAAATTTGTCATGGGCCAAATAAATGTAATTGTTCAATACAAGTGAAATTACACTATTAATTGCATGCAATCTACATGAGGGCAGTAGAATTAAAAAATAATAATATACAATATGGTGAATCTTAAAAAAAGTTATTGTTACAAAAGCTTTGCAAAAGTTAAATAATATATATTTTTGTTATATACGATGATGTCAGGTTCTATCTCTTACAGAATATGAATAGGGAACAACTAAATATCTCGTAGGAGAAGTTCACTAAATAAAGGCATGACAATAGGAAGACATGGATGAGTGAGCCACAAGAAGGGTCAGGAATGTGACAGATGTTGCCTGTGTCATGGAGATGAGTTCCCTTCTAATAGGACCTCACTTGTGTCAAATGAGATAATTGAGGAGCAAATGAAACCAGAAAGGGTGCGCTCATCTCTCCTTTCACAATGTTTCTCCTTATTTCTTAATTAGAATATATAAATATGAATGATCTCTTGTCTGAAGCTCACTATCTGTAAAAGCCGCTTATTGAGTAGTAAAAGAGAGATCTCTGAAAGGCGTCCTTTCATCATAATGATTTCTTAATGTCGCCATTAATGAATGTTTGTTTATAACTCTTCACTTAAATGAGCTTGTAGTGTAGAAATATTTAGTAAACAAGTAGCACTGCTGACAAGTAGGGATGTGCATAAGATGAAACAATCCAAGGCCTGTTATCCGCTTCCAAACACCATTTAGCAGAAGTGCAATCTTTTAGCGGAAGTATGTTTAAGTCAAAATGGCCTAGACACGAACAGCCTTATTAAATTGCGATTCAGCAAATTGAAAAGGGCTCTTTTTAAGCACATAGCATATTTTTTTTACAGAAGTTTTTAGTTAGTGAAGACCTTGCTTTTGGATAGAAGTTCACTAACTAAAAACTTCTGTAAAAAAAATATGCTGTATGCTTAAATAGAGCCTTTTTAAATTTGATGAATAGCAATTTAATAAGGCTGATAAGGTAGTTATAAACTTCTGTACAAATTTAGTTTTCAAAATGAAGTTCTACCCCCCTACTCATCCTCAACCCCCTCCTCAACCTCAACCTCCCTCCTCATCCTTAACCTCCCTCCCCATCCTCAACCTCCCTCCTCATCCTCAACTTCCCTCCTCAACCCCCTCCTCATCCTCAACCTCCCTCCTCAACCTCAACCCCCCCAACCTCAACCCCCTCCTCAACCTCAACCCCCAACCTCAACCCCCCCATCCTCAACCCCCCTCCTCAACCTCCCTCCTCATCCTCAACCTCCCCATCCTTAACCCCCTCCTCAACCTCCCTCCTCAACCCACCATCCTCATCCTTAACCCCCTCCTCAACCCCCCTCCTTAACCTCAACCTCCCTCCTCAACCTCAACCCCCATCCTCATCCTTAACCCCCCATCCTCAACCTCCCTTCTCAACCCCCCTCCTCATTCTAAACCCCCCTCCTCACTTTACCCCTCTAAATACCTCCCTCTCTCCCTTTCCCCTTACTTACCTTAATCTGCAGCATCTCCTCCGGCCTCCGCTCCTACCATTTTTGTCTTTTATCACTCTCACTTGGAATGAAAGGTTCCCCTGAGATCCCTAATTTTCTTGAATTTTCCATTCTGTCATCTTCTTCTCTCTCTTCACGTTGCTTATTATAGAATTTCTCCTTGTCTATTCTTGCAATCATCTGGACTTCTGCATTCAGTTGGACAAATCTTTTTCTACCTCCACTACCTTTCACTTTCTTTCTTTCCAAGGCTACTTTCAAAGCCTCATCAGATCAATAATTTAGCTTTTTTTTCAGTTTTCTTTCTTTTGTTTGCTGTATTCTGGAATAATGTTGCAAACTTCTTCCAAAGTTCTTCAGGCATTCTATCCAATATGTCCAGCCCCTTAAATATATTCTTTACCCCCCACTGCATATTCATTGGGGATATTATTTATTTTGTATCTGTTCTAGGTATTAGGCTTGCTCACTATATAGAGCTTCTCCATCTTTGACTACAAGGTATATAGTCAATCTGATTTCTATATTGTTCATGTCGCGATGTCCATGTGTAGAGTCGTCTCGGAGGCTATTAGAAGAGGGTGTTTGCTACGACCAGCAAAGCACTTTGACAGAATTCTACTGATTCATATTGTACTCCAAGGTCAAACTTGCCCATAAATATTTTGGTTGCCTACTTTACCATTCCAATTTCCTTTGATAAGAGTAACATCTTTTCCTGGTCTTATATCTATGATGTTTTGAATATCTTTGTAAGAATTGGACAACTTTAGTCTCTTCAGCATCCGAAGAGATGTTCCCCTCTTTGATGCCTACCTTGTTGTACTTAGATTTGTGACACAACTTTAAAGTGACATAGCAAAGATTACAGTTATTGTAGAAATGATAAGTACACAAATAAATAAAATCGCAATTGTTTATTATAAAAAATTTGGAGTGTAGAAAATTGAGCTTGACAATAGAGAGAGATTATGAGTTTGTGTTTAGTGTTTTAAGGTCCCCTGGTTCAAGTTGTGATGATGTAGATGGATTTTGGACCATTAGAATTTTAAAGCCTATTGGAATAACAATGGGTTTGTATCACAATAATTTTTGGGTTATTGGGATCACTATGTCTGTATTCTAAAAATGGTTCCATGGCTGAATTAACAGTGTTTTAGCATATATAAACAGGTAGAAAAATCAATTTGAAAGTAATATAAAAATACGTAAGTATATGTTTATTAAAAAATTCAAGCATTGATAGGATGTTACCATAAAAGTACTGCATTTGGTTCTGGCACCCTGGATCTGACTTCTCCTAAGTGAAGACGGCTCATAGGTGTGAGACTAATAAGCTATGGTAAACCTCTCCACTGTAATGGTGCAAGTGAGCTAAAATGTGAGAGACTGGACCCTGGATTTTATACCATAGGGCATGCAAATTATCATTCTCCATTCTCAGGGTCCCTGAGCTCACTGATCAGGTGTTTGTATGAGGCTCCCTTCAACAAGGGTGTTTCTGCACCCATTGTATCAATGGATAACTTGTTAGAAAACTGGCTTTTTAAATAACTTATTATAATTCAAAGGTATATTTTTTTTGTATTATTGTAGCAATGGATTGGCAGAGATTGAGGGTATATGCAAAATCTGTCTGGGAGGACTGTACACCATATAATTTACTTATTCTGTTCCGTCTCAGATCCATCTTGTTTGTACAAACATACTTCAACATTTTTTTCAAATACTTTTTAGAATATTGTGTTGGAATTCTTATACTATTTGCTACATATTTTACATTACTAATGGTTACTGGGCAGGTTTGTTGTTTTGGGTTATTAATTAGCTGAATCATTAACTCTATTTTAGTCGAGAGTACTTGTGTTGCAAGTCTCTTTTCCAGTGATAGGGCTAGAATACTGAGACTCATTTTAATATGTAGCTTAATTTCTGTTGAATTGACCTTATTACTGGCTTAAAGTCCATGTATCTATAACAGAAACAGTAAAAGAATTAGCATAAATGAGCAGCTGCTTGAATTGACTTCTGCACTTTTGTAGGTGATTTCAGAAGCTAAGGCTGCAGAGAGAGCGTATTAAACAATTCTGATTTCAATTTTGGCTATGCCCATGACATTTGCTTCGTACTTACTGTCATTAAAAACTTAGCTCCTGAGCTTTTAAATTACAGTGAAGGGTCATTGTAAAATGAGTATTCTTACATAGTACATTAATATCTTAAGATTACCTTACAAAAAAAAAACTAAATTATGCCCAAGATATCATGTATGAGATATGTGGATCCCACCAGAACTATTTTAACAAGCAGTACATTTGAATATTGATTTTGTTGTGTAATTGAGGTATAAGAAGAAGCCTTCTTATTGCTTCATATTTCGGAATAAGTTGACATTAACATTAAGCTGCACACACTATATATATATATAATATATATATATTATATATATATATATATATATATACTAGAATATTGCCCGTCAAAAAATTACGGCAATGAAATTGTAAGTGAGCTAATGCTGTTTGGTTTATGGTAATCAAATAAATAATACATTACTAAATTAATATACTTTACCTATATTGAAGTAATATATGCAGGAAGCATTGTGTTGAAGAGCTGAAAATCTGTTTTGATGTTGCTTGCAGCATACAATGTGTGTTTTCAGTGTTGTGGAGCTGCTGTGTAAGTGTCAGCAATGTGTGCAGTGTGTAGTGTAAATAGGCTGCGTGCGCGAGTAAAATACGTTAGGGTAGCTGTGTACTTCCGCATTGTGTAAGACAGTTTTGTAAAATGGCGCCTAATGTGTGTAGTACGCGGCTGTGGCTGATTTTGCGTACCTTGTTCTTGGACCTCATATGGCTTTTTGGAAAAACGGTATATGTTTCATGGGGTTTTGCGTGTTTAGGGTCCTGTAGCCTCGTTTTTTCGGCGGCCATTTTTTCTCTCGCTTAGGGGATTTTCAGGTGTTTTCATGTGCGCGTGTTTCGGCCGCTAATGACGTATTTTTGCGAGGTCGTAATATTTTTCTTTCCTCCTATTTTGCGGATGGCTAAGTCCGTAAATGTTGCAGTCGCGGTAGGAGCCTCCACTTCCGCAAATGCGGCCCTCACTTTGCGAGGGTCCGCATTTGCGGGCCTAAAGTCCGCAGTTGCTGGGAAGGAGCGCCTTCGGTGCTCCTTGCCAACAACTGCGGCCCTTGGTTCGCGAGGACCGCAGCGTTAGCAACAAATTTTGACAACCTGCACTGTTGACAACTACATATGTAGATATATATATATATATATATTTATATATATATATTTATATTTATTGTGTACAGCTGAATATTAATATTCATTTATATATATATATATGGTAAGTCAACAAGCAGCGATACACATAATGCAGAAATTGACCCATCACTTAGGCAGTATACATAGACATATCCATTATCTTCCATTAATGAAATACTGTTTAGTGAACAGTAAATAAATACATTTAATAGATATAAAATATTCCACTGAGAACAACTGTATGGAAATTGTCTTAAATATTTAAATTTAACTATTAAGGAGAGTAAATGAAAACAATTTTACAAATATTCTAGGGTACTACACCACATCCGCCTCTGGTATTATTATAGATCCCTGCAAAAATAGCGAGTCTAAAGAAATGTTTTAGACAGCTATTTTACCACTAGCATATCCATTTGCTATCTTGTAATGATCCCTTTTATTCTCTTCCAATGCAGCCTCTAGTATCAACGCTAATGACAGACAACTACTTATTCATAGTCAAGTCCAAGAAGCATGTCTACCCTGTACTTTGTCTGCTTTCACATTGTTGGCCATCTGTTTCTTTTGCAAACACTTCACACATTTGATACTTGTAAGTCTGTGTGCCCCATGCTATCAATACTCAAGTCACGTACTCAAGATGGTTGTGTCCCTAGAGTGCAGATTTAGACTGGTACTCTACAACACAGAGGGCAGACAGAAGAGTGGGCACCCAAAAGATGATGGCCATAAAATGGCGTCCTTGCCCCAACAACATGTTTGTATATATCTGTGATATTTCTGTCTGCTTGTTTAACTTACTTGATTTGACCCAGACTGTGACCCCTACATCCATTCACCTATTGCCAGCCCTGACCTTTACCTTGCCTTGGATAGTTTCTCAGCTCATGACCTTTTGCGAATGACCATGACCCTGATACCTGTTACCAGCCCCTAACATTGAACCGTAACTGGACACTCCAACTGATAACTGAACATTGGTGTGTAACATTTATCTCTACCTTTGTCCCATTGTCCACCTCCTGTACATCACTCACCACACTGGCATTATTATAATACTCCTGATTATTGCTTCACTTCTTCACTTCTCTCTCTCTACTTCTCTACAGTAACTTTCTTCTGAGATAACACAAGGCTATATTTAGGTTATATTTCTGTACTTGAGCAAACTTTTTGATTTCTGTGTTATGTTTATGAAGATGACATCCAAATCTGTCTCCTTGTGCAACCTATCCTCCTCACTACTTCTCCTCCACTGCACCTTCCTATTAGCCGTTCCATTGGCTACCAGTACCCAACAGGATACCCAACAGGATACAATTACACATTTTGACTCTCACATAACTGTGTCTGCACCCTCTGCTCTCATTTCCAAGTGTACCCCAAACTGACCCTTTGTGCTGCTCAGGACCTGACCTATCCTCCCACTCTCCCACTCCATTCATTCCATTACCCATGCTTTAGCAGCACCCATATCCTCCATGTTTGAAATCATAACATATCAGTTCTTCATTAAGTCCATTGTATATATGGGATTTCAGTGTAACTGAAATTTGTGTTCCGTGTCTAATTCATATCAGCTTTTAGCAACCAGGCCCTAAGCATATACTACTGTATACAGGTTACATATATATCTGGTGGAAACTATCTGGAAAGACAAGAAGCTTTAAACAACTGCTATAGTTTGGTACGGTACACGTTCCATATGCGTTTATACCCAGTGCGCATGCCTCCCTCGCAGGTAGCGTTACGTATCGCCATGGTTACAAAACGCTGCGTCCCTACGGCTGTGACTCACTTCCGCCCTTACTGCAGTGTGCGACTTGAGTCTGTGTGAGTGCGCATCTGTTCCCGCCACTGACGTCGCTCTATTTTGAAGCTCCAGGACCATGGCAGACCCACGCGTCAGGCAGATCAAGATTAAGACTGGGGTGGTGAAGCGGTGAGTGGAGCTGGGGGAGGGTTGTGAAGTAGAAGGGAGTCCTGGGCTGGTTTGTGGGGACCTGACAGGGGAAAAGGCCTCGCACTGCAGGAGCAGGTGAGGCGTGGCAGGCTGGGCCCTGAGCTGTCACATTTCCATCCTTAATATTCTCTGGGCTTTCCAGATCTACATGCTATTACAGTTACTAGGAATACATAATAATCCTCGTGACTTTCTAGATCTACATTCATTATAGGTTACTAGGAATACATAATAATCCTCTTGGCTTTCCAGATCTACATTCATTACAGTTACTAGGAAATGAATAATGATCTCCTGGCTTTCTAGATCTACATGCCATTACAGTTACTAGGCATAAATAATAATAATCTGCTGGTTTTCTAGATCTACATTCCATTATAGTTACTAGGCATAAATAATAATAATCTGCTGGCTTTCTAGATCTACATTCATTATAGTTTACTAGGCATAAAATAATAATAATCTGCTGGCTTTCTAGATCTGCATTCATTATAGTTACTAGGCATAAATAATAATAATAATAATCTGCTGGCTTTCTAGATCTGCATTCATTATAGTTACTAGGCATAAATAATAATAATAATAATCTGCTGGCTTTCTAGATCTACATTCATTATAGTTACTAGGCATAAATAATAATAATCTGCTGGCTTTCTAGATCTACATTCATTATAGTTACTAGGCATAAATAATAATAATCTGCTGGCTTTCTAGATCTACATTCATATATAGTTACTAGGCATAAAATAATAATAATCTGCTGGCTTTCTAGATCTACATTCATTATAGTTACTAGGCATAAATAATAATAATCTGCTGGCTTTCTAGATCTACATTCATTATAGTTACTAGGCATAATAATCTGCTGGCTTTCTAGATCTACATTTCATTATAGTTACTAGGCATACATAATAATAATTCAGCTGGCTTTTCTAGATCTACATTCATTATAGTTACTAGGAATCACATATATAGTTGTGAGCGTCCGAGTTGTTGCTAACGCTTGTGGCCTCGCATAGCGAGCCACGGCCCTCGCATAGCGAGGGCTTGCGGGCAAGGGCCTCAGTTGCTGGCATGGAGCGCCAAAGGCGCTCCTTGCCAGCAACTGCGACCCTCGCAAACTTTACGTCACATAAGCAAACAACACGACACACCAACTAGACCCTCGCAAACTTTACCTCGCAACGCAAACATCATACGAGGACACGTTAACACTCATTACGACCTCGCAACAATCGGACGCAACTCGCGAACATTCAAAACACAATAAATACACACAGCACATACATAAAAAGCTTACCTACAGCAAGAGGAAAGCATCCAGGACCTCAAAAAAGCAACTTACACCTTGATTTAACTCAAAATAAAAAGCGTTTAGACACTCAAAAATTCTCTAAGCGACAGAAAAAATGGTGCCGAACAAAACGAAAACGAGGCCACAGCACTCTAAACACCCAAAACACCACAAGAAACTCGCAAAAGACCTACGGATATTCCGCTAAGACGCATACCACACATTACCTGCCATTTTACGACAAAGCGGAAGTACACGACTACGCGAACGGTTTGGTCTCGCGCACGACAACACTATTACACTGCACACATTCAGCACGCTTACACAGCAGCTCCACACCACTAATGCTGCAGCAACATCAAAACAGATTGCCAGCTCTTCATCACAATGCTTCAAAATAGGTAAAGTATATTCCTTTATTAATGTATTATATATTTCATTATTCTACACAAAACAGCATTAGCTCACTTACAATTTCATTGCCGTCATTTTTTGATCGGCAATTCGCTAGTAAATAATAATCTCCTGGCTTTCTAGATCTACATTCATTATAGTTACTAGGAATAAATAATAATCTCTGGAATTTCTAGCTCTACATTATAGTTAGTAGGAATAATAATGAAACAATGCATATAATATCCTTTTGTTATATTTTATATACTCCAATACTGTATAGAGCTTCCCAGACTTTGGTCTGCAGACCATCAGTGGTCAGAAGACCATGGTGCAATTTGGTTTATTAAAAATATGCTTCAATAGAATGAATGAGAGCACAACAAAACTAAGCAGATTTATATTTAATGCACAATGTATATTCCAGGGCATTATAGTTATTATGAACCAGGTGAGAAAAGCTATTGGGTGGTCTTCCAAGCCCCCAGCAGTATCTGCCAAGACTCTATTTAAAGGCATATTTACGTTTCTTGTACTATGAATGTAACTGATAGAGGAGAATCAGAAGTGTATTAAAACAATTTATTTTGCATACCAAATTAAACAATAAACTTCCCTAAAGTTAGCTAAATGTCTTGAGTTTGCTATCAGTGGACTTTGAGAGTTAACACCCCTGGAAATCTCTGCTAGAATTAGCATTACATTATTAGTTTTGGCCAGTCACAGGCAGCTAATACATTGTATCAATCATTGATGGCAGTTTATGCAGAAAGCCATCATGGCATGTGTCATCCCCTGCACAAGGAAGCAAGGAGGAGCCTAGACATTGCTGTGTTGATCACTGCATTGTGCTGCTGTTGGATTGAAGGTTGGTATAGGGTTAAAAACCGTAGCCAAATGCAGTGTTTCAGATCTATCCCTTTGTAAATTCGCCAGCACTGACAGCTGCAGTGCCAGCAAGTAGCCTCTAGATGGAGCTGTCCGTTTTCAGGGAAGGCCTTAATTATAGCCTCCTTTAACGCATCGCAACTCGACGGCGCTGAATCAACAGCTTGGCCATCAGGCGCGCCTCTCATAGCTCAACGCCTCTTCTGTCGGCACACCTTATATGCATTGGGCAGCACTAGAGGGAAAATCTGCAGCGCCATCTAGTGGTTGGTGGATGGCACTGCTGGTGAATCTTTGTCGAATGTGAAGAGCGAAAGGACCAGTGTTTCTTTTGGTAGGTACACTGTGCCAATGTAGGCAGCTCTGGGGGTATGGAAACAAAAATGTTATTTTTAAATAAAATAAATCTGTATGTGTATAGCATGACTCCGTGTAATGTGCGTGTCTGATATAAGCAGCAGGTGTTCGATTAGACAAAGGTAGGAACAGGGAAACTTCCATATACCTTTAAGAAACATTAGTAACAATCCCCGCAGGCGACTAAAACAGTACTGGCGCGTGTGTGTAGGTGCTGTGGTTTAATGAAGTTAATCTGTTTTTTCCCTTTTTCTAATCTAACACATGCTTCTTATATCACACACAGATTACATTGAGTCATTCTATGCACATACAGATTTATTTTATTTTAAAAACAAATTTAAACCCACACCCTTAGAGCTGCCTACATAGGCCCCTTGTACTTGAATTTAGCTTTTCCATTGTTTAGTATATTGTAACCCTATATTAACCTTCCAGCAGCACTGTGCAGAGATCCAGAGCAGCTGCTGCATTTCAGGGGGAGAGAAGTGTGTGGTGAGAACAAAATCCCATGATGCTCTGTTGCTGAGACAGAATCCCTTTATGCTGTGACATTGTTTACCTGCCTCTAATTGGCCACAACAATTTACAAATGTTATGCCTATTTAGCTTGGATTTTCAGGGGACTTAGTTCTCAAATGCAACTGCCAGAAAAGTGAATACATTTTGCAAACTTTAGGATAAGTTTATTAATGTTTATTTGGGGATTTTTTTTTCATGCAAAAAAAATATATATTAATGCACTACTGAGTCTCCTCTATCAGATGCATTCATAATCCAAGAAACCTCCATATACTTTTCAATAGAATGTGCCTCTGGCTCCAAAGATCACCAACTGGTATCTACCTGTGGTATCGCTGCTCCATGATCTGTGTACAAGCTTTGCTCCCTCCAGCTGAGCTATGAAGAAGGGAAGAAATAAACTATGGAGCTAAGAAAAGCAGTGCTTGAAGGTCAGGAGAGTGCAAACAAGTTATAAAGTATCACACACACACCCTGCAGCCAAAATAGGACAGATAGAGATACAGTAGGCAGGGACTATAGATGAGTACAAAGGTGGGAGGCCGTGATTATTTTATTGTAGTTAATGGTGCAAATATGTATAGAACCCAAGATACTAAAATACCAACTGTATAGATTTATATGTTATGTTACTTTGGAGCTGTCCGCCTGTATTAAAAGTTATAATAAACCAACTTTTATGTTATTTTTTGCTTGCATTGAAAAGTTGAAAACAAAAACTTTTAGCCCATCAGGTTCAACCTTTTTTTGATCTCCTCAGATTTTTATATTTGCAAATTGGCAAACAGACACGGGGGGGGGGGGGGGCAAAGAGACACAGGAGGGAGAGGGTGGGGAGGCTCGCAATGAGCGCCAGTCCGGGGCACGCGGGTTGGCAGAGGCCTGCAATATCTGTTCCTTCATATAATGTTCATGTTTAAGTAAGGGAACGTTTAAGAACTAATAAATGTGTGTATGTGTATACAGTGCCTTGCAAAAGTATTCACCCCCTTGGCATTTTTCGTGTTTTGTTGCCTCACAACCTGGAATTCACATGGATTGTTTGAGGATTTGCATCATTTAATTTACAGAACATGCCTACAACTTTGAAGATGTTTTTTTTTCTTTATTATGAAGCCAACAACAAATAGGACAAAATTACAGAAAAAGTCAATCTGCATAACTATTCACCCCCCTAAAGTCAATACTTTGTAGAGCCACCTTTTGCGGCAATCACAGCTCCAAGTCACTTTGGATAAGTCTCTATGAGTTTGCCACATCTTACCACTGGAATTTTTACCAATTCCTCCTTGCCAAACTGCTCCAGCTCCTTCAAGTTGGATGGTTTGCGCTTGTGATATGTCTGTGTATGTGTATTTGGCCATGTTTCCTACCTGTACCCCAATCAATATGAGAAGGTTGTATGTCTATAGAAGCATGGTGACTTCTGCAAATAAGATTGAGGGTTTGAGAGGTTACAAGCAATCCGTGCCTTTTTCATGCTCCTAAAACCTCTATGTGGTTTCTAACTTTTGGTAATTTGTCAACCCCTGATTTATAGGCTATTTATTTATAACAAATTTGTAAAGCCTGTGCTTACTTGATGTTTTTTTGTTTAGTGGAAAATGGCTATATTTGTTTAGCACAGAAAATTACTTTTGTTACTCAAAAGGCAGAAAAATGATTTCCCATCATTATTCGGGTGTTTCACAAAGAGCGTCTGCATTTTGAGGGATCATTCAAACATCAGTTTGGAACCACTGCTTGAGCACTTAGTATGAAGCAGCACCACTCTTGAGCAACTATTGTATCATCCATTTGGTAGGCAGACACTGATCTGTAGGTCTCTGCATTGAACTGCTGCAGACTTGAAGGTTAAAGAAAAAGAGTTAAAATCTCTACCGAAATGCAGTGTTTCCATTGAGAAGTTCACTGTGCCTATGTAAGCAGGTCGGTGGTCTGAAAAAAAGTTTTATTTTTAAAGAAAATAAGTTTGTATTTGTATAGAATGATTCAATGTAATGTGTGTGTTTCTGATATAAGCAACATGTATTGAATTAGAAAAAGGTAAGAACATGGAAACATAAATATGCCTTTAAAGCAGCTATACAGCATGAAAATGCAGTTTAAAAAAAAACAAAAAAACCTTCAACTGAGATATTGAAAACTATAATTCTACACTTTATGATATTTTGACACTGACTGGGCTGTGTCCCTTTTTAAAATTTATATGAACACTTTTGTATGTTGTAGTGGTACTTCTATTTGAGAGATTTTTCCTTTTGCAACTCCCTTTACACCAATGGAAAGCAACCACCACTCCCAGTAGCAGAGTACTCCTGGTTCTGTTGAGTTCTTCTTCGTAGATCTCTTGGTTTGCATGATGGCTGAGAAGACATCCCTCCTACAATACACAGTTGAATGCAAATATTGTCTGTACTCTTGCAGGCAAAACAGAGAAACTGTTAAAGTCTCCTTGTAAGAGAACATAAACTCTATCTGTATAATTACAGACTGTTTTGATTATTATTTCATTTATAGCATTTTAAATAGTCATGAGTAATCTTATGAAAAAGTGGAGCTGCCCGCTGGTAAGAGGCACTGAAGGAGAAACGATTACATTGTCTACAGATTGCTTCCTTCTTTCGGATTAGATTGAGCGGTCGCATGTACAGCAGCCTTTGCCTTGTTCCTTCTTTTAGTTTTGATCCCGTAACCCAAGGTAGTGTTGTAACCCGAAAACAGTGTAACCCAAGGGCGTTGTAACCCGAGGTACTACTGTATTTATATAATCCATGACCTGTATCCTAAAACTGATTAGCTGTCTCCCAACTAACCTGATTTGCTTCTAAATGTCAACCCCTAGTGTAGATATATACTGGCTTATGGCTGCACACTGATCTTCAAAGGAAACTGATTTATGATTGTAATACCTGGCCAATAAAGACAGTGTGGAGGTCCTTTTAAGAAAATTCATCTCTGAAATCAGATGAGTGAAGTATTTCAACTTAAGCACTGAATGTAGAAGTCATAAGAGGAGAACCATTGTAATACTGCAGTGACCAATATACTAAAACTTTGGAGATGGTGTACTGCGCACAATTGTGGGTTTTTGCTTTCATACAATTTAAGACACTTATAAGAATTTCAACTTTAAAGAAAAACTGGGCAGTTGCCAGAGAGCCACAATTTATATTATTTTCCGTTCAAAGGATTGTTGTAAACTATAAATGATGTTGGGCTTTTCTACTGGTTTTGTTTTGGTCAAGTTATCCAAATAGCCTCAAGCAACTGAATCTTAAGGAAGCGCATCAATATATTTTATGCATGACAGTGTCAGCAAATTGGAAACCTTAGAAGCAATATGATTTTGTTACAAAGCTGAATTTATGCAAGATCTCACTAAAGACTAGCGACTTGCCCGTCAAAAACGGAAGGGGCAATAAAATTTGAAGCCATGGGAATGTTGTTTGAGACATAATTGAAACCCGTTTTGTACTGTGAGGACCTTCAGCGCTCATCGCGAGCCTCACAATGAGTGCCTTCGGCGCTCATTGCGAGCCTCAGGACCTTCGGCGCTCATTGCGAGCCTCAGGACCTTCGGCGCTCATTGCGAGCCTCTCCTGTCGTGTACTTTTGGTCCTCTGAGAGATATATATTTCTATGTATATGTAGTTAAGTAATAATTAATGATTTATTCCATAAATGAATATACTTTAAATTATTTATACTTGATATATGCAGCGAGCAATAGGCTGAAGAGCTAACAATCTGTTTGTATTTTGCGTCTGCATAGAATATAAAGTATTAGTGCCCTGCTTTATAAAGTGTAATGAATGTTCCAAGTGTGCATTATAAATAGGCTGCGTGCGGGAGGTAAAGCCGTTGGCTTATTGTGTAAAGGGGCATTTTATACTTGTAATGTTATTAATGTGTTAGAGTCTCGTGAGCATTTTCCGGCTTTTGTAATAGTGTATCTTGTAGGTCGTAGTGTGATGTGTAAAGTGCTACGCGTTTTGCGCAGTCTGGGGTTGTGTAGCCTCGTCCATTTTTTTGGGGCGCCCATTTTTTCTCACTTAGGCAGTTTTCGTGTGGCGAAAATCGTCTCAATCAAGTTAGATTTGCGTTCAACATCACTCACAGACGTCCTGGCTGTTGCCCCATGCTGTCTCCGATGTTTTTGTAATTTTTTTTTTGGGTGTATTTAGTGTGGTTTTTTTTGTTCCACCACTAATCTCGTAAATTTTTGCGTCTCGTATCTTTTTTTTTTTTTTTTCTCTAAGTCCTGCGTCTCTCTTGTATTTTAACAGCTCGCCTCGCTTTGTGAGGCTCGCATCGGCTAAGTGTTACAGTTTAACGGCTAGCCTCGCCTTGCGAGTCTCGCAGCGATGAGCACCTTTGGTCCTATGCACCTCGCAAAGCGTGACGACATCTTGCAGTTTGACAACTATATGTGATATATATGATTTGGATAAGGTCTGTAAAATCCCTGACATTGCAAGTTTCTTGGCCTCTTTTGCATTGTGTTCTTATTTATTTTATGAGCGATATTGAAAATACAAGTGATATGTAAAGCAAGATGTTAACCAAGGTGTTGTAGTTATTGTGCAAAACACAGTAAATTATGTTATAGTGCGAGGTATGTATGGTGAATATTTTGTTTTTTATAAGAGGAAAAAAAGTGCTTTAATATGTTTAGTATTCTGGCCTGTTCTTTGTTAACCTACCTAAACTCATTCCTTGTACTGCCTACTTCATAAGTTAACCTTTAATTGCATTATACACCCTTAAATATGTCTTTTTCTATCCATTTGAAACTAATAATGGATTGCAATTTAAAGTGAATAAAGAGTGTTAGGAGCATGCAAAAACAGCACTGACACTGTCCCATTGTTTCCTTCTGGTTAAATGAAAGTGACACCAGCAGATTAGAATGAGACTAAGACAATTCACATTGCAATTGTGTTAGTTTAACTTTAACAATCTTTTAACACTTGTGTTTAAATGTAGCTGACATACCATAATTACAAATCTACAAGCCTTGATTAAATAATTTTACATTTTAACCTGTGGGGATAGTGTATTGATTTTTTTTTTTTTTATCCTCCTAAAAGAAACCATTTTCCCCTTTTCAAAAGTCTAAATATATTCCTTTAACACACACCAATGTGTGTCTTTTTAATGTACCCAATTATTGTATCATATTCTTATGTCAAGTATAGCAAAACAAAATGTGACTGACACAGACTGTGATGAAAAGTTGATATTTTTATCCTATTTATATATACACACCACAGGCCATATTGCAATTTGTTATTTTTTTGTTTGCAGTTACTATGTTCTGTAGCTCTCCCTTTTGATCCTATTCTTCTTCAAGTGCTTGTAATTGTCAATAAAAATAACTTCTTTGGATAAGCTATTATAAAAACCCTTCACTGCTGAGCCTATTTTTGACAGTTTGTATTAGCGTGTTTTTTTTCTCTCCTTAAAAGGAAGACCTCAATGTTGCTTTTAACTGCAGTCTGTAATCCCCACCCACCCTCCTGGGCAGAACATTCCTCTTTCTTTGACCTTCCTTCATGAACAATACACACCCATGGAGGTGTGCATAAGTAATGGTCATTGCTTCCTTAAACATTGTAAAATGGTATAGGTGAGCCACAGACTCTGCAAAGCTGTCTTCCCAAATAAGACTGCAGGGGTTAATGTACCTGCTCGGGTAAATAACTGCATCTGGTCAGCCCTGATTCAAGACAGCTCCTGGAGTATGGGAGGGGCTGCTTATAGGCTGATTGTTTGCAGCTTTTCTAACCTGGAGTAGCACAGGGCAACAGCAGTCTGCAGCTTGGAGTGGAGACTTAGAAATCTGAATAAATCTATAGGTCTGTGATTTTACAAATTATTGGACTGTTTGTTTTGCTCCAAGCAGGTTTAGCTACATGAGAGCTTTTTAGTGATGAGACCTGTTTATAGGTTAGGGCAGTGCTTTAATGGAAGGTAGGCCTATTGATTTTTTGTTTTGTTTGTTTCACTGGCTACATTTTTAGTAAAACTTAGAAAAGTGTATATATACAGTATCTCAAAAAAGTGAGTACACTCCTCACATTTTTGTAAATATTTTATTGTATCTTTTCAGGTGACAACACTGAGGAAATGACACTCTACTACAAAGTAAAGTAGTAAGTGTACAGCCTGTATAACAGTGTTTTGCTGTCCCCTCAAAATAACTCAACCGTTTTCAACAAAAGGGAGTACACCTCAAAGTGGAAATGTCCAAATTGGGCCCAAAGTGTAAATATTTTGTGTGACCACCATTCTTTTCCAGCACTACATTAACAGTCATTAGAGCTTCACAGGTTGCCACTGGAAACCACTCCTCCATGACATCACGAAGCTGGTGGATGTTAGAGACCTTACACTCCCCCACCTTCCGTTTGAAGATGCCCCAAAGATGCTCAATAGGGTTTAGGTCTGGTGACATGCTTAGCCAGTCCATCACATTTACCTTTAGCTTCTTTAGCAAGGCATTGGTCATCTTGGAGGTATGTTTGGGGTCGTTATGTTGGAATACTGCCCTGCGGCCCAGTCTCCGAAGGGAGGGGATCACTCCATGCTCATGAGGGTTAAGCCAGTGCTGGAAAATAATGGTGGCCACACAAAATATTGACACTTTGGGCCCAATTTGGACATTTCTACCAAGGGGCGTATTCACTTTTGTTGCCAATGGTTTAGACATGAATGGCTGTGTTGAGTCATTTTGAGGGAAAAGCAAATGTATACTGTTATACAGGCTGTACACTTAATGCTATACATTGTAGCAGAGTGTAATTTCTTTAGTGTTGTCACATGAAAAGATATAACGTATTTACAAAAATGTCAGGGGTGTACTCACTTTTGTGAGATACTGTATACCATATTGTATTGTGTTTCTTCATCCGAGTTCCTGAAACGCAAGCATAAGCTCCAGAGGAGACTGTAAACTTGTCACTTGTGGTGTTAGAAGTGGGATTAAGATAAGGTAATTGTGGAAGCCCCAGATCAAGCCATTGCATGCTAGTGGCAGGATTAAAGCTAATCTCTTCCTTCAGTAAATGACTAGTGAATATGATGTGGAAGCGTACAACCTGACCTGTGAAAGAATAGCAACTAAGTATAATTACCCCTTACTTATGTAAAGCTTAGAAAGTTGACATGAATGCCGAACAAGCAATGAATTATGCTGATCTGAAAGCAGAGATCCTTGCCAGAGTTAGTTTCTAGAGGTACAGAGATTGCTATCATAGATGTTTTTTGGACAGTAAGACATCTTGCACACAGATGTGTGATGTGCAGCTTCTTACAAAAAATGACTGTGTCTGAAAAACAATGGACCAGTGAGATTTATTGAACTGCTGGTGATGGATCACTATTTTAAGAAACTTCCATCAGGCTTATGACCATGGTGAGACAAAATGATCTAGCCTCCAGATGAGTTTTACACTCACCGAAAGATACCTGGCTATGAATTAACTCCTGTGTTACTCAAGGGGGTAGGCCTGAAAGCTTAAACAAATAATTGTTTAGAAAGCCTGGATTGAGACTAGAAAATGTGAATCCAGAATCTGGAAGATATCTGCTAGGAAATACCCCAGAAATACTGGTTGTTGAA